>CM072813.1:6180416-6780833 GCA_036937905.1 Salvia rosmarinus
ATGAACACATCCCTAGGGAATATGGTTAACTGGAAAGGCTTTTGTACCATTTCATTTTTTCAGGGCAAAAAATTGTGTACATCCGGATGTACAGTGCATCCACCCCAATTAAGGTTCACCAATTCCCAATTAGTTCACTGGATGCACCGGAGTGTACCTCTTCATTCAATATTAAAGCAACTAATCTAGACTTAGAGAAATTTGGATAAGAACCATAGGCCTAATCCAGCTTATATACACGAAACAAACTTCCACGATCAAAATTGTCCCGTCTCAGTTCTTGATTATTCTATCCATTTATGCAAATTCACTTCATGCGTTTATATGTGAACATTCATATATTGTTTCATAAATCATCATGAAGCACAAACTTAAGAAAGGTAAAATTTTTGGAACTTGAAGTCGAAATTATACCTCTGGACGAAGTAAGCGATCTATCTCAGCAAACATATCTATCATTTGGCATTTTGGCTGCTCGGAAAATTCAAGAGAGAGAAGTCCTTCTGCATGAACTAGATCATAAGTCCTTGGATACGATGGAAATGGTTCGCACCTGCCAAAAGAATATAAACTTTAAATCCAATAAAGATCAGGAGGAAAGCTCACAAACGAATACAGAAAGATGTGGATAAAAAGAGAAGCTCGAGACTCCTCATTTACGTCGAATAGCATAGGTAACTTAATTGGGAAACTTAAAAACCATCAACAATTCAATCCTCAAAGTTTGCGGAAGATAGCAAATAAAAAGTTCTCCTCAGATTTAACAAAGGAAGCTGTCTCAAAGGAGAAGTTGAACTATGATTAATACGTACTGGAAGTTAAGAATTACCAGTTATGCAGCACACCAATGAATCCACGGTCGACTATTAAAGGGAGACTGTTTCGACCACTTGTAGGGACCACATTCATAACCCACACAGATTTCTTAGTTTCTAACAAGGCAGCATTGAAACCTCCCAAATGTGCATTCATGTCGAGCACATTTCTCAGCATGTTATATGGTGGAGAAGGATCTTCGTCTCCGGGCCTCTTTGGATGATCCGAAAATATGAGGGGTGAGAGCAGTGACCAAAAATCTTGGACGGCAGATTTCCAGTTTACAGAATCCTCAGCAAACTCTTCTGCACTATAGCCTACGTGAAAATAAAATAAAATCAATCAGCAGATACTAAAAAGATGTAATGGACATGTTTTCAGCCCCAAAATCAGCATAATGCAAAGGTCAGGTGATGGTAAGGTTACCATAACGCTCAAGTTCAGCAGAGCTTAATGCTGACTGTGAAGGCCATTTTCTCCTTTCTTCAATAGGAAGCCAACGGCGGCTTTGAGTCCCTCCAATGCATGCTGGGAGTGGTCGATAATATGGGGTCTCGATATCATGGCCTTTACTACACAGAGAAAAGGAACCACTTTTTCTGGAAACACAAGTAAATGTTTCCTTCTGAGGATGATGCATCACTTGCAAATGCAGCCATTGATTCATTACTACCATATAACAAAGCAATAAATCTTCACTTTCGGAATAAAACTATATTTCGTTGAGTTGCAGCAAATTTACTTATAGCTCTACTTAAAATATTAATTGGCGATTATAGGCATATAGCAGCAAGTCCAAAGAAATGTTTTTAATATTTTTATTTTATTTTTCCCTTAAATTGGAAAAAGCTCTTACTATGATACTTAAATTGGAAAAAGCTCTTGCTATGATATGTGCGTGGCTTGAAAAGGTTCCTTTATTGGGGGTTTTTGCTAGCACAAGGATTTATAACCATGGTGGCTACCTTTTGGAATAACAATTCTTCTTAGTAGTCTTCTTCCACACGACAGTTTCATCTTGCTGTGGGAGCATATCCCAGCACAGATTTTCTGCTGCCAGGCGCACTGTATCCCATTTTTTCAGGTTGGCTTTGTTGCGTAGGGACCGCTGAGAATTTAAAATGGGATCAGTCCACACAAAATATCCACCAGGCCGCAACAACCGATCAACTTCAACCAAAAATATGCCATCTGCAATAATAATGATAAATACTTTAGTTATAGGAAATTTATTTGTAATGGTAATATTTTTCTCTATAGCCTTTCAAACAACACATAAGCATCTAGTTTGCAATTAGAGAAAAAATGGAGAAAACTTAAGAGATTGGAGCATAACTCAATTCAATCTCATTGCAATCGCATTACTTTATTTGCTTAATCAATATAGGTTTCCACGTAAGCTTCTCCAATAAATCTTATTTGATATTGTCAAATAGTACAACAAAGTTTAAACTAGTAGAAGACTCATTTTCTGAAGAAAACACTTGGTTACAGATAAAACCGTGAGAACTATATCGACCAAGTAGTTCTTGAAGTTTCAGAACGCAACGAGCTAAGAATCATCTCTTCAAGTTTCAGAATGGATAATTTTTTTATGGAAGTGTTCTTGGAAAATAATACAAGTATTCTAGAGAAATTCATGATCTATAGGGCATGAACCTCATGTGATGTAGAAATCTGAAGCAATTCGAGTAAAAGTAATATATAAAAGGAGTTCTTTATTTGGGATCTAACTCAGCAACTGTAATGTATAGAAGACACACATAGGTAGGGGATACTCAAATTGAATTACATGCATCTACCAAGTCAACAATCAATCGAACTTTGTCTATGATGGCATTAGCGTAGGAAACCAGAATAATAATGCATCTAAAGAGAGAAAAGGTTTTTACATCAATTTACCTCCATTACCTTATTTCTCGTGCGACATAAGTAGAGAGTAATGATTGAAGAAAATATGTTCCCAAATATATTTTCCTGTCTTATCTGAATGTAATTTTTTCTGTGTAGTAATCAAGTAACGTTTTTTGAGTATTTTTTTCGTTAACCATTATAAAATATAAATGTTTCGAAGAAGAAACATAAGAAGAAGAAAAAAACAGTAACAGAATCAAGAGTACCTTTTGTATCCCAATCCACTCGGCATCTTGCACAATGAACCATGTCAAATGATACAGATGGATATGGGAGCTGCTTAGATGTAAATGAACCAATCATTGCCGGGAGACCCCTTTCCAGAGTTAGCTGGACTTGACTGCCTGACGCCTCGTAGTTTGCTAAACACATGGTTAATAGTCCGTATGAAGATAAACGCGCCCCAAGACTACCATAACCACATTCTATGTCCAGGATTGTCCTAACCTGAAAATGGAACAAAAAATATGGATTTGTCACATCAAGATTGCCACATACAGTGATACGTAGTATCGGGCTGTCAAATACACAAACTGTCTAATGCAAATGATCCATTCTATTACACTCTTATAATACGATGCAATACTAAATACATGATCAGCCGAGACATGAAGATCCAATTTATAAGTTTATTTGTCTGCAATTTTAAATTTGATCATTCTTTTTACCATTCAAGTGACTCTACATTAAGCACTTCACTGAAAATGTGCCAAATCATGTAAAGAAAGTATATAATGGTTTTCACTTACTCCAGCTTGTATAAACGAGGACTCATTCCGTAGCCCAATAATTTCTGCAATTTGATGAGAATAGTCTTCAACATCAAAGGTAGAAGATACTGAACGGAAGGAAATCTGGTCTTCGTCCAGCATCATCATCCTGCGATTACACAATGGAATAAAACATATCAGATATATGAAAGACCTAACAACAACTTCAATTCGACTAAGAAACTAACCTTTTAGTCAAACTACCAGAAGACAGAACCTCCTGTGCCGTAATATTAACATTCGCAAACCAGATTATATCTTTTCCAGCAGGCCACCTTAAAGGAATCCGATAGTTCACAGGCGGAAGAACCAAGCAGTTCTGCTTCAACCCGTGCACACAATGGCGGCCATATTCCTCACCCCCAGAAAACCCCAAAGCAAGATTGTCGGAAACATTGAAACAGGGAACATAGTTCTCCGACTCTTGGGAGCAGTATTCTAATTCCCTAAATCTTGATGAACTAAGAGAAAGCTCCCCAATTTCATACATGTCGGAGACCAGCTGCTCTTGGAGTCGCCTATATCCATGGAACACTTGTCCTCTCGACGTTGAGGCTATGGAAAGCGACCACCAGTATGAACCGGTGAGAGCAAGAATCACAATGACTACTAAACTGAATTTGAGAAAGGAGAGTATCACTTTCTGCCAATTCCTAACAACTCCTGGACTGAAGGGATCAGATACGAAACCATGCTCCCCCAAACTGTGATTATTAGTGAAAAGAAAGCGAAAAGGGTTTTTCATCAATGATAAATGTGTGCTATCAGCTCCATTTGGCTGATTCCGATTCACATCTTCCTTCTCCAACTTATCTTTCTTCTGAGAATCCTCCCAATAATCATGACTGTTTCCGGAGAATCGCCCACCACCACTAAAAACACCTCGGTGAAGAGGCCTCGACATTTCACTTAACTACCTAAACAACCCCATAAAGGAACGATCACATTATCAGCTAAAGAATCAAAACCAATCAATAGTAAATAAATAAGGCAAACTGAGATTATAATGAAAATGGTGAAATTGGAATGGACTATTCCCAAATCTGATACTAGATCCTCTAACATCAAAAAATATAGCACACGCCGTGATTTATGGAAAACATATAGATACAAATACATGGCGTGATTTGAGGAGAATACATAGAAATCAAATCTAAAAGGAGGAAGCTTCACTATGCATGTGACTTGAACTAAAACTAGAAATGGGAAACCCAGAATCCAAATCAAGAAACCTATATAAGTGATAAATTGATTTAGGAGATATCTGAAAAACACAACTAAGATTCCAGTTACAGAAAAAAAAAACACTGAACTGAAGCTGAAGTGAGTTCAGTTCAAATCAATCCCAGAACCAAAACACAGACCCATTTGGATCAATGGCACCAAATGAATAAAAAACAAACAAACAACACAAAAATTCTGGGCGTCAGTGTGTACCTCAAAAGATGCAAACTTTGGTAGAAACAAGATAGCCCTCACTTTCAACTAAATTCTGGGGCAGTTTTTCGTGAATATATCACAACCCAAGGTTTATTTGTCGTTTCTCAAAACCCTCCATCATCCCTTGATTTCAGATACCCACCAAATTTCACACTTAACTTCAGATCACTGGTTACGCATTACAGAAGCGGAGCAAGAAATTCCAGCTGAAAAGTAGAGATGAAGGAGATTGCAGCGAAGTGGAAAGGGGTTATATATTTATATATATAAATTGGTGGGACTGTGAAGAAATTCTACTTCGGAGTGGGATCCAATCTTATCAGAGGTGGCTCAGTTAAGATCTCTCTCTCTCTCTCATTAATGTAGAAGTTCGTTCGATTTCTTATCTAATGTCGACAATTGTAATTTTGAGTTATTTTTATTTCACTTGTGTCGAGCTTTTATAATTTTCAATTCAGTCGAATGTAAGTACAGTGGAAATATTTTGGTTATTTAATATTCATTTAGTTTTCTTTATTTATCAAGCTTTAATATGGAAGTAAATTTACGTATATAATTACCGAACCGAGTCATGGTAACTTTTTTATGAGCAAATTAAAATGTTTAGCATTTTTTTGTTTATTATATTAATATTTTCTCCATAGAATAAAATTAAGAGAAAAAATAATTGGATTATGGAAGAGTAAAATTCAGCAATTAAATATTCTTTTAAATGAAAACATATGTTTTGAAAATAAATATGGCGTGCAATAAATATGATGGAATTAAAAAGTGCGCATTATTCGCGATGTAACTAATAGTTGTGATTGTGAGCATGAATAAGTAAAGTTCAATCACATAAATGCAAGTCTCAATTCAGGGGTTATAATACAAGATGTTGGATTCTCTCTAAAAAGTGATGATTTCTTATTCTAAGTTAATTAGAAAAAAATTATGTAGCATAGAGTAGATTGATAAAATAAAATATACATTGCGAAGAAAAATAAGAATATATACATACAATGCACATCTTATGAATTATATATATATGGGAGAATTAACATAAAGATTATTTTTATATATACATACAATGCACATCATATATATATGGGAGAGTTAATATAAAGATTATATTTATCATGAGAACATGAGAACTAAAAACTGATGAATTCACTGTAAAAGTACAGAATATAAAACAATGAAATTTTTGCCTTGAGTTCAAAATGAAAAATTCTGAATTTTTGGATTTAGTAACTTTCCCAGAAAATTCATCAACTTTCTACCAAATTTATTTGAATCTTAATTTTTAGAATCAAAATGGTTATCATTTGAACATAACTCTCTATTTATATATACCATATTTTGGATTTTAGATATTTAATAAAGTTAATTGTTTGGACGGATAAGGAATTGCATGGACTTGTCAATTTGTAGTGGCCCGCGCCAAGTTTCGGTGGCATATTGATTCTGAAAAAAATAATTTTATAATAGAAAAAAGATTAATTTATAAGATGGTGCACTGAATATAACATTTGTTTTTAGATCGATATCGTCTTAATTTTTTTTATTTTTGAAAGAACATTGTAACTAGTGGTTAATTAAGACTAATCAGATAGTCAAACAGAGACCAAATCTCGAGGAAATTAAATCTAAAACTCTCTATGAATGAGGGGTCCTTATTTTTTTACTCGGCAAATGAATAATATGGTTAAAATAAATTTAAGGTCATTCGCAATATTCTGTGTAAGTTCCGAGTCCAACTGTTTGGACTGATTCTTTCCCAACTTGACTGGAGGACATTGTACTTTTCGATTCACAATTATCAATAAATTTTAATTTTCTTTCAAAAAAAATGTCACACTATTTTAATATAGTGAAATGGCCATGATTATCTCTACTTAAATAAAAGAACGATTTGAACCAAATAGTATAAAACTATCTTTTTAATGAGTCAAACAATAAAGGTAAACGCCAAGCACATGAAAGTCAATATACATATATTTATTTTATTTTTTGAAAGCTTCATAATTTTTTTTTATGTATTTATGATCAATATATAACTACAATTACAAATTTCTTTTAAATCCAACATAATGGTCACGCTTGGACGTATTAGATTGGGTAGGCATATTCACCAACCTTAATAAATGTGAACATGTCCAAAATAGTCACAATCAATTTGCTAACATTCAAAAATTGCTGTAATATTTAGGATAATGACACGTAACATAAAAATTTATGATACGTAACTAGAAAATCGTACAATTTGCATAGTTTTATTAATTTGGAAGTGTAATTAACTATAGCCAGCCAAATTATAGTTTTAGTTATATTTTAATTTACTAAGATTAAAAAATTAAACTTCCATTTAGAGTGGGACACGGTTGTTACTAAGGTAAGTTGGATACGAATACAGTTCAAATAATTCAACCTTTTCATATACAGTTAATAATTACTATTTCATTGGTTAAGTCAAACTTTAGCATGATTCACATCTGAAAAGCATAATTATGATTTATTTTGATTAATTTTTGTTTGACAAATCTATTTAGAGTTTTTGGGTTGATCGTAAAATAACGAAATCCAAAGATGAAGTAATATTATTGGAGTTATAAAATTCATGATCACAAAATAATATCTCGAATAATAGGTGGCATACTTAGAATCTATATTTCGAATGATATTTCGGTATATATTGTGACAGTAACAAGAGATTATTAGCATATAATTATGGAGTCATTCGATATATATATATATAGCTTTGGTTGAATAAGAACCATTTTAACGTAACGCAATTTTAACGTAAGCAAGAACCAAAATTTCACAATGAACAAAATGAATTATTATTAAATCGATGATCCACCTGGAAAGTTCTCAATCCAAAATTTTAATATTTTTCACCAGGTTCGAATCCCATGAGGACGAAAATTCTATTTTTGGATTTTTAGATTCATTAACTTTCCCAACGGATTCATTAACTTTCATAACGAATTCATTATTTTTGCTCTCACGTTCTTATGATAAAAATGGTTCTCACGTTAACCCTCCCACACACACACACACACACACACACATATATATATATATATATATATATATATATATATATATATATATAGGAGATGGATCGGTATGAATGAATAATTTGGTAGAAAATAAGAATGAATCTGGGTCTTTGATTCATTGGATCAATGGTTGAGATTTAATTTCGGTTGTCTACGGTTTTGTGTTGTATGTATACTTAACATTAGAGCCCTTCTTGTGCTCTGTTGCGATGAAATATGTGTTAAACTAATATATTTAGCATATGTCTACTGAAAAGATGAAATATGTGATAAACTAATATATGCAACATAGTAATTCGATTGTTATTACACAAATATGAAAGATATCTTAGACTTACATATCTATTCCTATTTCCTACACTTATTTTCATTCTCACAGAACCATCCCATATATATATATATATATATATATATATATATATATATATATATTTAAAACTAGAATTCTTGATATTCCTTGGAGAAACAATGGAACCGATCCACGAAATTGTTCCCGACCTTGAAATTATTTCTACAAAAGTTTTAAAGTTTCCTCAAAACCTTGTTGATTTACAAAGAAAATTGTTGAAATTTATTTCAATGAATCAAAATTCGAGGCGTAAAAATCATACAAAGGCTGATGTTTATAAAATTATCTGAGAAGAAGGGATACTAATTGATGAGCGGATCGAAATTCACGCCCTACTTCTTCTGATTGATTTAAACAAGACCGCATGCGGATGAAATGACAATCAATTTTACCACAATGGTATGATTGATTTCATGGAATTGATTATCTGAAAAAAGCGAAGACCAATGAACAAATTGGGAGAAAATTTTTATTGACGGTGGCAATATTTATCCTATCTTCCAATCAAAGGTCTCGCAAAATTCTAGCTTCTCTCCAGGCTACATCTCATGATTATCGCTTGACAAGAGAAAAATTTATTTGTGAGACATTGAATATTACGGTGATATCTTCAAACCGGATGTAAAAGAGGAACGGATCATTTTACATTTCATTATTCGAAGAACAAATTAACATATTTGATCCGAAACATCCTAAACTTGAATTATGGATGAAGTATAAACTTGCGGTGAAGGACATTATTTACAAATATGGGTTACACCAAATTGGAATATGTTCCTTCCTTTCGATGGAGAAGGTGATAGTCTTGCGAGATGAAGAAATTACTATCATCAATACGGATAAAGAAGAAGACATTGAAGATTCTCAAAGGCTGCGACACAATTCCGAAACTCATAGAGATTTACGAAGATTGAAACAGATGGGCAACAATTATTAAATTGTATACATTATTCTTTTGTAGTTTTATGCTTTTTCTGTTTTTCTTTTACATTATAGGATATAACGTGTAAAGCATTAATAAAAGCATTTGTAGCATTAGGTAAATAAATGATCGTGGATAGGTGTGAATAGTGTGAATAGTAGACACCATCATTAAGGTGTGAATAGTAGACACCATAATTGAAAGCATTAGGTAGATGTTACGTCTTGGTGGATCTGATAGTAGTAAGCACCATTTATTTTTGCCTATAAATAGGCGGATTCTTTCATTGTAAAAATCATCAAGAACTCTTCTAAGTAATAAACCTTTGAGCTTTACGAAACAAAACATGTGTTGTTAAGTTTTCGACTTTCTTCTCTTCACCTATCATAATTCTATACCAATCCTTGAGGCTAAATAATATATCCCATTCCATAAAAAAAAAAAAAAAAAAAAAAATCATTCCATTGAATATATTATGCGGAAGCGAGGCTCGTCCTGCTACTTCATCATAAGAGTTATGTGAGCTCTATCGGTATATATTTTCTCATATTTTCTATCTTGTCTTTGTGGTTTAATGTGTACCAGAAAACACACCCTACCTCCATTTATAGAAGAACAAAGCCCGCAATTATGGGAGATGAAGTTTTAGTTTGGGAACAAGCGGTAGTAAGAAATTGGGAAAAGAGAAAAAGAGAGATATGGATATGTTTTCTTATTTAGAAACAACCTTAGGTCCAACAACCTTAGGTCCAACAGCCTTAGGTCCAACAGCCTTAGGATTAATTATGGCAAAGAAATGGAGTAAGAAATGGACCTTAGGTCCAACAGCCTTAGGATTATGGCAATTATGGGGAGATGAAGTTTTAGTTTGGGAACAAACGGTAGTAAGAAATTGGGAAAAAGAAAAAAGAGGAGATATGGATATGTTTTCTTATTTAGAAACAACCTTAGGTCCAACATGAGCTTAGGTCCAATGACCTTTTAGGATTAATTGCGGGCTTTGTTCTTCTATAAATGGAGGGTAGGGTGTGTTTTTGGGTTACACATTAAACCACAAAGACAAGATAGAAAATATGAGAAAATATATACGGATAGAGCTACACAGAACTCTTATGATGAAGAAGCGAGGGCCAGCCTTCGTTTCGGACAATATATTGGTGAATTGAAGGATTTTTTTTTTTTTTTTTTTTATGGAATGGGATATATTATTTAGCTCAGGATTGGTATAGAATTATGATGGTAGAAGAGAAGAAGTGAAAACTTAACAACACATGTTTTGTTTTCGAGAAATTCAAAGGTTTATTACTTAGAAGAGTTCTCGGATGATTTTACAATGAAAGAGCTGCTTTTTATAGGCAAAATAAATGGTGCTTACTACTATTGTATCCACGAAGCGTAACATCTAATGCTTTCAATTATGGTGTCTACTATTCACACTTAATGATGGTGTCTACTATTCACACTATTCACACCTATCCACGTATCATTTATTTACCTAATGCTACAAATGCTTTTATTAATGCTTTACGTTATATCTATACGTGTGAAAAGAAAAGCATAAAACTACAAAAGAGAAAGATACAATTTAATAATTGTTGCCGTCTGTCTAATCTTGAAATCTCTATGAGTTTGGAATTGTGTCATGACTTTGAGAATCTTCAATGTCTTCTTCTTCTTTATCTGTATTGATGATAGTAATTTCTTCATCTGCAAGACTATCGCCTTCCACCGAAAGGAAGGAACATATTCGATTTGGTGTAACCCGTATTTGTAAATAATGTCCTTCATTGCAAGTTTATACTTCATCCATAATTGAAGTTTAGGGATGTTTTCGGACTTAAAATATGTTAATTTGTTCTTCGAATCTTGAATGTAAAATGATCCGGTTCCTCTTTTTACATCTGGTTTGAAGATATCGACGTAATATTCAATGTGAATAAATTCTTTTCTTCTTGAGCGATAATTGGAGGATGTAAGCTTCGGAAGAAGCTAGAATTTTCTGATGAACCTTTGATTTGGAAGATAAGGATGAAATATTGCCGTTTGTCGATAAAATTTTTTCTCCCAATTTGTTCATTAGGTCTTGTTTTTTATCAGATAATCCATGAAATCAATCATACCATTGTGGTAAAATTGATTGTCATTTCATCTGGCATGTCGGTCTTGTTTAAATCAATCGTAAGTAGAAGGCGAATTCGATCTGCTCATCAATTAGTATCCCTAACTTCAGATAATTTATAAACATCGAGGCTTTGTATGATTTTCGCGCCTTGAATTTTGATTCATTGAAATAAATTTCAACAATTTTTTTGTAAATCAACAAGGTTTTGAAATCTTGTAAAACTTTTGTAGAAATAATTTCCTCAAGGTCGAACAATTTCGGGGCGGTTCCATTGTTTCTCTCAAGGAATATCAAAATTCTAGTTTTAAAATTTTCAAAACTTCTTGGAGGTGGAACATCTTGGATTTTGTTTTCAAAAATCAATTTTTGATTTAACTTTGTAATGGTTGATTCCATGACCGAGATCGTCGATCTTTGTAATTACAATCATTTTGTAAACTTTTCAATTGATTGTTCGATCGAAATTTTCTTTTCAAAGTCCACAGTTGTGATTCATAATTTTTAGCAAAGAAAGCGATGTTGAATCACATTACTGGGTTTCTTGTCTGATCTGCAAAACTTTGACTTCCTGTTCAATAAAAATTCTTGTATACGAAAGGCTTCTGGCATTTGACAATGCTTCGAAAATCAGAGTAACCTTTCCAAGGGTTTAGGACAATTAATATATTTTCGAGCGATATTAAAGTTATGAAAACTCCATTTTCATCCGAAAATAACATAATGTGTAAACTTCTTTTGGTTGCTCGGTTTTGATTTTGGTCGAAAAAATAAATGCGAAGCATTTAAAACTTGAACTTTGAAGGCTGTAGCTTTGGCAATGTTTGAATATGCCATAGATTATCGAGGATAACTGTTGTCTCTGTAACTGTGTAATGCTCTAAAAGCTGCGTGGCGATTTGAGCATTTTGTAAAGTTCTTGTTCAAATTGAATTTCATCTTTGTAATCTTTGGATTCTCTTGATGCGGAGAAGCTGTAACACTTTTAGTTTCATCGTGCGAAGAGATATCCATTGGATAATGTCTCTCGAACTGAGCTATAATTTTTCTTCCTTCGGTCTTGAGACTTGGCTTTCTCTTTTCTTCTGAAGGCTTTATAATTTTCTATCCATTCTCGCATAAAAAAGACGATTTATCTTTCTAGATAAGAGGTCGACAATATTATTATCTTTACCTTTATATGTTCAAATTTTACTCTATAATTATTTCCTGAATTATTTGTTGTAAATTTATCCATCTTGTCTTATTAACTTTTTACTATTAGCATTATTAATAAATTTTACAATAACTTCACAATCATTCTAACGATGAATTCATTTTAGCCATATTTTAAATTTTTCTAAAGAATTTATTAATGCTTGTATTTCATAATCTAAAGATGTCCAATTTAAACTGTTTTATTAAAGTTTCCACTAGCATAAGCGACTATTCTTTCTTCATTTTTGATGAATTTATGGGGTTTACAAATTAATATTGCTCCCCATCCTTCTTTACATCCATCACATTGAATAATTATATAACTATCACTTGTAGGTAATTCTAAGGTTTAATATTTTTATTTCATTTTAATTTTTGAATAAGTTTTCATCTTCTATATTAAAATGTCGTTGACCATTTTAGTAGTTTTACTATATAATGGACCCACTAATTTACTAAGATTTGGAACAAATTTCTAGCATAATTTACTAATCCAAAAATGATTGTATTTGTTTTAAATTTGTTAATTTGGGAAATTCTAAAATTTTAGTAGCAATATGAGGTTGTAATTCTATTTTCCATTTCAATCTCTAATCCTAAAATGAAATTTTTCTTTTAAATAATTCCATTTTCCTTTATACTAATTACTATACCATTCTTTTAATCGATTTCCTTAAATATAATGTTTAAATGTTCTTCATGTTCTTTTAAATTATTACTTGCTACAGAATATCATCAATATATACTAGACAAATTTATATTTTAAAATATATTATCCATAAATCTTTGAAAAGATAGCGCATTTTTACGGCAAAACTTAATATATTCCATTCAAATTGTCCTTCGGACAAGAAAAGCGATCCGTGGTTTAAACCATTCTTCTAATTTTAACGATTATATCCGCTTTTTAAATCAAATTTACTAAATATCTTTTATTTTGTATAAGTGCTATTAAAGTTTCTTTATTTGGTATGTTATAACCATCATCTTCACAATTATCATTTAATCTTTTATAATTGTATCTTATCCTAGGTTTTCTTTTTATTTCGAATGATTTCTTACTATAAAAGTGTGGATCTATGAGGACTTTCAATGTCTAATTAATCCTGTTTAACATTTCATGTCTGTTTTCTAAATTCTTCACATCTTCTTTAATCTATACTCCATTTTTGTTCTAATTGTAATTTTCTTGTGTATTTTATTTTTATTTTACAAACATAATTCACTTTTGCTTTTGTAATATCGTCTATTAATCTAGTTTTTCTAATCTTAATATTATAGGATAGTTTTTACTTGTTGTAATATCGGCCCTTTTTCTAATTCTTGTGAAATAAATTGTGAGAATAATTTTATAGCTTCATTTTCAATGAAATTATTTTGTTTGTTTTGTACTTGTTTAAAAAATCTAATTCTAGGTCCCAGTCATGCGCTTTCGGCAAACTCGATGTGTATGTATCTGTGTTGGAAAACTATAAACTTGTTTACTTAGTGTAATAAAATTTTAGCAATTGTTAAATTACCATTTAAACTAGTAATAAAATTTAATCTAATAAGAAATCTTTAGAATTAGTTTCTTTTGGTTTATTATTACGAGGTAAATCATATTTTAAACTATAATTACCGTAAAATTTAAAATTGTATTCGATTGGTTCTAGCGGTTGGTGTAAATTTCATAATTCTATTTTCAACTGTTACGGTTTCCATTTTATAATTTAATAATTTATGGAACTTAGGATCTACTAAACTATATCTATTAAACTTTTAGTACTTCGAAGATCTAATATAGCATTTAAATCAACATGATTTTCATTGTCTATCCATAATCTACATTGAATATTTATTAAAGTTCTTTGAATTGAATTTCTAATTCTATTATTACTATTATTTATTAATATTTTTCTTTTAATATTATTCTTTGTTATATTTCTTTCGCCATTGTAATTGATTTAGTTACGCCATTTGATATTTTCAAATTTTTTATAATCATTTAATGTATATTCTATATTCTTCTATTCTTTTTGAAGTTCATTGTATTTATTTTCTAATTTTAAATATTTATGATTATATAGTTCAAACATTATTTCATGTTTTCCACATTTTTCTTTATAAATATCGATATTTTTTTTCTTCAATTTTAGCCTTTCCTTTTATTCGATTTTTATTCCAAATAATTTTCTAAACATGAAGCATATTTCTTCAAAACATTTATTACATTGATATCTTCTTGTAATTCGGGATATAATTTACAATTAATACATGGAATATGGTTATTTCTTTTTCTTTAATCGATAATGTAAACAATTATTTAATGTATTCATATATGTATATGTTACTATTCGTGGATCTATTTCTTTCATTTTCATATTCATATAAATACTATAGATTGATTCGTTATCGGAATCTTACGGTTTATAACTTCTATATTATCTCCTATTCTTCTATTAAATTTGTTCTTTCATAATTTTATTTTTATTGGGACATTTATTAGCTAAGTGTTTTTCCGAATCACATATAAAACATCTACACTTTCTTTTGGTTTCTTAACATATCTGTTTCTATCTTTATTCTTGTTATGTTTATAAGTAGTACTTTTTCTCCTTTTTATATGGTTTTTATAATATCCGTAAAACGGGGTGTATAAATAGCAGTTTTACAAATGCCCATGCTTGTCTTTTTGTTGTTCTTTTTACTGCGTCTTTGTCTATCTTCTAAATATTTAAATGTAAAGTTATTCTGGTCTATTCTAAATGGGGAGTAGTCACTTCCTGAACTTCATGTGATTTGTTTTCCTAAATCTCACGGAAGTTTTATAAAATATTTATTACATAATCATCGTCGATCGTTCTGCCGGTTTGTGATAATCTATCAAGTCATTTGTAAATTCTCTTATATATTTAAAATCGAAATACTTAATTGTTCTAAATTTCTTATTCTTTGTATCTTGCAAAAATGTATTATCTTTCTGGATCAACACCTATTATTAATAGTCTTATTGCTTGTAAAGTTATAAGGATTATCTCTAATGCTTTAATTGATTTATTTCATCGTAATTTCTTTACTTAAAGTGGATCTAAATAAGAAAACATGCTAAAACTTTATCTCCCAGTAATTGCGGGCTTTGTTCTTTATATCATCTTCTTTCATTTTTCGATTATTCGAGATTGCTTTCCAATTTTGTAATCAGAGTCTTTTACATTATAGGGTCCATAAAATTAGTTTCTCTATTATTATTATGATCACTAATCATAATTTTTCCGGTTGGACTCGAAACTAATGTTCATGATAAGAAATGCTTGCAAATTTATTCGATGAATTTTTTATTAATTATTTCATCTATCGTTGTTTTTGTTTCTTCAAATTTGAATCTCTTCTATCTTTCCCAATTATTATTATAATCTTTTATATTGAATTGACAATATCCTATCATTTACCCATTAAATGTGTCTAAAAAATCTCATATCCGTAATATTCATTCATTAAGTTATACTGTTCTATCATCATCATCTTCACTTTCCTCATTTTATTATTTCTTTTATAAAATTTGTAAATCTTATTGGCTTGTCCATTATTATATAATAAACGTGGGACTAATTAGATTTCTTTCTTCTAAATTCCATTCTAATCTCGGGCTCAATTTTTGTGGTTCTATCGTTTTATTTCCTGAAGCAATAACTTTTATCATTTTTTCAATATTAACTTTATATTTCATTTGAAGATGTGCTCATGTATATCCTTTAGTTTGTATTGCAATTTTATTTTACTTATATCTCTAGTATCCTTTAAATATTAGGAGCACAATAAAAATCTGCCCTTTTGTTTAAATCTACTGGAACACGATATAATAGCTCTTTAACATCTTGTTGTCATTGATTGCGTAATTAACATTAAAGTTTCTCATTACTTTTGTCTCACTAATCATTTTTTTCCTGTTAATTCTGAAACTAATGGTAGTTAAAATATTTTCTTCTCTTTATAAGGTTTTAGAATTTATTCTAACTCTATAAATTGTTCTATTAACATATCACTCTACGTGCTTTCTTGCTAATTTATCTAATAAAACTTTATTTATTATTTCATCTATTCGTTGTTATAAAACCTTCAAAATTTGAAAACTGTTTAATTCTAAATTTCTAAATTATTATTAACATCTATTTCTTATTCTAATTGATAGTCTCTTTGATTACTATTAACTTCCAGGATCCTCTTCTAAATTTAGCATCTATGTATTCATGTATTAAGTTATAATTTCATTTATATCACTCAGAATCTTCTATTTTCTTTGTATTTTGTTATTGTCTTTATAAAATGGTCTAAAATTACTCATTTTTAGGCTTCAATAATTATATATAAGGAGTTATACTTCTTTCTGGTGACTAAAACTTCATTATTATTTTGTAAATCTTCTATATCTTGATTCTATTGCTTTAATTGATTTTGTTTAATTTATTAAAAGTTTCATTTTAATTCAATTTCTCCTAATAGTTTTTAGTTTTTCAATATTAACTTTATTTCATTTTAAATTTTCTATTAAGTAACTTAAGCGATACTTATTACTAAATTAATTTCCTTTAATTGTTTAATTTACGAGTTTATATTGATTATTTTATTCTTTCTCTAATAAAGTTTTCAACGACTTGCTTAATTAATTTATTCTTTTCTTGATTACTTTGTATTATTTCTTTAAGTAGATTATTACTATCGTTTTATTCTTTTCAAAATTACGTCTTACTCTTTATAATTAAATCTATAATACAATTTAAATGACTATTTATAGTGTAATATATGTAATAAATTTTGTTGATCAAATTGTACTTACTTCTCTTAATTAAAACTTGTATTTATATTTATTATCTCTATAATTCTCTTGATCTGAAAAATCAATTGAACTCGATTTTTGATCAATGATTAAAATTTCTTACTCTAACATCTATTTCAAATTCCATGTATATTGCGATGATTAAACATATCCCAGGATTTCTTTAAATTTAGCATAATATGTATATATGGTTTAAGAGTTCTCAAAATCAATTCTCTTGATTTAATATCATTACTGTAAAATTTCCACACTGAAAATGGTCTTAAAATTACTCATTTTTGAAACTTCAATAATATATTGTAGGAGTTATTTTACAGGGTCTTTCTTGTGAACCAAAAAATTATTTATGGCTTGTAATATTATCTATCTTGATCTATTGGTTTATTATTTATTTTGTTTCTAATTTATTAAAAGTTTCAACGATTTGTAATTCAATTTCTCCTAATAGTTTTTAGTTTCTAATTCAACTTTCTTTGGTTTTAAATTTTCTATTAAGTAACTTAAGCTGATTAATATCAGTTACTAGGTAAATTTTATTTAATTGTTTAATTTACGAGATTATTTCTTAAGTAATATCTATTATTAAATTTAAACCACATATTATGGTCATGTACACACACCAAAATTGACAACCCATTTTTCAATTTTTATTTTATTTTAGCTCGGGTTCTTCTTCTTTGTGCAAAAAATGGAGAAACGACTTCTCCAACGAACGCTGTGACGGTGGACAGCAGCGGCGACAAACGATGGTGGCTGATATGGCGAGTTCTCACCTAAATTTAAGGAAAAAAGAGGCAATATTTTTGAGAAAAATCGAGGCATCGAGAGAGAGTGGTTATGACAGTGGTTTACGGCGAAGTTTATCGGTAATGGGAGGAGGCGACAAAGCAAATGGTAGAGGGTTTTGCTATCGAGATTGAAGTTTTCTGCAGGAATAAGAATATGCGTACTACAACAGGAAACATGCATATTACAAAATATAGCATACTTTAAAAAATATGCATATTACAAAATATAAACCTGCATTTGCAAACAAAAGCATGTATATTACAAAACAGAAACATGCATATTACGAATCAAAAGCCTGTATACTTTAAAATAAAAATTTGCAGGTCTCTCATTTTTGCATATATCTATTTCTATCTTCAATCTGCACAAATACTTTTCTTTCTGATCATTTCCTTTCTTTCTTGTTGATCTGTTGTTTTCTTTCGAATTATGAAGCTAGAAGAAAGTGATACAAAATGAAAGAAGAAATTATGGAGCTATCAATCTCATAAGTATTTTTGTATCAATATTATGCATGTTTGTGTTCAACTATATACATACTTCTGTTTAACAATATGCATGCTTAATTTTCGTGTATCACATAACAAATCACATTACTGATATACCCTTACCATAGCGAAATCAGTGTCTATCAACTTAAAAAAATCTGGAAAAAATCTTCACCACAAAATCTATGGGATAATCGGATGAGATTGAATATTATATACTATATAAGACTTGAATACTATATTAGCTTCCTATATATATGTATAGTTAATATGTGATAACAAAAGTAAAATTATTTTGAACTTTATATAGAGACTAAATAAACTTGAAGTAGCCAGATACAAAACGTGCTGAAACCCATTTAACATTAAATAGGTCACCGACTCGCAGTCGGCATAGCCACAAGTGACAATTCAAGAGATCTAATGAATAATACATATGAATTATAAATTTACTTTAAATTGATACGTATATCAAAGTATATGCATGGAAAAAATTAGCATAATATTTAAGGTACACGTAATGGCGGATATAGGGGGAGTGCGGGGGCAACATTTTTTTTATTATTTCCTTTTTTATAATCTTATTGTACATATTAGTTTAGAGAAAATTTTCAGTTTCTAACACTCCTAATTAATCTTCATAAATTTTCGGTTTTAGATCTCCATGAACTATTTTTCTGCATTCGCTCCTAAGTATAGGTATGCACATACACAAATAGTGATGATAGATGTTCTCTGATGAATTTTATGTAATATCAACATAGCACATATAAATATCAAATTGTGATATTACATAACACATTTAAATATCGAATTGGAGGAAATTCTAAGTATGCTATTACTTTCTTCGTCCCAATATTCATGATCCCTTTTTTATACGTAGATTAATGAGAATTGTGTTGTGTGTGTAAAATAGTGTGTGATATGAAATTCGATGTACTTTTTAGTGTAAAAATCTTTTATTTTTTGGAACGGACCAACTTAATGGGACAGTCCAAAAAGGAAAACGAGCCGACAATAATGGGACGGAAGGAGTATATCATATTTCAACACACCGCGTCTATGTATTTTGACATGGGCTATATAATTTATTCTTTATCTTTTATTGAAGTGTGATTAGTTCGAGGTGACGCAAAACAAATGCTAGAAGATATACTATATATTACAGAATATCATGGAATAATATATATATCGAAGGGGTCAGGCCTTATTTACTGCGACAATCAGAATAAAATACGCGAATAATCACATTCTGTAATGAAAAGAAAAAGACAAACAATAAATTCGCATTGGTGGTAAGTTGTACTAAATTTTGAAGTACTAAATTCAGAAGCAGCAAAATAATATGCTGCTATCTTCACTCGTGAATATATTTTGTACCTTTTTCACGCAGCTGTATGTCTCCTTGTGTAGCTCTACTTTTCGTATCTGCTATAAATCTTATAGAGTTTATTCGAAAACTGATAGATATTGTACATTATATATGAGCATCTATTGCAAAGCAACTTCTAGTTTACATTAGCATTTTTTATTAATATTATAAAATATGATTATGATAATTAAATTTGTAAATTATATAAAAACCAAAATCTATTATTAATTTATAAAAATCAAAATCTGTTAAAATGAAAATTTGTTTGATCCAACAATTTAGGGGTGGTCTCCTGTGTGCGTGGCGCGTACAATGAGATCCCTTAATTAAATTTTTAATTAATTAATTATTACTATTAAATTAATTAATTTAATTGTAAATTAATAAATCATAATTATGAATTAATAAATAATAATTTTAAATTAATAAACCTTAATCTTGAATTAATAAATCTTAATATCTAATTAATAAACTCTAATTATAAATTAATAAATCTTAATTTTGAATTAATAAACCATAATTTTAAATTAATAAATCCTAATTATGGATTTAATAAACCCTAATTTGAATAATAAACCCTAATTATAAATTAATAAACTCTAATCATGAATTAATAAACCCTCATTTTGAATAATAAATCCTAATTTTGAATTAATAAATTCTAATTTTGAATTAATAAATTATAATAAAAAAATAATAAATTTAATTATAAATTAATAAAATCTAATTATCTTTACTCGCTATAATTAATATATAATTATTTTAACAAAAACAAGGGTGATCTCTCATAGTGAGACAAAATTCACCCAAGTTTTTGTCAACAATTTATCACATGATAATAATATTCAAGCCAAAACTCATATTCAATTATATTTTATGAGTTTATTGATATTAAATTGTGTTGAAATTATGAGTATGAGTATGTCACATAAGATTTTTCGGTACCGCGGATATCTATGAGGATCAGCAATTTGTCGTTTCCATATATGTAATTAGGGGGTTTTGACTGAGTTGTTTATGTAAAGTCAAATCCACACCAGGTTTCACTCGTATTATTAATCTAAACTAGATATATTCTTAAATAGATGGCTAGCTTCGAAGATTGAGTAACTTAGTAATTTAAAAGATTATTAATTTAGATTACTCTTGCATCCTTCGAGGCAAAATTTACTTCGCGAAACTAGACTACTACTACTATTTAATTCCACAGCATTAACAAATAAATAAAAACAAATATCGCCGTCTCCTATCAAATCGAGTTTTCACATCTAAATTAGTAAGCGACTTGATTAATTTAAAATTATTACTTAAATTCAAAATACAAATTTGTAATGACATCATAAATTGACGCTATTTAATATATTTCCTTTTTTTGTACAGATGATAATTAATCGATTTTTATATATTTAAAACTAAATGGCTATGTCAAGATCTACCCACTCCACATAGGGATTGGGTAATGATGGTAATGGACTGTTATACCCAACAAATACATGATATTATGGGTCGATTCGTCATTAATTACCAAGGCGTAGTGCAAGATTAATGCTAATGTAGTTCTGACATTTCATATTATTTTTGTTTTCCCGAAAAATCTTAGTTTACATTAATTCTAATCAGATTCATATTCCAACAGCTCAAGTCAAAAGTTGTGGCAATATTCTGCTATCGTAAGGGATGGAAAAGTTTGATAATTAAATTAAGAATTTAATGTTATTTTAGACGCATAGAGTTAGTACTTAGTAGAGCGCAGTTAAAAGTGGCCGATTCACGGGACATACAAGTTTCCGAACAATATAATTCGATTGAACCGTCGGTCCGAATTGTGCAATTGGTCAGTCGACTCAAAAAATCGCACCATCATCTTTTTTGTCAAATTTTTTATTCATCAACTTGACTTTTACTTTTGGTTTGGTGGGCTCGGCTTGGACTGAAATTTTGACAGTTTTTATAAAAATCAGGGAAAATACGAAGTTGCTATTTTTTGTGTACATTAATTGGGTAAATATTATGTTTATGTGTAATAATCTGCAAACTACAAAGGATGGATAAAACACACTTGAAAAATTAGGTGTGATAAGCTCAACCTATATAGACGTTAGTAGGGTTCGGACGATCTTTTGTTGCCACAAGAACCTAGTTTACCATTAGGCTGTCCCAAAATGGCAATTTTGATAGTTTTGATGGTTATATATGTTGGTTTTGAGTTAGGATCATATATGATTTACCTAAATTTAAGGCATTCATATATATTTGGATTCAACTTTTCAATTTGGCATTAGGTTAAAAGATAATAAAATCGACTCGAGCTATTTAGTTGTTAAAATTATTAGGATCCAAATATGAAATTAGTGCCGCCTCAAAGAAACTATCAGCTTAGTGTATCAGATACCACACGATCTAAATCATTATTTAAAACAAAATAATAACTTTACACATAAGTTATAATGTTTTCTACATCCGAGTTAAATAATGTATCTTTACACACAGCGTGTTGTGAGGTTTGGTACCCCACAAAGAGATTGGATATTACGTAGTTCCTACGTTTGAACCCACGAAATCTTGCTCATGAATATTGTTAAGAGTCATGAACTCACATTATTAGTGGTACTACAACCCTTTATTCTATTTTATATTTGGTTTCGATTGTAATGTTTAAGATGTATTTGAAATGTGTAATAACTATAATTTATTATTGGTTGTATTTGTTGATACCGATATGGGATTTATTACTTTTATTTTGATTAATTCTTGAGTTTCTTAGTTTGTGGCTTCGAAATTCCTACATTTGAAATCCCTTTCATTTGTTGAACTACGAGAGTTGGTAGCAATCCCCTCATTGTTTGAAAGGAAATATCACTTAAATTTTCAAACTATTTTCATTTTATAAGGAGATGTCGTGAATTATTGAAAATAATACAATTAAAATCACAAATAACTGATAATTAATAAAAAATACAATTACATCCATGAATTGTTGACACTTTATAAAAATATGTTTGGATTCAATTTCCGACTCCAAAATATCGATGTGGCTCGTCGTATATCACAGTAGAATTATAATTAAACTTTGTAAAAAAAAAGACTGAATGTGGATACTAGGTGTGGGTGGTCATTTTTTTATAACAGTTTAAATATAATTCAACCATGACGTCCAACTAGCTAGCCACATCGACATTCCGAAGTCGAAAAATTAATCCAAATATATTTTTAATAAATTATTGATAGTTCATAACTTCAATTGATATTTTTTTAGTTCACAACATTTATGAAAAAATATTAATAATTTTCAATTTAAAGTGATATTTTTCATGATCCATAATAATTTTAATAAATTGGGGTAATTTGGAATTTAAATGTAAAATTTAAAATAAACAAGCCTATATAATCTCATAAAATCGTAGGTCATGTGGCTTATGTGAATCACATAAGTGATTAACTCTCGTCATTTTCATATACTGATTTGTACAATTTAAGCATGGTTAATTAGACTTGGAGACATTCAAATTCAATGTTGCCTTTTAATGATAACTCATATTGTCACTTGATTATGATTAAACAAACTTGATTTAATATTTATTATCTTCATCTGCTTACGAATAATTAAAAGACACTGATATTATATATAGTAATATCACGTGCTATCACCAGACATATTAACATGCATTCAACTTCACAAATAATTCGTTCCTGCATGACTTGCTTCCACTTTTAAAGTAACTCGTCTATCTGACGTCACAATCATCACTAATTTTAAAATGAATTTACAATTTTGAAGGGAGAATACATCAATAACATAGATTTATTACACATGTAAAATGAAAAAGAAAAACATGTATATATATATATATATATATATATATATATATATATATAGAATAGATCGCGTGAGAATCGAATATTGGTGAGAAATAAGAATCAAAGATTTAACGTATAAAGTTGTTGCACTAAATGTATAAATTTGTTGCATCAAATTTAACATATAAAATTTAGCACTTAATATAAAGTTGTTGCAAACAACTTTATACGTTAAATGTTGTATTCTTATTTCTCACCAATATTTGCATTCTCACGTGAACCATCCCCTATATATATATATATATAAGATGTAGAAAAGCATAAAGAGGCTTTACTATAT
Organism: Salvia rosmarinus; assembly: GCA_036937905.1. Taxonomy (NCBI): domain Eukaryota; kingdom Viridiplantae; phylum Streptophyta; class Magnoliopsida; order Lamiales; family Lamiaceae; genus Salvia; species Salvia rosmarinus. Next base: position 6,204,591 of record CM072813.1, read on the forward strand.
CTACTGAACTCATAGTCAGATTTATATTACAAAAATAAATTCATCAATCATTTTGTAGAAAGTGAGAAAATGATATCTAAGATGCTAACATGGTTGTGTTTTATGGTTGGGCGAAAAAGGTTTGATGTATCAGGCATATCTACTTCTATCGAATATAATTAAATAATGGAAAAGGCGAATATGTAAACATTTTGTATATTCTGGAAGAAAACAACTGATAAAGAAATTTAGGAATTTCGAAGAAAATTTGTTGACATCCATTTTGTCGAAATATTATTATTTTACACGTTAAAAAGCAAATAATTATAGAGCGAGAATGAAGAGTCACATGCAGGCTTCCTGTTTTTTTTTTTTTTTTTTTTTTGATCGTGGGACCCGCACCGCTATCTTAAAGGTGTCAAGAATCCCCAAATAAAAATAAAATTTGCAGGCTTCCTGTTTTCAATCACTTGTTGTGGGGCCACTCGTGAGAAATTACGCTATATTTATACTATAATTAAATATACAAAAAAAAAAAAAATACTAACTTTCTATAATTTTCAAGGGTTAATTATCAATTTTATCATAATCTTCACCAAAAATTGCAATCACAACATAATTTTTATAATATTATAATTACAAACTTTTTTGTTGTTGTTGATGTTACGGCATTTTCAATTTTTGATGAGATGTAAAATCAATATACATATTTCATGTCTTCACCAATATATCAAGGGCTATGTCACAAGAGCACCGACGACTCATAATATGATGGTGTTTATTTCAATTTTATTTGTCATAAAAATCTGAAAATTTTATAGTTATGAAAAATGAAGAAATTATCCTATAATTGCAATGTTTTAATAATGATGTTGTACTTACAAACTTAATTATCTACACTCAATTCCGCCCACATTACATTTTTTAATATATATTTTATTCCTTAACTCTATAATGAGACACAAGTCATTCGTTCTCTGAATTGTTTTATTGTAGACAAGAATTTAATAAATTTAGCACTATGTCGAAGTAAGGAACAATAACATACATGTTGATAGTAGATTCCATAGTGAGAGAGTTGAAAAGCACAATCTCATTGTATGGTAAAATTATTTATCTATATCTATGGCTATTCATTTTAAGTTTTTTTTTTTTTTTTAAATCACTTCTAATGTACTAATTTTCTCAAAAATAGGAATCTTTAGTCAATGCAAGGAGACACGTTCAATATGTTTAACCATGTGTGTACTGTCGCTTCACATGTATTTACTTTTAATAAATTGTCAAAATGGATTATGGAGTTCATTAACATTGTCTAGAACAGCTACCGTTAATAATTCCATAGTTACTAAAATCATTAAAAGAACCTTTTGATAATTTAGCACCGTACGAAATATAATACAAATATTAAATGCTAATTATATATAATAATTAAAATTATAGATCGTGCAATATACGTAATTAAATACTTATTAATTAGTTTTATTAATACGAAAACTCCGGTTGAAACGAGTTTTATGGAATTTAATATTTAATAATTCACCGACAGTAGTATGTATATGGATGATTGATGACAGATCAGGTGACGTGTCGGCCGTGTGAACGGCGCCGCAGGTGCATTTCCCGTGAATTGCTCACAATTTCAATTATCTCAAGATAATATTAATATTTAAACCTTGGTTTATTAAGTTCAAAAGTCTTCCCATGACTAGGAATAGGATTGAACCTAGTTGAACCAAATATTATCGTATTTAACTTCGATTTGTTTATTAATGAGCTGATCCTCGAATTTATTTAACAAAAAATTTGAGACTCATAAGTTTAATCGAGCTTAGATTAATTGTTTAAATTAAGATATATATTTTAAATATTAATTATTTTATTCACAATAATTTAATATATTTATTATTATTTTTATAAAATTATAATTGGTTATGGACTGGTACAATTATTACAATTTATAGTATCGATATATAAGTTATATCCAGTTTATAATTTTATATTTTTATGTTAAATCACTTCACGAGTTTGTTCACGAGTTAACAAACAAATACTGCTATCCTCAAATTCGATTTGTTTAGCTAATGAGTTCCACTAAAACGAGTTCAAACGAGCTTATAATTAAGGAACTCATATCCGAATAGCTCATAATAGCTTGATCCATTTATCAACTATGACAGTTTAGCCATTAAGTTATATATATAAACATTCTATTAACTACAACTAAAACAACATTATATTAGATAGGATCTAGTTATTTTCGATACTAATTTTCTCAAAACCAAATATAAATTCCGAGAGAAAAAAATGAATATATGGTACCAAAATGTCAAAATGACCTAGCATACTAGCAACCCTCGAAACTTATATGGAAAGTGCAACCCAACATGAAAGGCTACCAAAATATAAGAATATACTTTTATAATATATGTGTAACTATATCATGGACTCCAAGAAAAAATCATTAATTTTCTGTTGGCACTACAAAGCTTGATCCATATGAAATGAACATTTGTAAAGTCGAGTAAGAATACTAATTAAATTACGGATCCTTGAGAAATTCAAAGCCCAAACTGTATATTTATTTTGTAGTCCAATAATTTATTTAGGCCCATCATTGTTTGTCATCAATGCAGATCTATTCCTTAAAAAAAAAAAAAAAAATCCAAATTCGATTCAAAGTTATTTCCAAGTATCGCTTTTAACTTAAATTTAATAAAATACTACTCAAGTGTTTTATTGTATCCTTAAAGCTAGTGGTGTAAATACAGCCAAATTGAAAACTTAAACACAAAATATTAGCAAATCCAAAAAATCAAACGGAACTTGAAAATAACTGAATTGATTTAATCGTTCCACTTTAGTCTTTTGCTCCGGCCGGTTTTTTGTACATGTACACATAAATATGGAGCGAGTCTTGGATATGATCGCCTTACTATGAGACAAATCAAATGTAGATCTAAAATTCCATATTTCATTGGTATATTAATTATAGTTTTATATTAGTATTTTCTAATTATAAATATCTCATTGAAATATAGTTTGTTTCTTAATCTTAACCAATATCATAATCAGAAGACCTTTTCAAATCATTCATTTAATTAGAATAATATATATACTTAATGGGAATCTTGCAATGTATTTAACTTCTCAAAGATAAATATATTCTATATATTTTGTACCTAATCTTACAACTACATTATTAGGCACATAAATAGTGTGTGAAATTCAGTTCAACCAAACCAATTTATTACACTAGACTACTAGACAATTTTCTCATCGCCCTCTCACCAAAACTGTGAAAAGGAGAATTAATATTTCGAATTTTGGGATTTCGAAGAACCCTAAAATTGAAACGGAGTGGAGCCTATAAGAGGAAAGTAAAACTTCTGAACATTGTTTTTATCTTATGTAATTTTGGCTTTTTCTTGGGGGGTCCATAGTGAAGAAAGAGAAAGTTCAGTATTACATTTTCAACTTGTAAACGACTAAAGGCCGTGGAGAAGCAAAGTTTTTATTTTATTTTATTTGGAGAAAGGAGAAGAAAAGTTTTGAATTGCTCAGGTTTTCCCTATCTTATGGTTTTAACTTTGGTGGTTAATTGATCTAGCTAATTATTGGTTATGATGAAGTCTCCTAATTAACACGACACACACACATACATATATGTATTTATAATAAATCAATTTCATATATGTAAAAATTCGATCATACATAATTTTTGTTTAATACTCCATTCGTCTCCCAATTTTCTTCTTAGTTTTTCTTTTTGGGACGGCCCCAAATTTTCTTCCTATCCATTTGTGATAACTATCTTCCCAACTTTACTCTCAATAATATCCTTTATTTATACATTTTATTACTCATGGTCCATCACTATTTTTTTACCCTTAATAACCCATTTATTTACATATTTTACCACTCATGATCCACCATTAACTAATTTAATATTACATTATTGTAGGACCATTATTCTACTCATAATATATTCAACAAATTTTTATTAAAATTCATGTCGAAGATTCCAGAAATAGATTTAGGGAACAGATGGAGTAGGAATTAAGAATCAATCCCAAACCCTAAAATTTGTATTAACTATGAGTGTCATGGACAAAAGCATTGCAAGGTCCCCTTGGGAGTCAACGGCCGAGTTGTAGACAGGTAGACTGGGTTTTCCGAGGCCAAATATTATATATTTGAATTCCACTAATGTGATAATGATGTTTCTATAGGACTGAGTCTTTTACATTTACTTTAATTAAAAGAATATGAGTTTACGAGGTGTGCACAAAACTAGTGTATGTAGGTTCCCAAGGATTCAAAAATAGAATTCGATTTTAATATAATTTATAAATTTGACAATTCTAATAATAATTTATTAAATATAAGAGAAAATAAAATAAAATGGTAATAGAAAAAGAAAAATGTTAACACGGATCACATGTCAACAATACTCATGTAGGTGCTTACGAATGATGTGTGATATATCTCTCATATATATTGTTATTTTAGGTCAATAAATTTTAAAAATCGTGTGACGATGGATTCAAACCAGATAACTTTGACCTCATACAATAACCACTATACCATTGGGACAACAGGATATAAAATCCACCAAAATAATTTAAGAAGCTCACAAATACTTGAAAAACATCCTGAAAATAATTAACAAATAAAAGCCTCCATATACTTCAAAAATGTAAACGGTAAGAATATTTTATAACACATAACTTATAATATATTTTAAGATTCATCCAGAAAGAAAGAGAAATAAAAAAACCACAGTAATTAATACAAATCATCTTGAATGAGAAAGTCTTTGTTAATAAGAATTGTTTGTTAATATGAATGATCGACCCCTAAAACAGATAAAAGGGGAAATAATTGAATGGTTACATAAAATGAGATTTTATTGAGAGGGGAAAAAATAGGAATATTGATTAATTTTCCAATATTGTACAATAAACACCTTTTTCAATTTAAAAAATTTAGTTCAAGGTTTCTGTCTTAAGCAGTCGAACTTGTTGAGATAGCTGGTCCCGCTTCGGTTTCCGATGTCTGATTATTAGGAGCCAATAAATCTGCTTCAAAAGAGAAAATAATTACACAAATAAATGACGATGCTCGTAAACCATGTTTGTGTTCAAATGTCACGAGGCAACACATTATCAAACAGTTACAGTTGTGATGAATCTGGATCATTTTCGAGATAATATATAATTATAAATAATAAAATAAAATACAAGACAAGATAGATACGTAGACGAGGATCAGCAGATGAAATAGTCTGAGGCGCACATGGTGGTGGCATGAATTCATATTGACCATTTTAATGGGTCAGAGCACCAGCTCATATCACGTGCTTATACCTTCAATCTTGGGTCCCTTGCCCCTCACATCCTCACATTTTCCCTCCCTATATATTATATCCCACCTATTAATCTAATTATGAGTAGATAAAGAGTTCAAATTTCGAATTTGATTAATCAAAATTAAAATGTATCTTTTTAAAAAAATATCATCAAATTAGCCAAAATTGTGTGTTTTTTTAACAAATCTAATCTATTTTTTAGTTGTTTAGGTTATACAAATTAATTATTTAATAGATTGCTAATGACATTAAAAAAGAAGAAGATACTTTTAATCTATTATAGTTAATAGTTATTAAATATCTTTTATAAAAAAAATATTATTAGAACTTCGATCGGTTCAACTTGAACCGAAATTTTGAAAGGTCAAACCAAGCAGAATCGAAGAAACTTCGATTTTGAAAAATTTGATCCAAACCAAATCTGAACTTGTTAAAAATCGAACCGAACCGATAAAATTACGTCGGTTTGATTCAATTATTCGATTCGGGTTCGATTTTGCCCACCCTTATTCTTAACCTTAATATCTTAGGGAAGCTAACAACTCCACATCTTACAACATATATTATGTAAATAAAGTTGACCATAACTTCTCATACCCTAATAAGGTTTCACATGTTCCTTTTGATATCTTTCTCCACAGTACAAAAATATAAGATTTATTATTGAATTTAAATATTGCTGGATGTAAATACATGCATACAAATACAACTAATGGATACGTCTCAAAATCTTTTTTTTTTCTTTATTCTTAAAATATTGCTCGTGATTGCTTATAAAATATCACAAATGTAAAGACCATCATATATTGTACCAAATGAGCAACTTTTGAGACACATCATCTTAAAATTTGATAATACTTAATAAGCTGGATTCACTCGACAAAATTTATTTAATTCACAAAATGTAAACGATATATCTACGTACTCCTCAAGGCTAGTCATATTATATAGAGGACATAAATTTAATATTTTAAGAGAAATCATATTTTAGAATAACTAACTTTTCTAATTAACTGTAACAAAATATTGAACTAATTGTTGCAGAGAAATCCAACATGGATAAAGCCTGTCACCACGTGGAGGACTGCAAGTGGAAAGTGACTATCTTCAATGTGGTCAAACGTTTCAAATCAAGACCAAATGAAGTATTTTCATTCTAATTTAGATTCACTCAAAATTTTATTAAAGTGGATTCTTTATTCACAAAAGTTTTCCGGTTCCTATTTTCATTCAATGTGTGTAAAACGATATGAACTAATTTTGTTTAGAAAAATGACATCGTCTCATCTAAGATAGTATGTATTTTATTTTAGGTTATATCATCTAAAATAACCTATTTTTTTTAGGAAATAATTATATCTTCAAAAATTATGAGTCTTACATACTTTTTATCGCTTTAATCACTTTATCCATTATCTTAAATAACCGTGACGAAAAGAAATTGATCGTCTTGGATGAGACGGATAGAATACTTAATACGCGTGATACAATTAAACCTACTATTATGAATGTCATGTGAGCTATCGTTTAAAACACTACAATCATATATGAATCACGCGATTATGTTTTTAGGCGTATTAAAATTAAACAGAAAAAGGTTAGGGAAAAAACTTACCCGCGGGAGATGCAAGCGAATGCCTTATTGGTTCTAATGAAGGGAGAGGATGGGTAGGAGGATATGTTAACGACGTGCTCTCCACCTGCGTAGGATAGTACAGATAAGACGGCCCCGGCATATGTTGCGCTGCGGGCATGGAAAATGCTCCCCTGGGTGCGTACCCATAGTAATACGGTGAGCCCAATGCAGAAGATGAAGTCCCATATAGCTGGTTGTAGTACTGTGATTGCTGCATATGTGGATTGTACATTGTCTGTCCAAATAAAATGCCTTTGTTATGTTTTTGCCCAATCAAGAAAATTCCCTTCATTGTGCAAATCTAAAAATGGCCGTCACGCGCGCGTGCGCACACACACACACACACATTATATATATATATATATATATATAAAATGTATTCTGATTTTGCATTTTATTTTTTCAACGTACATTTAGGGGTGAACATTCGGACGGTTCGGTTCAAAACCGAACCAAACCCAAAAAACAGAAAAATCGATTTTTTTTAAAAACCCAAACCAAACCGAATCGAAACGTTTTATATATCCAAACCGAATCGAACCCGAATCGAAATTTTTTGGTTCGATTTAATCAATTTAAATTATAATTAATAAAATATTATAATATTTATATATATATATATATATATATATATATATATATATATATTAATAATCAATATATATATATATTAATAAGAACCGATTTTAACGTGGTAAGAACTAAATAAAAATGAATACACACACACACATAATCCAAAATATTTTCATATATATTTTTTTATTCATTAACTAATTTACTTTCATATTCAGCTCACGTCGATTAAAAATTTTTTACGTTAACCTCCCATATATATATATATATATATATATATAAAAAAACAAAATTGAAACCAATTTCCCCAAATCCCGAATTAATTTCGGTTTCAAAATTTGAAAATCGAACTGCTTTTATCAGATAAACCGAACCAAATCGCTAATTTCGATTCTTTGGTTCGATTTTTCAGTTCGGTTTGGTTTTTGTTCTCCCCTAAATATGACACATATAATAATACTCCATCCATCATATCCAAGACGACTCATTTTTTTCGTTACGGTTATTTAGAAGAAATTTATAAAATGACTAAAATGATAAAAAGTAGGTAGATTACATAACTTTTAAAGAGATAATTATTTCATAAAAAGAAACACGTCTCATCTTGGATTGGACAGTCCAAAAAAGAATACATGCTATCTTGATGGGACACACTGAATATAATTTTATCCTACCTACAAAATTAAACATGCATTATAGGCTGTCGAATTTGTTGTGAAATTATGTAAGTACAATAACAGTTATCGGATTTAAAGAGTTTTATTATTATTATTATTATTATTATTATTATTATTATTATGGACATGATACACGACAAAGGCTAACCTGCTGCTGGTAAGCATAGTTGGGTGAATAGTTTGTATACCTGAAACAAAAGATGCATCCAAAACAAGTTAAGTAGATTTAAATAAAATAAAAATAACTAGTTTCTTATCCTATGCATTTTGATAGATAAAGATAATATCGAAATAAAAAAATTGACTTATTTGATCTACAACTATTTACATAAATGTTAAGTAATGTCAAGTGTTGGCTACCATGATCGGAAAAAGCTCATCAATCAATTGACCTAATAGCATTAGTGCATCTATTTAAAGGCTAAAGTCGTGAATAAGTGATCGACACGTCTCATAAGTCTACTTGCTGATTTAATTAATTAATTTTGATTTCGTAACACAAACTAATTGCTGTCATTAAACTTTTCACTATACCTATTTTATCATGAATTACACTTTAGCTAAAAAAGGTAGACAAAGGTCCATTAGTATCTATCATTAATCTTCCAAAGCATGATTAATTAATTATCCGAAGCTTTTATTTTAATCTTACATTAATAATCAAAATCTTGAAATTATATTTTATCTTAATTGAATGTGCATTATAATGTTTCATCGCCTATTATTTTTGTACTACTATCAATCGAAGGTTAGTTGGAAAGAAAACCATTTATAATAAATATAATATATTACTTTCTACACATATTTGCTTTATTAATAAGAGAATTTAAAAGCATTAAAAGTCTCTGCGAACTGAAAATTTTTATACATCGATTTATTTATTGTTCATCTGCCAATATCTACTGCATTGAATTGAATTCAAGTATTTTAGTTTGAGCTCTTGATCGTTTTTTAAAAATAAAGAAAATTCCAATGCAAACAAAACAACTGTAGCATCATATCGTGGTCCTAGCTCGATCATGTCACACACATTGATAAAAATAAAATGCGCAAACATATTATATATACCCGTAAGGCGGATAAATGACTGGCGGTTGCGGGGGCGGCGGCGGCGCCAACGGCAGATACGACGACGATCCGCCTTGTGCTATTCCACTTCCTTGATATACATTGGAAACTTGATTTCTACCTACATTACACATGTACATACCAAAATATTATCAAATAAATTTCATTAATAATTTAAACAAATCATTTTTTTTTAATTTAGAAAATGTACCTCTAGGAGGAGATGGTCGAGGCCGTCCCAAGGAAGCAATATTACAATTGGCTCTTCTCCCATCGATCATAGGGTTTGGATCGGCACAAGCTCGCCGGGCCGACTCGGGATCACGAAAGGTTACCTATAAATGATACACCGAGTGAAATATATTTTCGATTACGAGCAATAGTATTTCACTATTTACAATAACGTGCCATTTACCGCACGATCAAATGTAATTAAATGCAAAATTAAAATAGGGAGGAAAATAAAAGAAACTCGAAGGGATCGGACGGCGGAGAATTCTTACAAATCCATAACCCTTGGATTTGCCGGTGTTCTTGTCCGTGATGATGACAGCTTCTAGAATCTCTCCGAATTGGTCGAAGTAACCGCGCATTACGTCGGTCGGAGTTTCCCAGGCGAGGCCTCCGACAAAAACCTTAGTGAGAGTGGTGTCTCCGAACGGCGATCGGTAATGCTGGTGGTGAGCCATCGCCGGCGGCGAGCAAACTCAATAATCCGATCGTCGATTGATCACGGTTTTTGGCATTATCTTGATTAGAGCAGCATAATACTAGTGACCCATATATACATGTATCGCAATGCAGAATGTGGTAAAGTAGAGTTGGTTGCTGCGGCGGAAGGAGAGAGAGAGAGGTAATAAGGTGGTGGTGGTGGAGAGAGAAAGTGGGAAAAGGTATCCGACAATTGCAAACTCTGATTTGCTGTATATGAGGAGAGGAGGAATTGGGATTAGGATTTGTGGGTTTGTGTACTCGAATGACAGCTGCGTGACTAAAGAGCACTCGACTCTGTCCTCTCTGTCTTTCACCTATTCAAATTAATACTATATATCATTATCTACGTATATACCGTATGTGTATATCACCTACTCATACATCTATACATAATTGTATAATTTCAAAGAACCATCTTCGTTTTATTCGTACAAGGAAAAGAAGAAAAATACTTAAAAAATCAGAATCGTGATTTCTGCTTTCTGGTATATGGTATGAAGATGTGGACCATGGATCACCTGCAAGACAGATGGCGAATCATACTCCATATTTGGTTCATAAATCATCATTATTGAATCTTACAAATTTCAACATAATGCTCCAAATCCTCGTGCGAGATACATATACGTACATCACTACAAGAAATTCGCAAATTAGCAGCGAAATACACCTATCTACAAATTCGCAATTTAGCAATGGATCAACAATGGATAATTTCCCAAATGGATAAACTACAGACTTATGATGAATTTTGACGCTGAAGGACGCTAATATTCGAGGGGTAATAATAGAATCCACAAATTTTAGACGACTTCTTTTCATCTTTATTATCATTTTGTTATTATAATATATTACTATTATTTAACATGAGTTAGCAATGAATTTTAATGTCTCTAGTATCCAATTTTAACTTTAATTATTACTTCATGATGAATTATATATATCTATATATATATAGAGTGATGTTCAAATAAGAATCAATTTTAACGTGAGAACTAAGAACTACGAAAATTCTTTACGAACAAAATGAATATCTTATGAAAGTTAATGAATACATGCAAGTTAATAAATCCAAAATTGAATTTTCACCGGTTCAATCCCAGAGGCGAAAATTCTATTTTTTATTCATTAACTTCGCAACAGATTCATTAACTTTCATAGCATATTCATTTCTCATGTTCTCACAATAAAAATGGTTCTCACGTTAACCCTCCCATGTATATATATATATATATAGGGAGGGTTATATATGGGAGAGGTTAACGCGAAAACCATTTTTATCGTGAGAATCAAAAGATGATGAATCCGGTGTGAAAGTTGATGAATCCGTTGAAAATTTTATTAAATCCAAAAAATAAAATTTTCGCTCCTCATGGGATTCGAACCCTAGGTGAAAATTCTGAATTTTTGGATTCAATAACTTTTATCAACGGATGCATTAATTTTTATAGCGAATTCATTTTGTTCATAATAAATTTTCGTAATTCTTAGTTCACACGTTAAAAAGTTATTCTTATTTGAATCTCACTATATATATATATCATGTAAAATATAGAACAAGTACAATAAATAAAATAGAATTAAAGATAGTAGGATATAAGTGATACTTAATATACACTGTATAACTTATATAGACCGTGCAATATGAAGTTCGATTTTTTTGGCGCGATGACAAATGCGAATAGCATATTATGGGTTCGAAACTCGAGAGTGGGACTTTGGCGGGTAGGGTGAGGGTTCGAGTTGGGCTGATCTATTCCTAATCTTTTCTAATTTAACTACCGAGTTTTGGAGAAACTTTTTTTATTGTTGGAATTTAGGAACGGAAAATTTTGTTGCTGAAATTGTTGCAGACCATATCCAGTTATTAGTTCATTTAGTTGTGTAGAGCGATATTCCTTCACTAATATATTATTATCTGACAAATCTTTTATATCTGATATTGTAATGGATTAAGATTATTGAGTAATAAGAAATAGAAACGTAAATAAAACACAGATTTACGTGGTTCACCAACAATGAGTTGGTTACGTCCATATAGGCAAAAAATGAGAACATATTTTATTTAGGTGACTAGGGTTTAAATTACAATTACAGCTCTCAAAGACTACATATATAGTACTAAGAGAATTCACTAATTGGACTCAATCCAATACGAATATTAAGACTTAATATTACATACTGTCAGATCCCCGACTAACTCTATAAAGCGAAAGATAGATTCAAAGTATATTAACATCAGTAACAATTTATGATTTACAAAAGAAGAAAAAATGAAAAGATCCTAAACAAATGTGAACTGTGTGAAAAATTGATTGGTGGAGTTCTAGTGTTTTATTCACCCCCCATGGGCCCCATCCCACAGTCCTCGCCGTTCCTCTTGTCGCATATGCGTCTCTTCCACATTCGTGTGCGGTTGCCATAGACGACGTCGTTTATATTCAAGTGTTACTTTTGTTAATTTAGGTTTTAAATTGTATGAAATGATAAAAGCAATTAATGATTTATGTGTTTGAATTTTGTGATGTCTTTGTTCGGATTAAGTTTTTGACTATCAGACATTATAGTTCGATCATTTTCTAATGAATATATATACTTTTCTATATTATTTTCTAGTGTATAACCAAACATAAATCATTAAACATACATTTTAGCTGAATAAACACGAATACATTCTTAAAGTTTAAGGGAACTCTTACATTGTTTCTTTTCTTGCTTTCTTATATTTATTTTATGAAAATGTGATGCACTTTTAGGAAGTACTCATATGTTTAAATTTGAACTCCATGTCAATATTATTTTATGTTTTTGTAGCGATTAGTGCAGGTATAATTAGTAAGAGAAAAATTTATTAAAGTATTAAAACCAATACATATATAAATGGTAATAAAACCAAGAATATGTTTGTCTTTTGTCGATATCCCATTAATTGTGTTTATTAAAAGCCGTTCAACTAAGCTAGATGCTGATAGAAAATATATTAGTTAACAGTAACTAACTCCAAAGAAAGCTAATGCAACTTATTATTGATTCTCGTATAAAAAATGAATAATAATAAAATTTGGTTGGAGAATAAAGAAATGCAACAACTTTTGTAGGACAGATAAGGAATGAGTAGAGGCACATGAACTCACGTTACAATCAAAAGATATAAACGCGGATAACTGTCCTAACAGCCAAAACAATGAGCAAAGAAACAGTTATCGACACCTTAAAACTTATTAACTTAATGCTCAAAAGGGGCCAAGACAAGGAATGCGCACACACATACACGTATGTATATATGTGTATGTGTTTATATATACATTATATTATATAGAAAAATACCATTTTATACTCCAATGTTTAAATTTTTTCATACTTCAATATATGTGGAATTACAAATTTATTATCTATACTATCAAAGTTGTTAACGTTTCTATCCTATCATTTGATTTTTGATGGCTGACGATTCCAATCAACATCCCAAATGGATGAAGTTTTCAACCACACTTTTTATTTGTATTTTGATGTATAACATGCACATATGTGTCCGCCTTTCACTTGGCCACCAAAAATCGAATATTAGAGTAGAATTGTTAACGATATTGATAATATTTAAATTAATTTTGTAGTTTACATATTTTAAAAAAGTTCAAACATTGAGAGGTATAATATGAATAGTGATTAACTACTACTACCCTCACATTCCCTATATGTAGGCTTAAGTCATTAACTACTACTACTACCCTCACATTCTCCACAGGTTTAACTCAGTTGGTTAAAAGTTAATAGATTTTGAACAATGACCAAACATCGAATCCTAGCAGGCGTTGTGTGGGAGTTTCATCTTCTTTAGGGTGACTCCTTATGGGCACTAGGCAAAGTCCTCCTAACGTCTTAACCGCTGAATTATCATGATTTACCTCCTCACATTCTTATGGGCTGCTGGGATGTGGGGACTCCCGAGGGAGAACTTCCCCTTTTGAAACAAGGCTTGATAAGCAAAGAATATCAAAACCGTAATGTAGATCTATGATTTCAAAAGTTCATTTGATGCTTGTTAATTAGTTATTTCTTTAGTAATTGGTTGCAATTTTAACCAATTTGTAAATTGAGGTGGTCTCCTGTGCGCGCCAGTGAGACCCCTCCTAATTTGTTAATTACTTAATTAATCTTAATTAATCAATTTTAATTAATTAATTAAATTGATTTTAATTAAAATCAATTATTTTAATAAACTTTAATTATAAATTAATAAATTATAATTTTGAATTAATATATCTTAATTTTGAATTAATAAACCCTAATTTTGAATAATAAACCATAATATGAATTAATAAACCATAATTTTGAATTAATAAACCCTATTTGGAATTAATAAACCCTAATTTTGAATAATAAATCCTAATTTTGAATTAATAAACCCTAATTGAAAATAATAAACCCTAATTTTGAATAATAAACCCTAATTGTGAATTAATATACCCTAACTTTGAATTGATAAACCATAATTTTGAATTAATAAACCCTAATTGTGAATTAATAAACCCTAACTTTGAATTAATAAACCCTAATTGGAAATAATAAACCCTAATTGTGAATTAATAAACCCTAATTTTGAATTAATAAACCCTAATTATGAAATAATAAACCCTAATTTTGAATAATAAACCCTAACTTTGAATTAATAAACCCTAATTATAAATTAATAAACCCTAATCATGAATTAGTAAACTTTAATTGTCAATTAATAAATACTAATTTTGAATTAATAAAACCTAATTGAAAGTAATAAATTTTAATTAAAAATAATAATTATAATTGATAATTAATACATCCTAATTAATAAAACTTAATTATCCTTATTCCCTAATTAATACTTAATCATTATTAAAAACTTCATTAATTATGAGCGCGCATGGTGAGCGCTCACAGGAGTTTTAGTCTTGTAAATTTTGAGAAAATTAAGTGTTTTATAAAGTCTAAACAGTACATACAACATACCTTAATTGACGATCATTGATTGTATTGGAGTAAACTTCATACTTATTTAACAAACAACTTCCATGTAGTGCTCCTTTCAAATAAAACAAAGAACTATCATGTAGTGCTGACATCACTTTATTATGATTAGATTTACAAACTGGCTGAAATTGCATTCGATTGCTAAACTCATAACTGGGTTTATTGTTTTAAAAAAGAAAAACTTAAATAGTGGTCGGTAAATTTGATACTATAGTCTTTGCAATATATCATCTTTCACGATGATGACATGTAGCAAATTATCAGGTTTTCAATTGATTGAGATCAATTTAATTAGAATATCAATCAATTGAGAGTCTGACGATTTGTTACATATCATCATCATCATAAAAGAGAATGCATTTTGTCCCAGCCCAATGGTTAAGGTGGGTTCCTGTGATCGAGAGGTCACAGGTTCGAACCCCATTAAACGTCTCTATGGGTTTGAGCGCACACACCTGGTTTCCAAGTGTGGTTTCACATCTGTGTGTGGTTTTGCGGCTATTGCATTGCGAACGTGGGGTTTACTCAGTGCGAACCTAAGGTAGCGGCTGTGAGTTCCCCATGATATAAAAAAAAGAAAAAGAGAATGCATTTTATGGGATCATCAAACTTACCTGACTCACACAACAATTAGAATTATTGTGGATATTAATTAGGCCTTTGACATAATACATTCTCACTATTTTATACCATCGGTCACTTTTCAATGTTAACCGTTCAACAAATTTGACATAGTTTTGATATAAAGATGAATAACCATAAGAAGATATAATATATATATGCGTGTACTCAGTGACGGAGCCACGTTGGGGCCTGGGGGGGTCTTTGGGCCCCCCAACATTTTTCAAAATTATTAGTAGTATATATCCATATAAAATTTATTAGAATCAAGTGCGTGAAATGCGAATATAACGCTTAAAGGGAATGCTATATATAATCGAGGCAAGAGTTGACTCTTTCTCCAAGAAGATAATATTGCTCCGCTACAAAGGCACGCGGTTCAACAAAGAATTATCTCCAAGATACAACGGTTTAACAAATACGAGTAGTTGCACTACTAGACGATTCCGTGAACTACTAGATAGTCGGGACAGAGAGGATTTTGAAGAATGAATGAGCATTGATTATCTTCATTCGTGTGTTTTAATCATCTTCCGCAGGTCCCTTTATAGCCCACGTGCTCGCTCGTGAAGTGGTGCGAGGCCCAATCACGACACGAACCAAGCGTCGATCCAAGGCCTATCGGGTTAGCTCGAACCGACGTGATGGTTCGTCCATGCACGAGCCCAACCGCCCGCCACGTAGTCGAGTCCGACGTGTCGCCCGAGCCATCTCCGGTGCTATGTTGGCAAAACTTTTGGCCCTCAAAGCTCCTCGCGACGACGCGCACGCGCGGCGCAAAGTGTGCCTCTAAAGC
This sequence comes from Salvia rosmarinus, assembly GCA_036937905.1. Taxonomy (NCBI): domain Eukaryota; kingdom Viridiplantae; phylum Streptophyta; class Magnoliopsida; order Lamiales; family Lamiaceae; genus Salvia; species Salvia rosmarinus. Next base: position 6,221,033 of record CM072813.1, read on the forward strand.
GCCCAATGCGACAAGTGCGACGCACGTGCTCGGACTCGGATTTCGGACTCGGATGGTGCTTGCACCATCCTCGTAGTATTGGGTTAGCCATAAAATAGCTAATTAAAACCTGATAGGGTGCACCATAGATGGTGCACACTGATTATTCCTTATTGATGTGAACTCATTTATAAATAGCTTGAGCTTCCTTATTTTTCCAATGTGGGATAGAAAACTTATTCCCACCATTAAGAAGTTATCTTTGTGCATTAATTGTTCATTCATCCCACAATGGATTTGAACACATAAATACACTAAATTGATCTACACAAAATGTAGATTCCAAATCTAAGCTCATATACAAATTTATTCCAACAATCCCCACATGAATGACGATTAATGCAATGCAAGTTTTATCAAAGTCCCGACGACCTATTATTGCATTAGGATAGGTAGTTGTTGGCTTTGAACCTTCCTTAGTATAATGTTATCGGATTTACTCACCGCTTCGGTGAACACGATGTCTTGAACCGACCGTTTTTGTGTAAACCAAGACAATAACACATACACAATAATAGATACACTATCTTTCGTTCTCACGTTGTGTCCATTTTGCCTCGGACCATATCTTGATTCATAAGTGTTATTTATTTGAAGCGCCCATACTTCACACTTAGATAGGTGATCTCCCATGAAGAGTATCCCGCCTACTCCACCAATAAGGCTATAGGAATCATTAAAAGTTCTTTAAAACTTACCCTTACCACGAACCCAGGTTACACTCAAGCACTACGAGAATGGATTTATTGAGATTTCAAGTGTATAACTCAACCTTCATAACTTAGTTGTCTCTTTGAACCAAGTTTTGGGATCTCCAATCATCATGGTTGAGTTACCATTATGAACGTTATTTAAGCGTGATTTTAATCCCATTCCCCATCGCATCAGTATAATTGATCACGATTAATACCTTTAGTAAACGGATCCGCTATATTGTCTTTTGACCTTACATAGTCAATACACATTATACCAGTCGTGATCAATTGTCTAACGGTATTGTGTCTTCGACGAATGTGTCGAGACTTACCGTTATACATGCTACTCTTAGCTCTCCCTATGGCTGACATGCTATCACAATGCACCATAACGGGAGGTATGGGTTTTTCCCAACAAGGAATATCTTCTAAGAAATTTCTTAACCATTCGGCTTCTTCGTCAGCTTTATCTAAAGCAATGAATTCGGATTCCATTGTAGATCGAGCTATACAAGTTTGCTTAGAAGATTTCCATGACATCGCTCCTCCACCTATGGTGAACACGAATCCACTTGTGGATTTGGAGTCTTTTGTATCGGATATCCAATTTGCATCACTGTATCCTTCCAAAACAGCTGGATATCTTGTGTAGTGTAAACTATAGTTCAAAGTATGTTTTAAATACCTTAGAACTCTAGTTAATGCGGTCCAATGATCCTTGCTTGGATTACTTGTGAACCGACTCAACTTGCTAATTGAATATGCTATGTCGGGTCTTGTACAATTTGCTAAGTACATTAGACTTCCAATGACCCTAGCATAGTCCAATTGGGATATCGGGTCTCCTCGATTTTTGGCTAAGTGTAGACTTAAATCAACAGGTGTCTTAGCCGGAGGTAGATCATAAGCTTTGAATTTCTTAAGCACGTTCTCAACATAGTGAGATTGTGATAAGACAATTCCATCATGTGTTCTAGAAATTTTAATTCCTAGAATCACATCAGCTATCCCCAAGTCTTTCATATCGAATGTTCTCTTCAACATTTCTTTAGTATTCATGATTATATCACGATTACTACCCATTATGAGCATGTCATCAACATAAAGACATACAATGACAAAATTATTGGATGTCCCTTTAATGTAAACACATTTGTCGCATTCATTAATTTTGAATCCATTTGACATCATCACTTGGTCAAATTTCTCATGCCATTGTTTGGGTGCTTGTTTAAGTCCGTATAAAGACTTAACAAGTTTGCAAACTTTGTTTTCTTGTCCGGGGATAACAAACCCTTCAGGTTGTTCCATGTAAATTTCATCTTCTAAATCCCCATTTAGAAATGACGTTTTTACATCCATTTGATGTACTTCAAGATTATGCAACGCAGCTATAGCAAGTAGCGTTCTTATGGATGTAATCCTTGTAACAGTGAGTATGTATCAAAGTAGTCATACCTTCCTTTTGTTTGTAACCCTTAGCTACAAACGTGCTTTGTACTTATCAATAGTTCCATCGGCATTGAATTTTCTCTTTAGAATCCACTTGCATCCTAAAGGTTTACAACCGGGAGGAAGGTCAACGATTTCCCAAGTGTGATTGTTTAAGATAGATTCAATTTCACTATTGATAGCTTCTCCATAGAGCAAGATCGTGACCGCATAATGCTTCCTCGATTGTCTTAGATCATCTTCCAACGAATAAACCACAAAGTCCGGACCAAAGAACTTTGCGCTTTTGTTCGCTTTTCCTCGCCTTGTGTAGGTGTTGGCTCAACATTTGGTCCAATATTTTCACGAGTTTTCTTCATAAGTTCTCTTCTTAGAACTTGCGTCGTTCTTTCCTTTCTTGGGAAATATAGTTTCAAAAATGTAGCATTTCTTGATTCTATGATCATTCCTTCATGCATGTCGGTATTTCCGACTTGTGTACCAAAAACGATATGCGCTACTATTGTTTGCATATCCAATGAAGATGCAATCAATAGTTTTAGGGCCTATCTTAACTTGTTTTGGTTTTGGTACTTGACCTTTGAGACACCCCACACTTTCGTGTATTTGTAGGATGGTTTTCTACCTTTCCATAATTCATATGGAGTTTTATCTTGTTTCTTTTGGGGTAACTTGTTTAATATTTTATTTGCCGAAGGATAGCTTCCCACATGTTATGTGATAAGCCCGAGCTAATCAACATAGCATTCATCATTTCCTTTAACGTTCTATTTTCCGCTCGCAATACCATTTGATTGTGGTGAGTAAGGTGCCGTTGTTTGATGAATAATACCGTTTTCACGACAAAATTCTTCAAACGGTGCAACATACTCGCCACCACGATCACTTCAATCATCTTGATTTTGGCATTGAGTTGATTTTCAACTTCACTTTTGTAACTTTTGAAAGCTTCGAATGCTTCGTCTTTGCTTCTCAAAAGATACACGTAACAAAATCTTGTGCAATCATCTATAAATGTTATAAAATAATTCTTTCCACCTCTAGTTTGCACAAGTTTTAAATCACATAAGTCGGTGTGAATCAATTCTAGAGGTGTAGTTGATCTTCCACCGAATGAAAAGGTTTCTTTGCCATTTTCGCTCAACACAAATTTCACATTTATTATGTTGATCAAAAGATATCTTTGGCAATAGCTCTAAATTCACTAATCTTCGTAGTGTATTTAAATTTGCATGTCCTAATCTATGATGCCATAAATTAGGAGACTCAATCACATATGCAACGCTTTCCTTTATTTCATCATTGGAGATTACATTGAGTGCGCTAAGCTTGAAAAAGCCATTATCTAGATAGCCTTTTCCTATAAAGTGACCATTTTGGTCATTACAACTTTGTCTCGCTTCAAATACTAGTCTAAAACCGCCTTTGCTCAAAACAGAATCGACACAAGATTCTTGCGAATGTCGGAACATGCAAGACGTTGGTCAACGCCACTTTCAATCCCGAGGTCATCTTTAGCACAACTTTTCCCGCTCCAACGATCTTGGAAGTCTGGAGTTGCCCATGTACAACTTCCTCTTTTCGGTGACGGGTTCATAGGTGGAGAACATCGACTTATCGCCAGATGTGCTTTGTAGCACCAAGATCAACCCACCACCCATTGGGTTGCCTACCATGTCGACTTCATCTACAACAGCAGATAAATCGAGTTCAGATAAGTCAAGGGGTACCGTTTTTTCCTCCGCCACGTTTGCTTGTTGATGACCATCTTTCTTCTTTGGTTTCCGACAATCCTTCGCCATGTGCCTGGGTTTGCCACAGTTGTAGCAATCTCCTTTGATCCTCTTTTGCTTCTTCGGGTCTTGCTTCTTCCCGTTGAACTTGCGTTTCTTGTTGTTGGTGCTCGACTCGGCTAGATTTGCCTTTGCCTCCATAGACGATTTCTTCGCCATGTTGTCGATTTGCGGTTGTCTTCTTCGATCATCAATCGTATGATAAGATCTTCAAGTCCCATCTCCTGCGTTTGTGTTTGAGATAGTTCTCAATTCTTTCCACATTGGTGGTAATTTCTCGATCATTGCAAACAACTCCGAAATGATTCGAAAGTTCCATACCTTCGCGAGAATATCGTGCGTAATCAATCGGAGTTCTTGCACTTGTTCAAGCACCGTCTTGCTATCCACCATTTTGTAATCTAGGAAGCGTCCGACGATAAACTTCTTTAGACCGGCATCTTTCGTCTTGTATTTTGTCTCTAAAGAGATCCATAGTTCCTTCGACGTCTTGGCATTAGAGTAAACACTATAGAGAGTGTCGCCTAACCCATTGAGGATGTAATTGCGACACGTAAAGTCGATATGATGCCATGCATCTAACGCATCGCGTTTTTGGTCATCGGTCTCATCTTCCTCCACGAGGAGGTGACTCATTCAAGAAACGTGCCAAATTGAGAGTAGTCAGGTAGAAAAGCATTTTAGATTGCCAACGTTTAAATTCGAACCCGAGAATTTTTCCGCTTTTCGGCATGAACAGGGCATTCGAACATTGCTTCGACTTGTTGCCATTTCCACGTAATATTATCTTGCGATTGTTAGAATCGCAGCACGTAGAAATGCGAATATAACGCTTAAAGGAATGCTATATATAACCGAGGCAAGAGTTAGACTCTTTCTCCGAAGATAATATTGCTCGCCACATGGCACGCGTTCAACAAAAATTATCTCCAAGATACAACGGTTTAACAAATACGAGTAGTTGACTACTAGACGTATTTCCGTGAACTACTAGATAGTCGGGACAGAGAGGATTTTGAAGAATGAATGAGCATTGATTATCTTCGCTCGGTGTTTTTAATCATCTTCGCAGGTCCCTTTATAGCCCACGGTGCTGCTTCGTGAAGTGGTGCGAAGGCCCAATCACGACCGAACCAAAGGCGTCGATCCAAGCTATCGTTAGCCCGAACCGACGTGATGGTTCGTCCATGCACGAGCCCAACCGCCCGCCACGTAGTCGAGTCCGACGTGTCGCCCGAGCCATCTCCGTGTGCTATGTTGGCAAAACTTTGGCTCTCAAAGCTCCTCGCGACGACGCGCGCGTCGCGAAGTGCAAAGTGCGCCTAAAGCGCCAACGCGACAAGTGCGACGTGCACGCAGCCGGATTCGGATGGTGCTTCGCACCATCCTCGTAGCATTGGGTTAGCCATAAAATAGCTAATTAAAACCCACTAGGTGCACCATAGATGGTGCACACTGATTATTTCTTATTGATGTGAACTCATTTATAAATAGCTTAGCTTCCTTATTTTTCCAATGTAGGATAGAAAACTTATTCCCACCATTAAGAAGCCATCTTTGCATTAATTGTTCATTCATCCCACAATGGATTTGAACACATAAATACACTAAATTGATCTACACAAAATGTAGATTCCAAATCTAAGCTCATATACAAATTTATTCCAACAAAATTCAATAGTCCATGATGCGCAGCTTGGTTGTGCGTTGTTTCTCAATCAATTTGCCTAGGGTTCGAATCCCTTCTAGGACTTAGCTGTTCATTATTTTTCTTCTCCTTTTCCTACTTTGTGTTCTTTGTTTTCCTTTTTTTTCCACTTTATTCACTTTTTTTTTTTTTCTATAATTTGTTTTATGTTGATAAAATAAAATATATATGCAAATAATAAAGTTTTATATATAAATTAATAAAATCAATTCAATTTCTAAAAATCTTATGATGAATTTATTATAATAGTTATAGGTAATATTTGTTTAAATTATTTTAATAAGTTATATATGTGAGTTAATTATGTATTTCATTATATATTTGTAATGGGTACAAGAAAATCAAGATTTGAGTTTTGTAAGATAATACAATTCACAATATTAATATTTATAATTTTCTAATTATTTTAATTTTTGTAGATATTATTCATTGGTTGTTTAGTTATTTATAAGTTAATCTTATTATTTTATTTTTGGAAGATATTAGAACATACTGAAAAAGAAATTTAATATAAACAATTACCTCTATTCAAATAATATTATTTATTTAAATTATTATTATTTAATTATTTTTAAAATTATATTTTATTATCTTGTAAAATTATAAATAATTGGGGCCTCCAGTTAAATTTTCCTGGCTCCGTCACTGCGTGGACTTGATAATTAATTTAACCAATGAAAACAAATTTTAAACTTTCGATATCAATTTTTTGAAAGACTGAATGTCAAATTCAACATTGTAATATTTAATGTATGTATAAAACCACTTTAGTCAATATTTTGTGCAAGTATTTTCATATTATTAAATAAAAAAGTAATACTGCCTTTATAGTATTTGCAGTATATAAAGTAGTCTGATGGTGCTGCAATTTGCAATTTGACTAGAAAATGTTCTGTCCTAACTGGATGACTTTCTTGGAATTCCCATCAGTCAAACACGTCAAACAAAGTTAAAAGTTTTCTCTCTCTTTGTTTTATTGAATTCAACTATCAATAAATTTAATACAAAATAGGATTTGTTATGTGAAGGTTAATTATCATTATATTATTGCACGAGTTGAGCTGTCCACTTTCTAAGATTCGTCCAACTTTGTGAAGAATTTCGCCTCCCACCGCCTTTTGCCTCCAGTCACGGCGTCGTTTTATGGATTGATGATTGCATTAATTTATAATTGGTCAAACAGTGGATTAGTGCGTCACGAATGATATTAGATGTATTTTTCTACTTTTTTATGCTTATTAGCGTACTTGTATATAGATGCAACTAGATCGATGTACATTATAATCTATGTTAGTTAAATTAATAAATAAATAAAAAAAGTAGTGTATATAAATACAGTAGGTATCAGAAATTATTGGAACAATTAAAGACTTTCTTTTTTGGAAATAATTAAAATACTTTTTGAAAAAACAATAGTTTATCGTGGATTTATTGTATGTACATTTATAATTTCTATTTAATTGTAAACTTATTATATTAGTTTACTGGGTTCGGAAATATCATTTCAAACGGAAAAACACTAGATCGGATATTGACAATATAATTATTTCCTAATGAGTACAACTCAAAATAAAGACAATGAGTATGAGTTTTCACAGCACTACTGATTTGGGATTTTCAAAAAGAATATTACTGATTTGGGGTTCCCAGCCCATTACACATCCGGATCACATGGACTGAGCAGATTATCATAAAAATAATATGGGCCTATGGTGGGTCCATACATCGAAAAGAGTATGATAAATTATTGTATGTATTGCTCCCTCTACCCATTAAGTTGTATATGTCATAATTGTTTTATTCGATATTTATAAAGATTATATCACTTTTTTTTGGAACATTCAATCTTTATAATTTGACCTTACAATTATTTATTATTTATTAAAAAGGGCATTTGGCTCACATATAATTTTTATAATTCAACTCCAACCACTTATTTCTTAAATGATTGGAACTTTTATTCACTCAAATAATATTTATCAACATGTTATTAAAATTTGTGTCCTTCATCAAGTGATATATTTTTGTAGACGAATCGTTGTGCGATTTTTATGATTATAAGGATCCACGTGGATGAAGGTTAATTCATTATTATCCTCAACTTATTGCCAGCTAAAGGATTATCTTCTTGTTTTCTTGAGCAGCCCCGTGAACTGGCCCGCTAGCCCTCTCGCACGTGGGAGCGGGTCCGTTTACGGAAAGTTTCATACATACTAAACACTGAAGCCCAATGAGCTACGCTAATAATGTTTCGTGCATTTTAGTGTTTTTCTTTTAAGTTTTCTATTGTATTTTGACTATAAAAAATCACCCAATTTACATAAAAATTAAAATTTCATTTATTACTGTTATTTCTTTCTATTAAGGTAGTGAGAAAAGGAATGGATAAAATTTATGCAATTTATAATTTAATGATAGTTTCTAAAGTAATAAGGAAAAAATGTTAACATAATATATATATATATATATACATCAGTGGTGCTCATGATAGGTGTTAAATGATGTGCTGCGTATCAATCTTCCATGTGTATGAAACTGTGGTAGCAAAGTGATGTATCTATTTTCAATATATTGTGAAAATTAGGGATATTTTTTAAATTCTCGTTAAAATTGAAGAAATTTATCAAAATCTCGTCAAAATTTAAAATATTTAAATATAAAAATTTAAGTGAAAAGCATTTTTAAAATATCGTGAAAGATAGAGACATAAATTATACTTATTCCAATACATCACGTATGTGTCTTAATTAATCTAAGTAATCCCTAGGAATTCCTCAATAAGAACAATGAGTTGGACTTGCTGTCGTTATTTTGCATGAATTAATGAGATATTTACAAACAAGAATTATCCATGCATGTCAAGTATAAATAATTGATTAGTTTGGCACAATTAGAGGGTGATTGGCTAAGCTTATAAACTCTTTAAAACAACTTATAAGTTTATGAGCTTATAAGCTGTTGCAAAACGTTTGGCAAAATAAGCTCCTAAACAGCTTATAAGCTGTGAAAATAAGCTCCAACAGCTTATACGCTCCCCAAAAAATAAGATTTTTTCATAAACTTATAAGCAACCATGAATTTACTAAAATAACTTTATTATTGTTCGTTATTTCCTACACATACACTATTAACTTCACATCTCGTCAATTTTATCTCTCTAACTATGATTTTCTCTCTAATTTATGATTTTTTCTCTATCTTATAAGTTCAAGTATCCAAACACTTTAACAACTTATAAACACTTGAGACATTACCTCTTATAAGCTCTTGGAATATCTTATAAGCTCTTGGAGCTTATAAACTCTCTAAAATAAGCTTAGCCAAACACCCCCTTAGTGGATTTTGGCATGTAACTTATGACTATCTATGTAATTATGTCAGTATCAACCAACTATTGTTTGAATTCGAATATTAAGTTTCTACCGATAATTGCCTATAAACTAATTAATCATTGTGTCGTCCACTGATAAATCATGCGTTTGCTTTCAAACAATTTTCCTTCCAAATTAAATATTTCTAATTTTTCTTAGGGAATTAAATACTTCTAATAGTTACACGTTAGTTTTGTTTCGCATGATTGTAGTTTATTGTACAGCTTTAATATTATTATAAATAGATATCACACGTATTAATTATGTGGTGATATCTGAATTTTACTACGATATAAGACAAAGGACATTCAAGTTTTGTACTTTAATTTCATTGAATTAGATAGATGTATAATTTATTTGTTGAAATTGTTGCTACGATCCTATAATCTCATTTTTACTAAATGAGGTAATTATCTATTTAACACAAATGAGAATGTGGACTTATCTTCGCAAAGAAAATTTCCAGCTCAAAAATGAAAAGCTGAAAGTACATGTAAAAGAAGAAAGAAATGCAAACATTAAAGTATTTACGAATAAAAAGTAGAAAGAATTATTTTAGAAAAAAATCTGACTGTACGAAGGATCTAATTATATTTTCGTTGAAATGAAAAAGAAAGGATCATATTTCGAATATTTTGATGGTACGTTTTTTTTTTTTTTGGGGTAATTTAATACAGAAATTTTAAAGGCTCCGTCACGGTGGACTCGAACCCGAGACCTTTGGCTTCGGGCATTAACCACTCTACCACTAGGCCAACACACACACTGTACGTTTGCTATCTGATAAACTCACTTATGTCAAACAACTTACAAAACGAACTCAAACTAATAAATAATAAATAATAGAAATAGGAATTCAAACTAATATTTTTATAGTTTCCAAAGTTGACCGTCCTAAAACATGTACACATCTAGAATCAAAATAATAATTTAAAAATAAGATGGAAGTAGAGAAATATATAAACACGATAAGATTGCAGTTGTTCTCCAGATTTAAGTGGTGGGGAAGACGGTAAGACCAGGATACTGACCATCCTATCCAAACCAGATCAGAATTCTCATACCGACGATTGTTAGCTAGTCGGTTTCATTTTTACTTATTACATTTATTATATATAGGGGAGAGTTAACATGAGAACCATTGTTATCGTGAGAAAGTAAGAATAAAAAATAATAAATTCATAATAAAAGTTGATGAATTCAATGGAAAAAATACCGAATCCAAAAAAATAAAAGTTTCGTCATTCATGAGATTCTAATCCTGAGGTGAAATTACAATTTTTAGATTCAGTAATTTTCCAACAAATGCATAATTCATTTTGTTCACAATGAATTTTCATGATTCTTAATTCTCATATTAAACATAATTTCTTATTTGACTCTCGCTATCTATTTAGACTTGTTTAGTATATACATGGTATGTGATATCACTAGTTAAGGGCATATTTAATTTATTTCTTGAAAATCATCATAAAATCATCATCCAATATGTGACATATACTGTCGTTTGCTAAAAATGGCAAGTGGGTGTAGATGATCAAACACTGGTGGACCCAACCCAGCCTGGTCCAAATCGATAGGATCCGAACAATTTGTACTTGAAATAGCTAGCTAGCATTTTGTCCTTATTGAATTTCATTATTTTCAGCTCCATTACTAAAAAAAAACAGAAACAAAAATATATAACATAAGTAAAGGATTTGAAAATTTTATACAATGTTTATTTTTCATGATTAACATTTTAAAAAATTCAGTATTTAATGGATTAAATATACACACTCATGAGGTTTCTCAACATCCTTTTAAATAGATTCCTATTGTCCCAATCTATTATCATGAGAAACCACAACCAAGGAAACGGGCTTGCCGGAATCAGCGGAAAAAAACCCTATTGAGCTTGACTCTAGTCTGATTTTGTGAAATGACTTGAGAGGTGTAAGATAAGTGAGAGGACTGAAAGATAAAAGTTAATACTACTATTTGCCCTCACGAGCTTAACTCAATTGGTTAAGAGCTAACAGATCTGGAACGGGGATAACGGTTGCTGATTTCTTTCGTCAAAAAGCGGAAAGAAAAACTTATAATGTTTGTGACGGATTTGGCTAAATAGAGCGGTGTTCTTGCAGCAATTTATTGACCTCGATGTTGAAACATTTAAAAAAAACTGGACTTGTCTAACAGTGTTAGATAAAATTTCCACGTTCGTCGTCGGATATTGGCTTATAACAAACTGGGCACTCTAAAAGTAACAAAGTAAATTTCATTCGACTTTAGTGATGTAACTCTTTCTGATGAAGAAAACTTTTCCAATATACCTATATGTGGGATTTGGTCAAGAATCTAATTAGCTTGAAAGGTTCTTCTTAAATCATTAATTATGAATTCGGATCTCTATTTAATTTTAGTGTGACATCTTCTATTGTATTCATAGATGATCAATACGTGATAATATTAGTATTTATATATATAAAAAAAATCCTCCCATTTGACATGACTTTCATCTATCTATGCAATAGAGAATGTCAAAAGTATAAATTGGCAATAAGTCTCATTTGATTAATTACTGCATCATAAAGTAGAAAATTGTAAGATTAGTGCTTACGTATATACATACGTCATTAAGTAACAATTCTTTCTATACCTATTATAAAAAGTGTCTCATTTCATAAGATTTAGTTTGCCTATTTTCTCTCTCGCCCCATACATATAATTAAGAGTAATAGTGAAATATAATATATTATTATACTTATTGATTTATCTAATACTCCTTCCGTTCCATCTAAAACGGTTCATTTCTTTTTGACACAGTTATTTAAGAGAATGGGTAAAGTGGTTAAAGTGATAAAAAATAGGTAGGATCCATAACTTTTGAAGAGATAATTATTTCCTAAAAAATAAACAGACCATCTTGAATGAGACAATCCAAAGTAGAATAGAAGTCATCTTGGATTAGACAGAGTAGTGTCCTTAACTATTTTAATCTTTAAGGATAATTTAATAGTTTCAGATATATTAGTTTTATATATTGGATATAAGATATGAATTATTTGCATCAAAATTCTTTAAAGTTGTAATAAAATTTATTTATTGTTTAATTTCTCAATTAATATTACGTACATTGCACGTACTCCTATTTAGATTAGAAATCTTGCATACAACATATCCTCATCATCAACCAAAAATTTATTCCAAGAGAAAAATAATTTAAATAAATTACTAGCCGCATTAAAGAGTGGAAACATAAGATATTATCAATATTAAAGAGCGAAGGCTATTATCACAAACAAATAGAATCAACAACAACGAATCCTCAAAATTCAAGCAAAACGAACACCACACCACATGTATGACAATGCGCCCCCAAAATCTCAAACTTTGGCCAACATCACTTCATCAATAACCTTACTCAGATTCCGACGCGACGAACCCTTCGCCGCCTCCGCCGCAAGAGTCTTCCACTCCATTGCCCTCTTCTTCATCTCCTTCCCCTCCTCTCCGACCATCAAACTCCTTACTTGCTTCTCGACCTCATCCCTCTTCACATCGCTATCAATCTCCATCCCCACGCCCCACTGCGAGCAGCAGTACCAGCAATTCGTCTGCTGCTCGGCGAAAAACGGCCAGCAGATCATGGGGACCCCACTGCATATGCTCTCGAGAGTCGAGTTCCATCCACTGTGCGTCAGGAAACCCCCGACGGCTGGGTGGGTCAGCACCTTCTCCTGGGGGCACCAACTCGCCAGCCGCCCCCGCCCCCTCGTCGCATCCAAAAACTCCGGTCCCAACACCGCGTGGTCGCCGGAGACGAGATCCGGCCGGATGATCCACAAAAAGGAGAGGTTGCTGTTGGCGAGCCCCCATGCAAACTCGGTAAGTTGACCCGGAGTCATCACGGTGATGCTGCCGAAATTCACGTAGACGACCGAGTTCGGCTCTTGCGAGTCGAGCCACTCGAGGCACTCGGGGTCTTCTTTCCATAGGTTTGAACCGAGCCGGTCGAGCCGGTCGTCGTCTAACTCGGTTTCGAGTAGATGGAGCGGTCCGACTGCGTAGGTGGGCGGGAGGAATGTGTTGAGTGCGTCTAGCACGTTAAGCTCGAGAGCTTCGAATGTGTTTAGTATAATGGCGGATGCTCTCTGAGCGCGCTTGGTTTCGGCGAAGACGAATCTGATCATGAAGTCGTCTAGATTCGTGGTGCGGATGAAGCTGGGGATGTCTCTCAAGCGTATGCCTTTCATGGCGGGGATTCCTTCCACCACTGTGTCTAGATATCCATTGGTTAAGTCGCTTGTGTCTGCAAATTAAAATATTGGGATAAATGTTATGAATTCAGGGCTGAATGCACAAAAAAATGATGGGGGCTTAAGCCCACTCCCACTACTCCTCTTGGGTTTATGATCTTACATTTTTACCTGCATGAAGAATTCTGACTTATTTTATTTTTTTGAAGAAATACACAACAATTATTTTTTTAAAGAAGAGGTATTGTTTTAGTTTTTCTTCATATAAATATATTTTCATGAGATATGGGAAGAATGCTTGAAGGGTAACTCAATATATATAATAAAACCACTTTTTGGCCACCCATTTAAACCAGTGTCTGCCGCATTTTTTTATTTTTTATTTTATTTATCGAAAAGAGTATAACTTGAAGTCCGCATATAAATATACAAAAAAAACATTAATAAAAAATAAAACGAAAAATAAAATAAAATTAAGCCCCAGCCACCCCCTGATTCTGCTAGTGCCAACCCTATTCCTTTTCTTTGCCATGTTACTTCAAATTTGAAATTTTGAGGTTTTGATAATGTCAACATGTGCGACTTTGTGTGATCGGCTAAGAAAATGTTATCAATAATTGTATCTTTTATTTTATCTAGACATGATATTTGATTTGTAGAGTCGAGTCACATCATCCGAAACACATTCAGCCAATCCTTTTTCAGTTAAATTAAATTTCAGATTTCTCATCCACATATGCTTGAACGGTATAATTTTCAAAGAAAGAAAAAAGTGCTTGAATCAGAAGAATTATAATAAAAGTGTAATTTTTTTTAAATGAATTAAATAGATGAAGCTGTTTTTGACTTTAAAGCCAAAAAAATGTAACTGAAATTATATTTAATAAAAACGGCTGAAGTGTCATTATTTTTGCGCGAGTCGGAACACGTTTACACAATTATTTTCTAATTGGAAAATTACAGTTCATATAGTAAATTATTGGCCATTTAACAAAAATATTATAACAATTTAATTATAATAAAATACACAAATTATCTCAAAACTAAAAAAGATCCCATTAATAGATTTTTGGTGAATCATTTCAAATTGTCCTAAAAACTTGACACCTCATTTAAGTGTTAATAAATATGCCTTGTCATTAAAAAATAGAATTAAAATTAATGTTGGAGGCCGATGGGACACACAGCCAACATCCGTCGCCGAAAATAGAATAACAAGATTTTTTTGTTAATTTTAAACAATTACAATATATTTACTGTAATTATCAAAGTTTACAATATTTTTGTTAAATGACCAATAACATTCCTCTCTTATTTGAATATAATAAAATGCATTTTAGAAATTATAGGAATGAGACGAGAGAATCTAAGATTGCCCTTATCTTCTTTGGATTTTTCTTCTGGTTGGACAGTGCGAATTGGACCTTTTGTAACTACATGCATCAAAATCTTGACTTCTTTAATATGATCTAACTCTTGATTAATTCCTCATCAAGTTTTTTGTTATGACATAATTTATCTATATATCTTTGAATCCACAGCCACCGGCACTAAATTAAATAAATTGCATATATTTTAGGTTCCTGCAATGATTTGATTTCGATTGATTATTAGTTTTGGTACTTCTTATAACGTTGGAATTAACGAAACACCAATCAAACTAAAAGTAATAAATATTGAACCTGCACCTTCTTTATTACTATACAGTTTTTGCAACACGTTGCTTATACGATATCACAATCACTGGACAGTTAATGCCATGATGTACATGAAAACTATTAGGCCCCACAAAAAAGTAAAAATAAAATAATACTACTAGTAACAAATTTCCCAAGAACGTAAATGCAAGAAAAAATCAAACATTTAAGTATTTCAAAAACAAAAATGGTTTTTAGGTCAGTCGGTCGAGAAAATGTACCTTTAAGTGGTGCATAGCCCATTTGTATAATCTTTTCATACTGCGTGTAAGCGTAGAATCCACACGCGCTCGTGGTCCAGAATAGGACTTCGGGAAGGCCGAGTTCGGCCGCGGCGTCGGCGGTGAAGCTCATGACGCCGTCGGAGACGATGCAGGAGACCGGTGGCGCGTCGCCGGCGGCGTTAAGCCGCGCGATGAGCTGCTTGAAGGGAGCCAAGCAGGTAGTGGTGGTAGACTCACAGAGGGATGGGATATCTTGGGTGGTGTCGTTGGTCTCCGAGGGCGGGAGGCCGTCGGGAATGGTCTCGAAGCGGAAGGCGGGGAGGTCGTCGAGGGCGTCGGCGCCACGGGCCTTGAGGAGGCGGCGGTGGTTGTAGTCGGTGTTGATGAAGGTGATGTGGAAACCGTTGTTGTGGAGGATTTTGGCCAGTTTGAGCATGGGGTTTATGTGGCCTTGGGCAGGAAACGGGATGCACACTGCATGAGGTTTCTCTGCACCCATTTTCTCACCTCCAGCTATATTCAAAGCAAATTATGTTTTTGATATGGACTGGAGCTAAGATTGATGCAGTTATTTATAGGTGGCAAAATTAAATTTTTTTGAGCTGTCTTTGTTATTATATGTAATGGGAAGTCAAAAAGTAACATGAGATCTCATTTGAATACTTGTATATCATTTTTTATTGGAAACAGAATTTCAATGAAACAGAATTTCAATAAAATTTGTAATGTACGTCATTAAATGCGTTACGTTAGTGAATATGTATTGTGAATTTGACTCTCTTTTTTTATTATATACTCTCTATCGTCATCATATTTATTATTCATCTAATTGTATTTCGATACGTCTATAAAATTCATTTACTTTCCTATTACAAATATAGACTCACCCAAAAGTTAATATTTGTATCTACATTCAACTCATTTATTTACATAAAATCGCTCAGATGTTCATTCACATACATATTTTATTATGTGAGTCTCATTCCTCACTCACTTTACACTAATTGTATTTATTAAAATATGTGCCGTCAAAAGCTAAGAGCATATATCAAGGACGGATAGAGTATTACTCCATCCGTCTCCAAAATTTATTCATAGTTTTATGTTTTGGTACATCCCCAAATTTATTCTCTTTTCTTTTATGGAAACCATTCTACAAAATGCTTCATACTTATTATCTTACATACACTATTTATTTATACATTTATCATTCATGACTCATTATTATCTTTATTTATTACCTTCAACAATATCATTTATTTACACATTCTACTACTATGATCCATCATTAATTAATTTAAGATTACATTAATATAATTTTTTTATTTTACTCACAAAATATTCAATAATTTTTATTAAAATTCATATAAAAAATTTCCAGGAACATATTTTGAAAAAAAAAATTTATATTTAAACACTGTTGGGAAAGCCTTATTTTTGGCGACGTGTTCAGAAACTTCTCGTCTGCATGTAAACCTTATGATCGGTAGACCTCATGAATACGTAAGCTGCAAGTAGGGATGAAACTTGATATAATTGTTTTTTAAATTTTGTAGGCCAAGCAGACATTATGCGCGCGGGCCTATGAAGATATGGCTCCACCGCCCATAAATTAGGACGGGTCGTGCGTCCGGATCATGTTTGACAATACTTATATTAATATTGTATTATATAGGGTGTTTACTTTATATGATTATGTTGGATAGATAAAATTAATTTCATCGAATCGAGTGTTTACTTTTAGGTGGTGTTTACTTTGCATGATTAGGTTGGATAGATAAATTAATCCAACATAATCAAGTGTTTACTTTTATGGATTAATATTTGAGGATATCGCAAAGTCCGGGATTATTTTAATCATTTGAATTGTTCTTCATTAATTTTAATCCAACCAATATAGGTAGGATTGAAATAATCATCCAAATACATGGATAATTATTTATCCCAATTTTAATCCTTCACTAATCTCTTGTAGTAAACAAAGGATTGATAGATAAAATATATCTTATCACACATTTAATCCATCAAATAATCAATCCTTCAAAATGTTAATCAATCATGAAAAGTAAACACTCCATATACATTGTATAAGCATGATTGTTATAGTTTTATTTATTATCTAAAGTGATACTTTTTTAGTAAAGTAAACATGTGAAGTGGTAAAATATTATAATTGGTAAACATTAAACTGTATTTTATTTGTTACTTTCAACTCCTACACAACAACTTTTATTAATATGACTATTAATTACAACTCAATCAGTAAAATATTTCACCTCCAATCAATAGATTGAGAATTTGAATCATTTAAAAGGACTAGTGTATTTGAAAGTCTAAAGAAACAAACATTATAACGCCAAAGATAAGATTAGTTCAATATATAGCTATAAATAAAAACACATTAGCTTGTTTTAGAATTATTGGAAATAAAGTAAAATGCCATAATTTCTCAAACAAAAACAACAATGTTAACCTTAAATTTAAAATAAATGAGCCTATAAACAATGGTTTATTGCGTGTCTACAATTACTTAATCAACTATTTTTAGAATCAACAACTATATATATATAGATACAGAGAGAGATATTGAATTTTGGTAGTACCATGTTTTTAGATAGTATTTAATACTCAATTTAGACAACACAATTTGGACATATGGACGCATTAGAAACTGACAAATGACATCCCCCTTTTTTTTTCGTTGGAGCAAAATAGGAAAGGAACACAAAATAGTCTTCTTCTTCTTCTTCATCTCATCTCCTTTAAATCTTCTTCTTCTTCTTCTTCTTCAATTCTTTTTAACAGTGGCGACAGATGATGGAGGCTGATGACGGTAAGTTCTCGCTTGAATTTGATAGAAAATGGAAATATGAGTTTGAGAGAAGATTGAGGAATCAAAAGAGAATGTGATTATGGCAGTGGTTTATAACGAAGTTCATCGGTAATCGAAGAAGGATGCAATGGATCTGTCAAAGTAAGATGGGAAAGGGATTTGCTATTAAAATTGAAGGATGCATACTAAAAACGTAAACATGCTTACTAGAAAACAAAAATTGCATAATACAAAATATAAATGTGCATATTTTCAAACAAAACATACATATTACTCCTCCGTCCTACTTAAACGCCCCTTTCTTTGACAATTTATGAGAAATGTATAAAGTAGTTAAAGTGTTAAAAGTGGGTAGGTCCACACTTTTGAAGGGTTAATTATTTCCTAAAATGGAATGAGACATTTGTAATGGGACAACCCAAAAGGAAAGAGGACATTTTAAATGAGACAGAGGGAGTATTAAACAGAAATATGCATATTTCAAAACAGAAACTTGCATACTTTAAAACAGAAACTTGCGGTTTTAATTCTCGATATATCTCTTTCTATCTTCTATAATATACACAAACACTTGTCTTGTTGATCATTTGTTTTCTTTCTTGTTGATCATTTGTTTTCTTTTGAATTATGAAGTTAGAAGTAAGCGATCTAAACAAGAGAATAAAAATCATGGGACAATCAATCTCATTTGCATTTTTGTACTATGCAGTTTTGTGTTCAACCATATTTTTTTTTCCTGTTTAATAATATGCATGCTTTGCTTAAAAAAAAGCATTAAAAAATTCAAAAAAAGATGAAAAGATGATGTTGAATACTACTTGGATACGTACATACGATTCCTCCTTTTTTTAATATATATAATCATATTATTTCTTTGATTCCGCTCAAAAATTGCGACCATATGTAATTAAACACTGTACCGCACGGTAGAAAAACTCAATTGCGTTTGGTTGAAATTTAAAAAACGGCTTTCAAACTGGGAAGATGCGGCTGCCGCCAGCACACATGACATTATGGGTCAAAGACGCATTCGATTTCGATGCTGGAAAGTGAAACCTGTACGTAATGAATAAAATAAAATAAAAAATGATATTAGTTTCCTTGCGGTATAGAAATGATATTAGTTTCTCTACTTTTTGCATGAGTGCACATTTGTCCCTAAATGTGTTCTAATTCCTCCAAAAGTGTTCTAAATTTTTATTTAAATAATTTCAAGACATGTAAAGCGTGTGTGATTTTATTAAATAAACTTAAACCACTGTATACATAATTGTTATGTGGTGCAATATATTGAATCGTGAACGATTTTCAAATTATAATTCTCTAAAAATGTTGAATCCTACCTTTAATATGAATCGGACATCAAATAACGTTGTTTCGCTGAGAAGAATATAGTATATTTGCATTCAAAGTAACTAACTCGGATACTGGATTCATGATCCATCATATCGGTAAGTGATTGTTAGTTTAAATAAAAGACGGTTCAAAGTTACCGTACTTATGTTAAAAATGATTGTTCTTATGATTAAAAGTGTCATATATTTTAAATAAAAGTGATAGATATTTCTAAAAAATTAACAAACACTCTTACCGATTTTCTAATATATTAATGATAGTTGTCACGAATATAAATTGTACTTGTTATGAATCAAAGTGAAAGTTCTGATTAAGAAAAGTGATAATGTTTTTCTTATTATTTTTTCTATCTTTTACTAGAAAATATTATTAATTCCAGTAAAAGTGACAACTGTTCCAAATGAAAACGACAATGCTTATGAACAAAAGTAGAGGTGTCTATGAGTAAAAGTAAAATGGATTAGATCTGAGTCAGATGCGGATCAAATCTGACCCGCGTGCATTGTGCAGTGGAGCGCACATGAGTGTCCCTCTTATTATTTAAGGTTAATCAAGTCTGTGTCCCCAATTTTCATGTTTTCCAAAATATCTCCAAATACATTTTCACTTTAAAGATCCTCAACTTTGGAAAAAGTTTGATTAGTGTCGAGCCTTATAGAATCTGGAGATGGAATAATAAGTCACTTGGCCGAATTCTTAGGTGAATTCTTAGGGTTTAAGGGTTTTTTTTTTTTGCAATTTTAAATTGAATAGTGAAGATTCTGGCAATGGAGTCATCATTCTTGTTGGTTTTAAAGTAAAACATATATAAATTGGGATTTTTTCAGAAAACGGTGAAAGTTGAATACACAAATTATTATTAACCTTATTATTTATCTTCATATTTTTAAAATTAGTTTTAAAGTCGAGTTCTAAATATCATGTTGTTATTAAAATGTCATCATGTGATTTATGTTTTTCAAATGTAATTTTTTATATTTTTGAAATAAATTGATATTTTGATAGGATATAAATTAAATAAAAAACACAAAATAATTTACTTTAAAATTAATTTAGATTATATTATATTTAATTTAAATTAAATACTTTTAAATTATATTCATAAATTTTAATATATCTAACAAAATATGATATACAATCATTAAATAAAAAATATTAACACAATAGCAGAAAGTATGAAAACGAATTATTTCACTGTAAAGTTCAATATAGAGTTGGTAGTTGTAGATGAATATGAAATTATTATTATAATAACTTTTTTTGTATACTATGCACCTTATAAAATGCCCCATTCATATGTTTGTTCATTTTCATTTAATTGTAATCGGACAAAGTGCGAAATGAGTCCAACCACGATTAAATGAGCTCGCAATCATGCAATGGACATTTTCCTAATTTAGTTATTACGAATTCATTTTTTTGTCGACTATTCAATTTAAGAAATAATATAATGCAAATATCAAGTTTAATTTGCTATAAAACAAGCATAGCAAAAGGACACGATATAATTGGACAAGCAGATCTTTTATGTAATTGTTGAAGCCTGTTCGTTACCCCATTAATAGTTGAGGTATACGACAAATGACATAATTGGGCAACGTATATTCCATATGCACATGCCCAAAATTACACGATATTTCAATTGTTCTAATAAATTAATTTTGGGCTTATGGGAACTTGGTTAGGGATATAAATATCACTATATATTGTATGAAAGATTCAGCAACAAACTCCTATAAATGTTTTATAAATCTTTTGGAGCCAAATTTTTAGTTTTGTATAATTTTATGATGATATAGTTTATTCTCCGTATATTTTCATCGTGGCCACAAATTCATATAGACTGTAAAGACATAAGAGCACATATGACATATGTATACAAGGAAATACGTAAAACTGATATACAAAATTGGTTATCTCGATC
Source organism: Salvia rosmarinus (assembly GCA_036937905.1). Taxonomy (NCBI): domain Eukaryota; kingdom Viridiplantae; phylum Streptophyta; class Magnoliopsida; order Lamiales; family Lamiaceae; genus Salvia; species Salvia rosmarinus. The sequence goes on from CM072813.1 coordinate 6,242,366, forward strand.
GTCAAAATATAACTATGATGGTAATGGTTGGGTTTTCGCAAATACTCTACTTTAGCACATCCTAATAGAATGGATTCGGATAAATATTAAATGGGTTTGGGACGGGTATGAGTAGTAAAATAGTACCTGTAATGGGTTTCGGATAGGATGGAAAATAATCTACGGGTACCCAGTGACGGAGCCATGAAATATTTTTTGGGGGGCCCAATTAATAATATTTTTAGAAGATAATAAAATAAAATTTTAAAATAATAATTTAAATAATATAATGAGTTTATTATAATGAAAAATGAAAGAAAGATAAAGGAAAATAAGTATAGGGAAAGAAAAAAGAAAATATGTAGCTAAGAGATATCGAACCAAGATCTCCTAAATGGGAGATGAAAATTATAACATATTAGACTACAATAGATTTAGTTATTAAATATTAAATATCTATAGCACACATGTTTAGCTAAGAGTTAATTCACATATATAGTGTTATTATTTATATACATATTTTATTTTATCAACAAAAAATAAATTATATAAGAAAGAAAAATGAAAAAGATCTCAAAATAAAGAGAAGAAATAGAATAGAGAGAGGGAAAAAAAAGGCACAAACCAAAAAGAAAGAAACATAATAGGGAAAAAAAAAAGAGGGAAAAGAAGCAAGAGAGAAGAGAAAAAAAAAGTGGAAAGAAACGCCAAGAAGGACAAGGGAAGAAAAAGAAGGAAAGAAAGAGGGAAAAAACGAAATATGCCACTCAGGACATTCAACAATTCAACAAATGAAGGAGAATCCTATCCGTAAGATTAAACAAGTTTCATTAAAATGGTTATACATATTAAATATATAACTAGTTTTTCAAAAAAGTTGGGGGGCCCAAGGGCCCCATAGGCCCCAGTGTAGCTCCGCCTCTGCGGGTACCCACCATCCGAACCCGATTATATAAATATTAATATTATAAGTTTATGATTAATTAAATAGTTAAATTATATTACGTAATTAATAATATCAAATATAGTATTTATAAAATTGTATTATAATACCAAATATGTTTGGAATAAAAAACTTGACGTCTTCATCTTGAAACTGGAATATTCTGAATTTTAACTTTTGAAAAAATAGTTTTAAAAAATATTGTTGTAATAAGAAAAAATAAATAAATTATGAAATTAACTTGAACATAGGTTTAGTTCTCAACTTCCGTCTTCCTCCTTTCACAATCTCAACTTCTATCTTCCGTCTTCTCGCCTCTAAAAAGAAAAGATATACATATTTGTTTTCCCAAAATTCAAGTTTTATGTTATAAGACAATGTCATTTTTCAAACTTCTGTGACCTTTAAGTTATACAGCTTGTGAAATTGAGAACTAAAGTTAGATTTTACAAATTTAAATTTTAAACACTCATTATTTCTACTCATTATTATTAATGTTTACTTCTTAGTGCTCGAATTTTTATTAAGGTGTGTATTCAATTATTATAACAGCTCATATTTAAGTATTCAAAAATTTATAAATTTAAACGTGTTTGGGTGGATAATTAGCGAGTATTATCCTATGAGTTTGATGCGAGTTTGGGTAGTAAAGCATCGGTTTAGGACAAATATGATTAGACAAATTTTAAATGGATATCCGACCCATTATCATCCCTAAACGTGATTATCAGGAAACTCTGATGGGCCACAACTTTTTTATAATGGGTTCAATCACTTAGGTAAAAATCATTTTTTTACAATAAGAAAAAGAGATTTAATTACTTAAGAAAAATCATTTTCGGCCCACAAACCATGGGGTCACAAATTCAGGATAGATAAAGCCTACAATAATGAAGGAATAAAGCCAAATTATGAGTCCAACTAAATGAAACGAGTAGATAATAGAGTGGCAATAATTTTGGCTCAATTTTTTTTTCTAGATATTATGTATTATGTTTCATACTTTTATCCATCAATATGTTTTACATGTAAATTTATAATATTATCCAATACAATAATGTGATATTTGATATACCTACATATCATGCGTGAATGATATAGTAAAATGATATTGGGTATATCTACATATGATATTTGAATATAATTTGTATTCTATTTAACAAAGATAAATTTTAAAATTATAAAACTCAAATTAAGTTTAAATACAATCTATAAATCGACTCAATTTTGACTCATTTACATTTTAGCGTGAATATTCAATTCAACATTGGCACAAGTATTATGTCTGAGAATGGCAACTGATGATTGTTCTCTAATTAGAATTGATGGGCCTTTTGTCGTATAAGCTTGCGAATGGGCCAAATTTGGGTTCAATGGTAAAATAATTGTGATTGGGCCGTCAAACAAAAAGTCAAAACTGGCCTTCTCTAATTAGACCACACAAGATGTCAGTCTAAGGTTGCCAAAGTGATGGCCTCAATCTTTTGACCAATTGACCTGCATGACGTGTTTCGTGTAGATACGCTAACAAATTGTTCGATAAAATTTAAAATAGAATTAATAAATTTTAATTAATCTCTAATATATAAGTTTTAACTCTTATCATGAAAGTGTGATTAATGCATAGGATAGATTAATATATGTGCGTACTATGATAACTTCATTATCCTAGATTCCTAGTACATATATATTGGAATATAAATGAAACATAAAACCCGTTATTAGAATCATGCGAAATAACAATTTCAAACCATAAAATATATACTTATTCATATACATCAAAGGTGTGCAGAACAAGAAATAATTTACATAACTAAATTATACAATTTTCTCGAAAGATGATTGGCTTCCCCAACTGTCTCACACCAACGTTGAGCACTCCGAAGTATTCGGGTCAACCAGCGCCGGCAAAAGATACTTCCGCCCCTTCACCCCCCGCGCATTATAGCTTCCACCCGTAGCCGAATCCACCAATAACTCGCCGGCGTAGCCGGATACGCCTCATCAGACATCCCTGATAAATCTAGCTATGTGAGTGTGCGAGATTTATATAAAGCAATAAAGAACACTCGTGCTTTTTACGTGGTTCGATCGTTAACGAGATCTACGCCCACGGAGGAATGATTCCTCAATACTTTTACTAGCGCTTCGTATGCAGAGTATTGGTTCTGCCTTTGTATTCAAGAAATTGCTAACCCTTCTAACATCGCTTTTCCTTCTATTTATACAGACGACCTTGTCCTCGGCTAGCCCGACCTCCCCATTGGTCGTGACGTGACTCTTCCTCCGCACGCCTCCATTGGCCGGAGGGGACCTTTCGCCTTACGTGCGCCACGTGGAGGTGGCGTCGACCCGGCCTACGGGCGTCTTCTCCATCGGTCCCGTGGCGGTTACGGGGCTGGGTTTCGCACCGATTGGGGCTTGCCTTGGGCTCAACCGCGTGGGCCGCTATCAACGTTAGGCCCAGCTCGTTTGGGCTCAGCAGTGGGCTAGTCGGTTGGGCCATATCCCATCATAGCCCCCGAATAGCCGAGGGACAGCGAGGCCGAGGTGGAGTGAAGAAAGCGCTCGCCGAAAGTGAGGTGTGGCTCTACCGGGTTGTTTGTCAAGGTGTTGTTTTTCGACGTGAGGGTTTATCCGACGATCCGGTCCGAATCGAGTCGACGAGCTGGTCGCCGCTTTGGACAGAGGTCCTTCAAGAGGATGGTGATGTCCATCGGCGGGATGCCGAGGTCTCTGCATCGACTGCGCGACTCGTCGAAACCCGGCCACTTGGACACCGCGCCGGGCGGGTAACCGACCGTGGGGTGGCGATCCCGGGAGGATGGCGAGGTCCGGTCGAGGTCGTATTTCGGCGGGATCTAGGGTTTGCCACATTCAATCGAGTCGCTCAAGTTGGGTCTTGATGTCCGTTAGGAGGATGCCAAGTCCGAACTTAGTTGGGCGATTTGCCACGCTCGAATCGAGACGGATATCTTTGGTCCGCAGTGGCTCGCCGAGGCCCGGTCAGGATCGTGTGTGCGACGGGTGAAGGCCGGGTTGGCGGAGGCGGTCGAGTGGCATGCGGACTGGGCGACGGCTCGTGCAGGGCGGCGGCGAGGTGGCGCAGGAGATCGAGGACGGCCTGGGAGATCGAGGACGGTCTGCAGGGCGGCGGCCGAGGTGACGCAGAGACCGAGGACGGTCCGGGAGACGAGGACGGTTTGTTGGCGGCGGCCGAGGTGGCGCGAGAGACCGAGGACGGTCCGGGAGACCGAGGACGGCTCGCAGCGGCGGCGGCCGTGGCGCAGAGACCGAGGACGGTCCGGGAGACCGAGGACGGCCTGCAGGCGGCGGCCGAGGTGGCGCAGGAGACCGAGGACGGTCCGGGAGACCGGGACGGTGCGTCGGCGGCGGCCGAGGTGGCGCAGGAGACCGAGGGCGGTCCGGGAGGCACCGGCGACGGTCTGGCGGCGGCCGAGGTGGCGCAGAGACCGAGGACGGTCCGGGAGACCGAGGTCCGAATCGAGCAACGCCAAGCTCGGGAGCGAGGTCGCGGCTCTAGCAGCCGCCGATCTCGAGGCGGAGTTCGCCCGCCCCAGGAGTGCGGATCGTCGAGGAAGGGCACCACTGGGCAATGGTGGTAGGCGGACCGAACGACGAACCCAAGAGGCGGGGTTCGACTCGCCCGAGGAGCCCTCTCCGTGTCGGAGCATCCTGCACCTACCGGAAGAGCCCACGAGTAGGTCGTGGCAACGCCGACCTCGTAGATTGGGTCGAAGGTGCCGAGTTCGCTCCTGTATTTGTCGCCGACCGAGATTTTGCGAAAATTGGTGTAGCTTCATGAGACTCAGCGAGGCGGAGCTCGGAAGTCGGGGTGAATTTGTATATAGCTTAGACTTAGTATGTAGTCGTAAATGTATTTAGACTCGTTTGAAGTGTATGTTTTCCCTCGAGAGGTACAAACATAGCTTAGGACTTCATTTTGGTCGTAAATGTATTTAGATCGTATATGTATGTATATCTTCCCAAATAAAGGGTATGAACGAGCTCGGAAGCCCTGTTGACTTGTATATGGCTTGGAACTCGGTTTGTAGTCGTAAATGTATTTAGACTGTTTGAAGTGTATGTTTTCCCTGAGAGGTACAAACATAGCTTAGGACTTCGCTTTGGTCGTAAATGTATTTAGACGTGTGCGGAGTGCATATCTTCCCAAATAAAGGGGTATAAGTTGGCGAGATCGGTCGGGATGTCGCGTGCATGTAGATCGCCCAACTTAATGGGTAATCAGATCAGTGCATGTAGACGCTCAAATCAATGAGTAGTCAGATGCTGCACTCTACTTAGTGGGATTTTCATCTTCGTAAGGCGTCCCTGTGAAGGTTTAGATGTGGTATATCCGAAGAGATGTTCACATAGATATGAGACAGTGATGTACTTGTTAGTAAAACAAATGTTTTATTGATAAAGTAAATGACATCGTACTGGAAAAATAAAGGAGGTTAACATGATGCCGATCTGAAATCAAAGCAATGTAAAATACCTCCTCGATGAGTTACATGCTAGGTTCGGGGATAAGTGCACCGGACGGTGAAAGCGTGCTTATAGCCCCTTCGCCGAGGTCCTCGTGGGCGCGGTATGGGTCTTCCCATGTCGGGTCCGGTTTGTTGGGACACTCGGCCTTACCGGCCTCATTGTTCCGTGGTTGCTAGGCCTGGAGTAAGGTCGCATCCTGGGTTGAGACTCGTAGGCATTCTTTTGCCGCCGCTTGGTCCCCGATGCTAAGCACTCCCACCGCGGGAATCTTGACGGTGGTGGTAGACCGAACAGACGGCCTTGGTGGCGTGCCACCGCCGCCGTGATGATGTTGTACGGGAGGAGCTTGGACCAGAAGAATTGATGGCCTTGGTGACCGACCGGGGCCGTCCGACCAGAATCGGAAGGGTAATAACGCCCTCGGGTCGAATCGCCTCGTGTGAAGCTCGCACTGGACGGCGCGGGTGTATTGAATCCCCGACCTCAAGCTTATCCGCATAACTCCGAAAGATAATACTAACGGAGGCACCGATGTCGACGTAGACCCGGTGGACGTTTGTTGCCCACCACGGCTTGTATCGTGATGGCGTCTTGGTGGGGCATGATTCGGGCACCGGTCGCCCTGGAGAACACGATGTCTTCATCACCGAGTCGCTTGTTCTTCTCCTCGTGGGCCGCCTCGAAGCCGCTCTTCAACGACGACCTCGCCGTGCTTTATGGGCGATCGGTGATGGCGTGACTTGCTCCATCGCTGGGGGGCGTCGTCCTCGCCATCATCGGAGTACGCCGCCCTCGAGGTCGGCTCATAATTGGTGCCACCTCCGCCTTCTCTCCTCGCGATTCTTGTTTCCGCGCTCGTGGAGCGGTCGAGTCTACCTCAGTGCTCCTTCCTTAGCGAGCTCGTCTATTTCCGAGCTCGATCCTGCAGTCGGTATCGTGACCGTATCCCCGTGATAGTCGCAATACAGTCTGTCGATCTCTTCTTGGGTCCTCCTTTCATGGGAGGTGGTCTCGGAAGAGCTCGGCGTGGAGCTCATATATTTCCATACCGGACTTGAGCGATGATGTCCGTTGTTGCGGGGTTTGGCCGAGGTCCCATCGATTCGATCGGGCCCTTCTTGATCCTATCAAGGCACTTCGCGATCGCGTGCACGTGCTCGGCCGTCCGCCTCTTCCTCTCGACCTTCCGCTCATCCCGATCTCTCTTTGCGGTCCGACTGCCTCCTTCGACGTAGTTGTCGACCGTGGTCCGAGGCTACTTGCGCCCCGGCCTCCCCGGTGATCTCCTTGTTCGGTCGCCAGTGTCGGATCCCGCTTTGAACGCGCTGATGATGTAGAGGTCGTTACTCTCATCAATTTTGAGGATTCCTTGACGAACCGTGAGACGAAACTCGACATCGCCTCGCCTCGCCCTCGGCGGATGGTGAGCAGGTCGGACGGTTTCTTTGGGTGGCATCTTCGGTAGAGCGCCATTTGAATTGATCCATGAGGTCCTTGAAGCGGTGGATGCTATTTTTGCGAGCGAGGTGAACCGGTCACGGGCGTTGGACACCAAAGACCTCGGGAAGATCTTGCACATGTGGAAATCCTCCATTCCTTGGTTCGCCATATTGGTAGTGTAGGCGAAGAGGAAGCCTGGAGGATCCCAAGGCCGTCGTGAGGTCAGCGATGTTGGGTGCCCGTATCGCCGGGCAAGGGCGTGTCCGTAATCTCTCGGAGAAGGGAGATGATTCTCCGTGTTGGTCGAACCCCGGAGATCGCTACCATCTCTCTCGGAGGTGTAGGGACCGTAACGACGTCTGCCGCCTCTTCGAGGAGCGAGTTCGCCCGCCTCTTCTCCCTTCATCGTGTTCACCGCGTGAGTGTTGCGCCGGGGTGAGCGGCTCTACGGATCGTCGGGGGTGAGTGATCGTGGTGGTTTGTCCGCGGCGATCGGCTTGGACGTCGGGCGACGTCGTGTTCTCGGCCATCACGCCGAGGTGAACGCCGGTTGTCTCGGAGGGGTCGACCTCGGTACCGAGGTAACCGCCGGGACTCTCGAGGGCCCGCTTCCTTTGTCCTCCGGTCGAGGAAGCTTTGAAATTGGCCACGGTTGGCGCTGAGGAATTCGTCACACCGCCAAGGGCCGTGTGAGATGAACGAACTGTCTGCTCGTCATCGCTGAGGTCGGCATCTTCTTCACATTGTGGGCGGTCCCGAGGTGTATGAAGCGTTTCCATGTAGCCCTCAGTGCATGACACGGTAGCGCCGGGCGATCTCCTTCCCATGATACTGCGACCACCGTTGTCTTCGGCGTGACGGCGGTTGTCGTGTTCTTGCCATAGATTTGTAGTGACGGTGAAGCTTTTGTTCAATGTTCCCACAGACGGCGCCAATGATAAATCTAGCTATGTGAGTGTGCGAGATTTATATAAAGCAATAAAGAACACTCGTGCTTTTACGTGGTTCGATCGTTAACTAGATCTACGCCCACGGAGGAATGATTCCTCAATACTTTACTAGCGCCTTCGCATGCAGAGTATTGGTTATGCCTTTGTATTCATGAAATTGCTAACCTTCTAACATCGCTTTTCCTTCTATTTATACAGCCGACCTTGTCCTCGGCGCCCCCGACTCCCCATTGGTCGTGGACGTGACTCTTCCTCCGCACGCCCATCGGCCGGAGCAGGACCTTCGCTTTACGTCGCCACGTGGAGGGCGGCGTCGACCTCGCCTGGGGCGCCTTCTCCATTGGTCCCGTGGCGGTTCGGGGCTGTGGTTTTGGCACCGATTGGGGCTTGCCTCAACTCAACCGCGGCCCGCTACCAACGTTAGGCCCACTGCTTGGGCTCGCAGTGGGCCTAGTCGGTTGGGCCATATCCCATCACCCGGCAAGCGCAGACGCCGCTTCCCCACTTGAGCCCAGGCGGTAGCCGTCCCCGAAAGGATTCGTCACGGCGCCAGCCACAAGGCCAGCGATATTCACGACCATGCCATCCACGCCGACATCGCCATTCGGCGCGATCAGCGCCGCCGCCTGCGGACCGTAAATCGGCTGTTGAAACGGCCACGCGCACTGACCCGGGCATTGAGTTGCCGAGTTACCGACCCACACGAAAGCCTCCTTGCTCTTCGGCTCACTGCCGTGGTACCCGCAGCTGCTCATGCAGAAGCGCTCCACCACCACGTCGGCCGCCGTGAGGACTAGGGTCAAACCCCCTGGTTCCAAAGGCGAATTTAGGATTTTGAAAACGAACATGCGAATATATATTTGTATCTTGGAACAACTATGTAATGTCAAAATTACATTGTGGTAATGTGTAAAATTTGCCATTTTATTACTGTAAAAACAAAAATTAGCCATTTAAAATAAAAAAGTTAAAAAATAATCACTTTTTGTGTTAATGTACTTATTTATCATTTTTTAATTCCTAATACATGCTAAATTTATTAGATGTTATAAAATTAAGAATAAAGCTATTATTTTTATCCGTATAATAACAAAATAGTTATTTTATAATAATAATAATAATAATAATAATAATAATAATAATAATAATAATAATAGTTATTATTATTATTATTATTCTTTTTATAAAATATAATTAATTTCTTATTTCCTATTATACATTACATTTTAAAGGCAATTGGGTGAAAAAATATTGTATATTTACAAGAATATTTTAATTTACTCATATATATTAAAAATGCTATAAGAATATATTAGATATACATTAAAATTTTATGTGATTTCATCTTCCATCACTACATAGAAGAATTAGATCTCAAATGTACTACAAAAGTATTTTAATTAATTAGATACACATTAAAAATCTAAAGCTTCCATAACTATATTTAAAATCTATTAATAGTTTTATACTAATCATGAAAAGAATATTTTTCAAATTTTCCAGCATTAATCATTATATATTATTGTAAAATATCCTACAACTATTCAATTCTAATAGTTGATTAATGTGAAGTTTATGTATCTTGTGCAAATGAGCATTCTCTACTAGTAATAACAAATTTACCTGAACTATGGCCGGGGCGTGTCTGGGGCTTAGCGCCGCCATGCTCGGAGAGTACCGAGTTGGCCCGCTGAGTCAGCTCGGAGACTCGAGTTCTCGTCAGAACTTTCCCCATCGAGTAGTTGTCGTCGCTGAGTTGATTGAACGAAACGATACGGGTTTGGTTTTTACCCACTTTTTGGAGGTAGGTTTGGACGGTGCGCCACCACTGGGAAACAGATGGGGTTTTGACCCCACGAGCAGCCACCGCATTGTCGCCGAGGGACGAGAGAAAGTCTACGATGATGGACTTCTGTGCCGGCGTGAATTTCCCGTACCAGAAAATGTTGAGGCGTATTAAAATAGCAAAAGAAAGTAAAATGCTCATGGTTGAAAATAGATGTCCGCTTCGTTTCATTGATTGAAGAAGATGATATGCGGCTACAATACATAACTATATATAGCTCAACTAACACACTACCCTAGATCTAGGAATCAAGGAATATACTCCATGTAATCACTAAACACAAGATACAAACTAATCACTAGTGACATGTGTCTTCTCGTAGTCTGCAACAATGTTGTTTGTAGTCGAGTGTGGTCCCGCTTCTTCCACCGGATGTGTGCATGCCACGTGGATCTTGATCACTAGAATGAGTATATCCTCTAACATGCCCCTCAATTCGAGCGGCGAAAGAGACAACATGCAGCTTGTTCTCGAGCCGAGTGAAGAATTGAAGACTTAGCGGTTTTGTAAAGATATCACCACTTGATCAATGGATGGTACATGATTTAACCCGTAGAGCTCTAGCAAAGAATCTTCTCACGCACAAAATGAACATCAAGCTCAATATGCTTCGCTCTTGAATGAAGAACCGGATTAGAAGCAAGAGATAGCACTGAATTATCTACCCAAATAACGGGAGGATGAGACAGATAAGAGAAAGTTCTTGAAAAGAGAGGTGAGCCAAGAGATGTCAAGAATGATTAGCCAAACTACGATACTCGCTCAAAGGCTAGAGCGAGATACAACATGTTGCTTCTTCAAGACCAAGACACAAGATTACCTCCAAAACACACACATGCCGTAGTGGAACGACGATCATCTATATCGAGGCCCAATCGAATCGGAAGCCTACAATATGAGAATCGCAGCCTAACAATGTGAATACCATGATCCAATGTGCCGAGACATACCTAAGAATGCGCTGATCGCACGCCAATGTGGCTCAAGCGGATTAGCCATAAACCGACTCACCTTATTGACAGAGAAGGAGAGGTCAGGTCTAGTAATGGTAAGGTATTGCAGAGCACCAACAACACTTCTATACTCCCGAGGACCGACTATGGGAGAGCCATCAAACTTGGACAAATGAATATTAGAGATCATGGGAGAGGAGGGTTTTGTCAAGCCATATTAGCCTTTGACAAGATATCCAAGCATATTTCTTTTGATGAAGATGTAATCCTCAGAGAGTTGGAGTGATCTCAATCCCAAGAAATGATGCACAAACCCAAGATTTTTCAAGGAAAAGTCGTGCTTAACTCTCGAATAATCAAGCAATATCACCGAATTTATCCAAAGGACAAGAATATCATCCACATAAACAAGTAGATAAACCGTAGTAGCACCTTTCTTGTAAAAAGAGAATGATCGATTGAGATTGCGTAAATCCCAACTTAAGCAAACCGACCAAAGTAAGAAACCAAGATCTCAAGCTTGCTTCAAACCATAAATAAATTTGTTTAATTTACAAACAAGGGGAACAGAGCATCAATCTCAAAACCGGAGGTCGCCTCATGTAAATAACTTCATCAAGAGTACCATTGAGAAAAGCATTATCAACATCAAGATGAGTAATACCCCAATACATTGTGCAAGAATGGAGGGATAGTCCTTATAGTTGTAGGCTTAACAACTGGACTAAACGATTCAGAAAATCAAAACCAGTGCTCCCGAGTGAAGCCTCGAGCAACCAACCTAGCTTTGTACTTGCAATGCTACCATCAAGATGTCTTTTGATCTTAAACACCCATTTGCAGCCAATGGTGTTTTATCGATGGTGTAGAAGTAAGAGTCCAAGTCTTTTCTCGAGAAGAGCCTCAGATTTCCTTTACCATAAGATTCTTCCAAATCGAACTAGACAAAGCCTCGAAATAGACTTTGGTTCAAGAGTAAGAAAAGTATCGTAGCGTAATCTGTGGCCACATAAAGTTTTGTGACGACCCGACTTTCCAATAAAGTACGGATCATATAGATCGTCACCAAGATGATAAGGCGGGATATAAACAGAGCTAATCAAGGGAATTAATCGTTCAATTACTCAATAACGATAGGCAAAAAGGGATAAGAAATTCAATACAGACTCAAGTCACAAAAGGACTTGTCAAAAGGGATTCAAGATTCAAACATAACCCAATCAGGGCAAAATTCGAAGTACGAGGTATAACCTCCAGTTCAATACGTCATAAAAGTAGTTATGATCAAAGCATAAAAAATTATCAGAGTTAGGCAGCAAATAAACGTGTGGACATGCATATGACGATGCATGCCCAAGGTTCTAGAAACCTTCCTAATAAAGCATCAAAATAATCGCCACTGCACCACCGCATCCATCATCGATCCTTGCTCAACCCGCACATCAAAAACGAATGCGTGGCTAAGTACAAAAGTACTTAGTGGACTCATTGCCAAAACGCTTTATCAAAAGTTATTGAATCGCCCACAATAGCACATGAGGATTTTAGTTAAAGACTCATGCCTATCAAATATTTTATCATTTTTTTCAAAAGTGTCGCCCGACTATTTTATCACGTTGTTCCATATCCGTAATTTATTCATCAATCATACGCTCATTCATTCGCGACTATGGAGGTGGCCACCTACACATAGTCGCCGTGACCGGCCGAGGTAGCTAACCTTAACACACAACACATCGTGTACACAATCCGAGTTAGTCCTCAACTAAGTCGGATCCGATCGTTACCTTTTTTTTTCGCTGGGACCAACTCATTCACATACCACATCGATATACCAATCAATTCTCGTCCCACATTTGGACAAACCAACCTCGATATGGACACAACAAAACATAAATATTTGGCGATCAATAACAGTTCATGCGATAATATTTCATAAAGCTTTTGTAAATCATGCTTGAAGTTATGCATAATCATTTTGTTTCAAGAAAGCCCACCTCAAGAATTGTCCTTCTTGAAGTATCCGCTAGTGGTCCTTGTCGCTTTCGCTCACGCCCACACTGGACCTTATCAACGTAAGAGATATAATTTAGTACATCATTCGCTTCTTCGAGAAGTATTGCTAACATTTAACGTACTCGATATCCTTTAAGTCCTTGGGTTTTAGGATTTTTGTTATCGATAAGACTTATTAATAATTATATTTCGCCTATTCGATTAGTCTCGCATAGCGATAGACGGCACTTTGTCGTTACATTCTTCTCCGCGATCGATGTTTCTTCACGCCGCTTCGCTCAATTATGAATCCTAAGTTCATAACTAATATTCGCTGCTTGTTAATGCGTATCAACGAATTCGAGTTCCAATAACTCATTCGTTAATATCATTTCCTCGCGCGCTTCTCACCTCACACGTCCCATATATTCTAACAGAGAAACTCTTACACAATCAATAAATATTTCCGTAGTTCAATCATCTAACAAACGCTTTACAAATTAAAGTTGCCAATATTTCTCACCATCTACTGACATAACCAATGTCATTAATTAATTAATTAAGTTCTTTAATTTAATTAATTAAATCCACAATTTAAGTTAACTAAACGGATTAATTTAAAAGCCCATATCAATATTATTTTTAATTGATCAACTCCACATGACTTAATTGGTCAAAGACCTATTTAAATTAAGTAATTAAGGCCCATTGCTCTTAATTAATTAAAGTCATTCCAAGCTAATTAATTAAGTTTAAGTAAATTAATTAATTAAATTAAAGTCTAGTTCAATTAATTATTAAGGTCTATTTAAATTAATCAATTGTTTAAGTAACTTAATTAATTAATTAAAGTCTAGCTCAATTAATTATTAAGGTCTATCTAAACTAATCAATTAAGTTTAAGTAACTTAATTAATTAATGTCTACTTATAATTAGTTAAAGCTTATCAACTTTATTTAATTAAAGTTGATCTAAATAATTCTTAAGTCAAAAGATTTAATTAATTAAAGCCCACTTCAATTAATTAAAGTCTAATTACAACTTGATAGTCCAATTCTACATGTACTTATGTCCAACACATTTAAATTATAAGAGCCCAATGTAATTAATTAGAGAGGCCCATATTCGAAGTCCATCCCTAAAGTCCACCAATTAATTAAATGGCGCCCAATGCTCGCCCAATTATTTTAATTTCTACCAACTTAAATAAAATCTTGTCCAACTAATTATTTCTCGCCTAACATCATTATCATTTTTGGCCCATACCATTTTTTTTTTTTTTTTTTTTTTGGCCCACACTTATTTGGCCCCCAAAAGAGAGAAACTACCCTAATTCATAAATAAAAAAAAAAAAAAAAGAGAAGGAAAGACAAGAAGATAGCCGCTCCCCACCCCTCTTCAAACTCACATCTCTCTCTGATCTTACACACCACGCACACATGGGGACGCCGCCACCGCTCTCTCCGGCAGACACGCCGCCGGTCGGAGAGCCGCCGTCATTGACCTCGGCCTCTTCCCTCCTCGATCACACACGCCGCAGACACTCTTCTCTCACTCACGCGCACGACACACCCGTGACATGCCCGCCGCCTTCCTCTCCGTCTCCGTGAGCACGCCATTACCGCCGCACTCGGCCCTCCTCGCTCACATCTCGCCCTTCGACGAACGACGCACACACACTCACACACACCTATGCGCCCACGATCCGAAATCGAACGCCCATTTCTCTTGATCTACCCCACGCTCCGCAGACGACTTCATCTTCTCGCTCGATCACGCACACGCCGCCACAGCGCATGTCTCCTCTCTCGCAACACTGCCGCAGCCTCCTCACGCCTCCGGCCGTGTTCCAGCCCACCGCGACGCCTGTGCTCGCCGAGCCCATTGCCGAGGAGGCTTATGCTGTTGTCACAAAGCCGCCGGCTCCTACCGTTGTCGTTGGTTTTAGTCTCCCTTTTCTTTTCTTTTAGTTTCGTTTGTACTAAATTCCTATGTTCTTGAGCTTAACAATTTCCAGCTCTATGTGTTCGTATATGTTTGTAGCAAAGGAACGATTTGTGAAATTTTAAAATATGAGGAATTTGTAAATGGAGCAGAACCTTGGTGAGTTTACAGCATATGCTTCCCCTCTTCAATTTTCCAATCGACAGCAACATAATGGCTTCAAGAAAGAAATGGAAATGGGATGTCTGTTTAAGAAGAAATATATATGTATCAATGTTTAGAAACCAAATTATTACCTTGTAGTTCTTCTTATCTCTTTGTTCTTGAGTGTGTTGTAAGATTGAGAGAAGATTTTGAAGGTGGAATTTGTAATGGGGTTCTTGTCGTGAATGAAGAAAATGAGATAGTTAAAGGTGAGAAGGAGGATTTGTTTTGTTATGTTGCGGGTGCAGAGATTTGGGTCTCAGAAGTTTGATTTAGTCCGCAGAGGTTTGATTTGGTCTCAGAGAGAGAGAAGGATATAGTCAAGTTGGTGTTATACTCAAAATAGCCCTTTTTATGAAATTAGAATTTTGAGATAATTCACGATAGCGACATATCACTCGCTTTGTTTGGACGAGGATCGATGATTGTGACTCATCCTCGACGATTAGGATACCGAGAAATCGTTACTTCGATTGTCATTGACGATTCGCGATCTAATTTATCGGTCCGATCAGATTACATTATCGCTCGATTATTAATCGACAAAATTTCTCGCTTATTCAATTAAAGGAAAAGATCTAATAACATTTGGATTAAATTCTTCGTTAACAAAATTTTATTTTACGGGTTGTTACAAGTTTTGGCTTGAAAATCCTTGCTTTGGCCCTTGTCACCATAGGGTGAGTAGTAGTAGTAGTAGATGGTGGCACCAGAGGAATATGGTGAGGAGTAGTGTTAACAGGACTCTCATGAGGTAAGGAAGGAGAAGAAGGTGAAGGAGTGATAGGGGTAGACACGGGAGTAGAAATGTCTTTGTGAAGGAGAAGGAGAATGCATGGGAGAATGCACGGGAGTAGATGGAGGAGATGAAGGTAGAAGAGACTCGAGAGAGGAGGAGGATGCATAGAATGAAAATTGGGAGCAGGAGGAGGTATGACCAGCTTGCGAGCAGCAGAAGGTGTCGGCAGGCGGGGGAGAGTGAGGAGGAGGGTGTTTGTGAGGAAACTGAGACTCATCAAAGAGGATGTCTCGAGTGACAAGAACCTTGCCTGAAGGGAGAAGCCCTTATGATGAAGACTATACCCCAGAAAAATCCCAGTAGCTGACCTAGCTTGTAACTTATGTTTATTATAAGGTCTCATGAAGGGAAAACACAAGCAACCAAAAGTTTTTAGAGAAGTGTAGTCTGGTTTCTGTTTAAACAGCTTTTCCAAAGGAGAAACAAACTGAATAGCTTTAGTAGGCAGTCTATTAATGAGATACACAGAGGTGGTGAAGGCATCATCCCAAAACTTCATAGGAAGACCAGATTTAAAAAGGAGAGACAACCCCATTTCAACTATATGTCTATGCTTGCGTTCAGCTAGGCCATTTTGTTGAGGAGTATAGGGACATGAAATTCTGTGTTGAATGCCATTTTGAGAAAAGAAGGATGTGAGGCTTCTATATTCCCCTCCCCAATCAGTTTGGATGGACTTAAGTTTGGTATTCAACTGTGTTTCAACAAGAGTTTTAAAATTCAAAACACATTGTGAACCTCACTTTTCGCCTCGAGCAAATATATCCAAACATATCTCGCTAAAGTGATCAATGAAACTCACATAATAGACAAAACCATTTGCACTAGTGATAGGAGCAGTCCCCAAAGATCACTATGCACAAGTTCAAGAGGGAAAGATGAGAAGTAGTGGAGTCAAGATAAGGTAAACGATGCATTTTAGCAAAACACAAGGTTGACAAAGGTTTGAAGGTTTCATTGCAAGAAAGGAAATATTACAAGAATTCAAGGCTTTTCTCATAACATCTTCATTACAATGACCTAATCTATTATGCCAAACTTCAAAACTAGAAGAAGATCGAAAGACACAAAGAAGAAGAATGTTGAAGAGAGGTCAAGCTACCACCGTTGATTGAAAGCGCACAAAGAACTCGAACTAAGACCGATAGCAGAGGAAAGGTGTTTTGAGTCAGTGAGAGTGGTAAATCGATAAAGACCTTTATCAATTAAACCTCGAGGAGGATAGCTTTGGTGACTCGATCCTTCACAACACAAAATTGGAATGAAACTCAAAAAGACTCCATTATCCTTAGCAAATTGGGAAACACTAAGAAGATTTTTGGTTATGCGAGGAACATGTAACAAGTTATTCAATATGAAAGATTTGGTGGAAGAAGGAGATGAAAGAATTCCTTTACCTATGTGAGCAATGTCAACACCATGTCCATTTCCCATTTGGAGTTTAGTGCCACCTTGATATTCTGATGCAGAGTTTAGATTAGCCAAGTCTCCACTGACATGGTTTGTAGCCCCAGAATCAGGGTACCATGAATTCTCACTGTTGTAATCTGAAGCAGCATAGTGAGATGGAGATTGAGTAGAGAACTGAGGGGAAAACTGAGCTACATTAGCACCAGGATGAAATGATCGTGAATTTCCGTAGGAATGATCATTGTTGAGGCCGTGGTCACGATTTTGTTGTCTAGGGACAAAATTTTGATCAAAACGATACCAACAACGATCTGCGCAGATGTCCGTGTATGAAACACACTGACATGTAGCTTGCTACTGTGGCTTCTTCCTCTACCACGGCCACCACCAAAACCTCCTCTCATTAAATCCACCTCTACCCTCCTCTATTTCCATTATAGCCACCCCCTCAAGTTTGAACCACCGTAACGACCTCCTCTTTGAGAATTAGATTGACTCATGTAATGCGGGGATGGTTGAGAGCCATCAAAATTGAGGGTGCGTTTTGTGGACTCTAGCTTATTCTCAAAACTCAAAGATAGGAATGAACATCAATTGGTGACCAATCTGTCCTAGTGCTCACACCACCATGATAGCATCATATTCGATCCCAAACCATTAAGAATGTGCATAATCTGATCATCATTTGACACAAGATATCCAATGTAATTAAGCAAATCACAACATGTCTTAACCTTGGATAAATATTCGCATCATGCTCAAATTTTCCTTTTTGAGAGTTTGTAACTGAAGCTTATATTGCATAATCTTGGCACGAGATTGACTTGAAAAATTTGTTTCAAGGGCGCTCCATATAGAAGCAGCAGTAGTGAGACCAACAACCAAAATCATCACACTTTCAGTTAAAGAAGATTGCAGCCAAGCTGATAATACCTGATCTTGTCTTTCCCAAGTGGTATATTCTGGATTAACAGACCTTCGAACTGTGGATCCATCTTTTTCTTCAACCCATTTCATTGGTGGTTGATCAAAACCAGTGAGAAAGCCTTCTAGTCCATAGCCACGAGCAGTAGCTAGGATTTGCTGCCGCCAGATGAGATAGTTAGTATCTTTTAGCTCGACCGAGTGGAATATTCAAGAAAAATAACCGAGCTCGTGGATTTGAGCTCGATTCACTCATGGTGGATCCCGTAGTTGCCCACTCATTTTGGAAGAAAATAAAACGAAGAAGAAAAGGATCAAGAGACGGTAGGAACTACCACTCGATACCATATTAAAATAGCAAAAGAAAGTAAAATGCTCATGGTTGAAAATAGATGTCTCACTCTCGTTTCATTGATTGAAGAAGATGATATGCGGCTACAATACATAACTATATATAGCTCAACTAACACACTACCCTAGATCTAGGAATCAAGGAATATACTCCATGTAATCACTAAACACAAGATACAAACTAATCGCCTAGTGACATGTGTCTTCTCGTAGTCTGCAACAATGTTGTTTGTAGTGAGTGTGGTCCCGCTCTTCCACTGGATGTGTGCATGCCACGTGGATCTTGATCACTAGAATGAGTATATCCTCTAACAAGGCGGAGTTCGCCTTCGAGCAAGGCGCCGTTGTGGTAGGTCAGAGCGATCGGCGGCGGCTGGTAGAGACTGAGAAGGTTTCTTGCGGCGGAAGAAGCGCCAGAAAAGCTGAGAATGACGAGTGCGACGAGGAGTGATGATGATGGTGTTTTGTGAGGATTCATGATTGGATTTTGAGAGTTAGAGACAAATAATTGAATATTGAGGTTTTTGAAGCTATGGAACTGTGATGATGATGTGTCTGTGTGTGTTTATATAGGTGATGGAGGCATATACTGTGTAGTACTAGTGGAGGAGTGTGTGTGCATGGCGAAGATGAAGGTTCATGAGAATGGGAAAGTGAAGCGGATAATATTTTAGGAGCTAAATTAGTGGCGGCTTTCCCGTGTTGAAGTATCAATGAAGCTAGCTAGGGCCAATAATACCTATTTGCTTTTGCTTATATATATATATATTTTTAAATACTTTTATTTTTCAAAGTTACCGCTCACACATACTCATATATTTACGCACTCCAGATGATTCGAACTACCGACCTAATGGTTGGAGGGGAGCGTCTTAACAACTAAGCTACACTTTTTATGTTATTTTAAGAAAATATTAATTGTCAAATAATGCAAGAACAACTTGATGACCAAAACATCTAAGAATGTTGATTTTATAACAAGCAGAAATTAAGATAGTGAGTCTAGTGACATAACTGTAATGTTTTAGATATAACGGATTATTTGGCAATTAACTCTTGTAAGAATCATGACGACTAAATGCAATTCAGTTGGTAAGATACTTTTTATAAATTCGTGAGTAGAGTACATAAATTTTTTAAAATTCAATTTTTAGTCATGAATGTTAATTATATATGATCCATTCTATTATAATAAATTTATCTTTAAAATAAATATTATTAAATTAACAAATTTTAATAGTAAAATATGAGTGGAACAGATAGAATTTGGGACACGGGATCTAAACCAAGGATGGATCCTCATTGCTATAATTTCAAAGCTGAAGTAATTAATTACGCGAAATTTCAATTGGTAACTTCTTGTTTAAATGATATGGAATTTTGGAATTGTGTTAACAATACAATATCTTTCAATTCTCGTATTTTATTTATTGTAAATTGTATATCGTGGCATTTAGATAATAATATTGAAGAACTATGTATGATTTAACATATTATGCAAAATGAATTACATCTAATTATACATATAAATATAAAGTATGTTTTACTTTCGTAATGCAAGCCATCCTCGAAGTTGTCATAGTACATTTTTGTGCAAAGTAATACTCCGTCCGTTCTAATAATGATGACTCATTTTTTTTGCACGTAGATTAAAAAGAGTTGTGTTTTGTGTGCAAAGTAGTGGGTGACACGAAATTCGAGCCACTTTTTAGTGTAAAAGGTGTTTCATTTTTTAGAAATGGATCAACTTAATATGACAGTCCAAAAAGAAAAACGTGACAACAATAATGGGACAGATGGAGTACTAGTTCATAAATGGTGCAAATGAATTATCTGGGTGCTGGTATAATTTTACGGAATATTGTATCATGTTGAGCAATTTTTGTGTTTATCAAACTCCCACTTATATGATGAAATTAAAGTTAATCACGAGGGCCGAACTGGATTAAACTACAAAAGTTGAGTGATTAATTTGTTGCTATATAGTATTTAATTATCATGGTAGCTTGAATAATCTGATAACTTTTTTGTTTGATTTGAATTTTAATACGCACAAGGAGTCAATTTATTTAGTTGCTTTTTTTTATAACAAATTTATTTAGTTGCTTAAACTCCTAGATTGAGAGGGTGGTGACATTTCCCCACCCGTGACATTTATAGACCTTATAGGAAACGAATTTCGTTCAAATTTGTCAAATTATTGATTTACCAACACTTAGAGATACAATCTCACTTTTTGGTGTGTGATTCGTGTCTCAATATCAATTTTTTTCCTTTAATTTTTCTAGTGCTTTAGCTTAAATTTACAATTATTAATTATAATTTATTAATCTAATTGGAGTTTATAAATATATTCTTACATTGAATTTGAATTTTTTTTACTTAATAATAATTGGTTGATTTATTTCATAATTAGGGTAAATTTTGTTCGCCTCAATTTTAGTAATAAATGTTAATCATTATTAATTATTTATATAATAATAATTTTATTTTTACATCAAATATTATTAAAATACTAAAACTTATTAATGAGACATATAAAATTGGGGAACAGAGTATCTAAACTGATTTATAAAAGTTATGTGAGATTACAAAAGCAAATCAAATAGATAAACGGAGTCTCTGGATACATCATTTTTCTAATTACATTGATAAAAAAAATGTTATAAAATCCGATCGAACCCATTAATAAACTTGCTAGTGTCTACAAAACAAGGTACGTGCTCCAATTTCGAAGAATATAATATTTACAATATAGATGAAAATCCCCAATAAAAGATTAGGCACTACTTCCTAACAATTGTTAATATAATGATATGATGGTTATGTGGAGCGCATCTTGTTTGAATTTGCAACACCCATTTCGAATATCGAAGGCATGCACGTTACTAAGCATGACATCATTACTTATGATCCCAACTCTAATCCTACGATTTAATCAATTATAGTAAATTAATTATGTGTTATTTTTTCACTTTGCTAGATTATTAATATATGATTTTTTATTACATCATATCTTAGGTTGGGTTCACTTCCTATGTACATCAGTTTAGTAGGTCCAGAAAGTAATTCAATGAATTTGGGCATCCTATATTTTGGCCCTCCTTTTCTTTTAGGCACTTTGTTTTATGGGTAAAGGAATTCAAATATGATAGTCACGTGACCATATTATTCGAGCCTAGCTATAAAAATTATTATTTCTTATTTCTATATAGTCCTGCTTGCAAGCAACGATAACTTTGCTCAACGCAAACTTCACTTTCGGTGACTCGGCTTCGACTAAAATCAAGGGAAAATAAATTAACGTTTTTCAAATCTACCAAAGTTTTCAAATTTTGTAACCAAATATTTATTTGAATTTACTTTGTAATCGTCATTGGTTAGTACAATTTTACTATATCAGCTTTACTTTTTCGGTGTTGTTGGTGTTTGCTTTCACTGACAGAAAGAATTCACAAAAATAATCATAACTAATATATTATTTACTTTAATGGATTGATCAATTTTTATCTTGTTTGACCATCTTATTCTTCAAATATTTAATCATATGTTTTATAAATCTATCATATCACTCATTATAAACACCTCCTAAGTTGATTAAGTTTGTCTAGCGGATTTTTAATCATGTAAAAATTCTTTGGGATATTTTAAGCAATTAAAAATATTCATTGATTTTTAAAATAATTAGTGCCCGATAATTAAGATTATATGTTTTGGGGATGGGGATAAATACGTCATTTTATTATTACTATGTGTATTTTAGGCAGACTTCACTCTCGTATCGTAGTTTACTAATCACATGCCATAGATAAACCAATCATACTACCTAAGCAATATACAATTCTACAAAAATACAATGTGTTTTGAACGAAATAAGCTTGAATTAATAAATTCAAAATTGAAAGTGAACGATGTAGAGTTATAGTTGTGCGATTCTTAGCGCTAGGTTTAGTTTTAATTACCGAAAATTTAATTATTTAAAATAATAATTATCGGTAATACCAACGTGCATTACTGTTTGTTGGGTCTTTCTTATCAACGTGCATATGTTTTAGGCAATATTAATTAATTAAGGAATTAAAAGAAAATATAAGACAATCTAATCTATCCAGAATTAGTTAAAATTTTATATTATGAAACATATTTTGTGTTCATTAGTTATTTACTAATAAATATATTATGTGTTAATAAATGATTGACACTCTACTAAATATATCGTATGTATCTTCGCTAAATCTTTCCATTAATTTTGTTGTATGTGCAAATTAATAAAACATATCCCAGTAGTCATACATGTCCCACTTGTTGGAAAAACGTACAAATAGTACAGAACTTGTCGGGCGTATACAACTCGAAAACAGAAAAGTAGAAGATCAAAACTAATAATGAATTTGAAACAGAAGATAAAACGGAATAAAAATTACAGATAACCGTATTCTAATGCCGAGTGTTCCTCTTTCCGCAAGACGAGATACGCCTCGGTAGTGCTCTCGCCTCGCGATCGTCTCCAAAGATAAAGCGACAACGTCTCGAAGGTGGCAAGACCGAGACCAACGAGCTCCGGCGAACTGGACGGAGGCGAGGACAAAGCTTGGACACGAGCTATGTATGCAGAGAGTTTGGAATGCTGATGTGCAGTAGGTGACAAATGCTGAGGAGACATGTCCTATTTATAGGCGTCGTCCCCCTCATGGGAAGCATGCTGGAGTCAACACCTGCATTGATGTCGGGTGTTATGGAGTTATGTCCCCCATTGAGTGCAGAGGAGTTACACGGCGGTTTCGGGAGACAACGTGCCCACGTTTCCCGCAAAGCCATCATGTCGAACGTTATCGACGATTCGACGAATACGGACAACGCGCGCGTCGTGTTCATTGGACGATCCGGACGTCTCTTCAGTGCACAAGCAGCCCAACGGATTGGGCTACGAGTTGGGCCTCGGACCAACTCCATCGCATAGTAGGCCCAACGGATTGGGCTACACGAGTTGGGCCTCGGACCAACTCCATCTTTGGGCTCGATCAAACATTGATCCAAAATATAGGGACAATGGGCCACGGAACCAGCCCACGAAGCAAGCCCACGAACAGCCCAAAGACCACCCAAGATCCAAGCTCCAAGATCCACGATCCACGGACCACGGAACCGGGCCGAGCCGGGCCGGGTCGGCGGCGACGGGCGGCGCGGGCACCGGCGGGCGGCGGCGGCGGCGGCGGCAGCGTCTTGTGCGTGGGCTTTCCACCATCACTTATGTACATAATTATACTAAGTGTTCAATGAACCACTTATATAGACAATTAATGAAGGTACATTAATCAATGTGGGATAAGGATTAATTAATCCATACTTATCCTCTTAATCACATAACTCCATGTTTAAGTGACCAACTTTGATCCACTATTTCTTACTCACCGAAAATCGGATTTGAGAATGTGAATACACCACTATCATCTACTCAAAACATAGATCGATCTTATGTTGTTTAATTTCAAAAATTAAACGTTATGTCACTCAAAATCTTGGTCAAAAGCTAGCTTGACCACAACTCCTCCTCCACCCCATTGACCACATATATTAATATTAATTTATATATTTGATTTTAATAAAGTAGGAGAGAAACGAACACAGACGGAGAAAGAGAGGTAGAATGATTTCAACAATCCCATGTGCACATGAGTGGAAATAGCCGTTGATTTCAACAATGCATGTGGAAATAGCCGTATGCATGTATGCGACACGGTCGATCCTCAATAGATGTTAAAATATTTGGACGATGGTTTATGGCCTTGAACCTTCCATAGTTAGTACCATCGAGTACAGGCGGATTAGTGGACACGATGTCTTGAACTATTCCCCACAACGCAATTTGAGACAATGGTATTAACACTTTAACACCTCAACCTCATCCGTTCTCACGTTTGATTCCATTTGGCCATGGACATCCACTTTGAATTCATAAGTGTTTTGTTTGAAGCGGCCCCACGCACTTATATAGGTGATTCTTTACCGAGTATCTTGTCATTCTCAACCTCCTCGAGGTATCTTAGGAATCATTAAGAGTCAACAACTAAACCTCACCACTAGGCAAGTTTTTCAACACTCGTTTGCTTTCTAGGAGCAGAATAACTCGAGTGTTTACACACGAACTCCTATAGCTTAGTTCTCCCATCAACCAAGTTCTTGGGATCTCCAAATCATCATGGTTGGGTTACCACTATGATTGTTCTTAAGATGTGGATTTTAATCTCATTCCTCTAGAACTTGATCATTTGATCCGGTTCAACCCTTTGGTTAACGGATGCGCCAGATTATCTATCGACTTGACATAGTCAATTGATATAACTCCACTGAGATCAAATGCCTCACGGTATTATGTCGCCGACGATATGTCGAGACTTACCATTATACAAATCACTTTTCGCCCTTCCAATAGCGCTTGGCTATCACGGTGAATCATCACCGGTGGCACGGTTTAGACCAACATGGTATATCTTCCAAAATTACGAGCCACTTGGCTTCCTCACCAGCTTTATGCAAAGCTATGAATTCTGATTCTATGGTGGATCGGGCTATACACGCCTGTTTCGTGGATCTCCAAGAAACAACACCTCCCCCAATCGTGAACACATACCCACTTGTAGAAAGTGAATCTTTCGTGTCGATATCAAATTGGCATCACAAGCCCTTCAAGACCGGGGATACTCGTGAAATGCACCCATGATTTTGAGTATACTTGAGTACCTCAAAACTCTCACTAGAGCCTTCCAATGCTCCTTGCTTGGATTGCTCGTGTAACGACTCAATTTATTCACGATGCAAGCTATGTCAGGTCGGGTTCAATTTGTAAGATACATCAAACACCCGATGACCTTAGCATAGTCTTCTTGCCCAACAGGTTCACCGATGTTCTTACTCAAGTGAACATTGAGCTCCAATGGAGTCTTAGCAGGCAAACTATCAAACGCATTGAATTTCTTAAGCACTTTCTCGACGTAGTGAGATTATGTCAAGACAATTCCATCTGATCTTCTTAGAATCTTGATTCCAATAATCACTACAGCTAAACCCATGTCCTTCATGTCAAAATTTCTATTTAACATGTGCTTTGTGTCATTAATGACTTGAGTATTACTACCCATGATCAACATGTCATCTACATACAGACACACTATAACATAACCATTATCAGTGTTCTTAACGTAGACACATTTGTCACACTCGTTGATCTTGAAACCATTTGCCAACATTATATTGTCAAATTTCAAGTGCTATTGCAACAACGCTTGTTTCAAACCATATAGAGACTTCACGAGTTTGCATACCGCCTTGACTGTACAACAAACCCTTCTTTGCTCTGACCGACCGTAAACAAACAAACCAATTTTCAAACCGAAATTAATTCGGTTCGGGTTCTGTTTGTTAAAAAATTCGGTTTTAAACCGAACCGCCCAATTATATATACCTCATCCTATAGGTCACCGAATCAATCAACCGCCGAATATTTCTTTGATTCGGTAACGTCCATTTGATGAATCTCAAGATTGTGCTCTAATATACCTCATCCTCGCACCATTCAAAACGCAGTCTTAACGTCCATTTGATGAATCTCAAGCACCCCCTAATAGACGTAATCATCGTCACATGTGAATAGGTATCAAGAAATCGTACCCTCTCTGTTTAAACCCTTTGACAACCAAACGGGCCTTATATTTTTCAATTGATCCATCTGCATTGTACTTTCTTTTAAGGATCCATTAGCATCCTAAGGGCTTATAACCTTCTGGAAAATCAACCAACACCCAAGTGTGGTTTTGCAGAATAGAATCAATCTCACTTTGAATAGCCTCTCGCCAGAGCATCCCGTCTGGCCGAGCATAGGCTACTTTGATCGACGTTGGTTCTTCGTCCAACATGAAGGCAATATAGTCAGGACCAAAATCCTTTGGCGTTCGACTTCTCGCCTCGTCTCGGTTCCGACCCCTCTGGATCAGACCTCAATCGCTTATGCGATATAGGTTCTTCCTCCAAAGGTTTAGAACTCGAAGCTTCACCATCAGCTCTATTGCTAGAGCTGGCTTCACTTTTATCCTTGTCTTTACAGGGATAAACACTTTCAAAGAATATAATATTCCTTGATTCAATCGTCGTCCCCACCGTCATATCCGGTACCTCTGACCTGTGGATCAGAAAACGATAGGCGCTGCTGTTCAGTGCATACCCAATAAAGATACAATCGACTGTTTTAGGTCCAATTGTAACTTATTTAGGAAGATGCACCTCAACCTTCGCCAAACACCCCACACTTTGAGATATTTGTACGATGACTTTCTTCCTTTCCATAACTCGTGGAGTGACATCCTTACTCTTCAAAGGAATTTTGTTCAAGATGTAGTTGGTCACAAAACAATTTCCCCACAAGTTCTGGGCAACCTCGAACTAATCAACAAAGTATTCATCATCTCCTTAAGTGTTCGATTTTTACGTTCAAGAACGCTTATTAGACGAGGTGAATAAGGAGTCGTCGTTTGATGTATTATACCACTTTCGTTGCATAATGCCTCAAACCGAGCTACATATTCTCTCCTCTATAACTTCGCATGTCTTAATTCGACAAACTTAGTTGATTCTCGGCTTCGTTCTTGAAGTTTTTAAAAGCTTCAATAGCCTCGTCTTTACTTCTTAGAAGGTAAAGATAGCAATATCTTGCATATCATCAATAAACGTGATGAAGTACTTTTACCACCTCTAGTTTGTACAAACTTTAAATCACACACATCGGTGTGAATAAGTTCTAGGGGCTTAGTACTCCGTTCTACCGAATGAAACGGTAACTTAGCCATTTTGGCTTCCACACAAACCTCACATTTCGATTGTGTATTAAATTCATTTAACTTTAGTAAATCTAAATTTACTAATCTTTTTATTGCATTTAGATTAACATGTCATAATCTACAATGCCATAAATCAGAGCACTCAGTCAAGTAAGAGGAAGTAGATGCATTTTCATTCATAACAATCTTGGGTACACGGCGACAAACATTACATTCAATTTGAAAAGACTCCGTGAGATAACCCTACCAAGGAACTTCCCAAACTTAGTCAAGATAAACTTGTCCGACTCAAAAACTAGTATAAACCCCTTGTTAACTAGAATCGAGCCCAACACTAAATTCTTACGAATGTCCGGGACATGCAGCACATCCTTCAACGTGATCTCAATGCCGGACGACATCTTGAGCACCACATCACCAATTCCGGTAACCTCGGACGAAGCTTGGTTCCCCATGTTGAGCTTCCTCCCCTCAACAGCCTTGTAGGTGGAGAAACGCATCTTTTCGGCGCAGACGTGCGCAGTCGCGCCAGTGTCGATGAACCATCCACCTTGATTCACGACGTGGTTGACTTATTTGGTCACCACAGCAGCCAAGTCATCCTTATCCCATTTGTCGAAGTCCTTCTCGACAACGTTGGTAACTTGCTTAGCCTTCTTCTTCTTAGGTTGGCGACAGTCCTTACTCGTGTGGCCATGCTTGCCACAATTGTAACAGTCCCCGTCAAACTTACGGGCAACCACCTTCCCTTTGCCTTTATCTTTGACATTGGGACGAACACGTTTGTTGGAGGGACCGCCCCTCTCCAACATGTTGGATCTAGCATCGATCAAGCCTTCCGCTTTTAAGTCTTGCTTCACGCCGACTTAATGCGCGGTTTGATGATCAAGTCTTCAGTGTTATATCCTTTCGCTTGGCTTAAGGTAGACCTTGAAGTCTCTCCACCGGGGTAGCTTCTCAATCATCATAGCGACGACAAAGCCGTCCAAACAGGTGCCCTTCGATTGAACTTGTGTACAATGAGTTGAAACTCTTGCACTTGGTCCATGATCGGTCGAGAATCGACCATCTTGTAGTCCAAATATTTGGCTACAATAAACTTCTTTGTACTTGCATCATCACTACGGTACTTCTTTTCTAGCGCATCCCACATACATTTGGATGTCGTTACAACAACATATACACTATACAAGCTATCTTCTAAACTACCAAGTATGAAGTTTTTACAAAGATAGTCGCCAAGTGCCAATTATCATATCGCTTCTGGACGTGAAAGTCCGTCACTTCAGCCCCCGGAACGGTGGGCTCATCTTTCACCAAGAAGTTGGCGAAGCCCAACGTCGTGAGGTAGAATAACATCTTTTGCTGCCATCTCTTGAAGTCGGATCCTCCAAACTTCGGCGGCTTCTCGGCGGGCGGCATCATCCTCACGGTATGAACAGGCGCCGAGATCGATCCAAAATCGGATTCACCAAAGACCACTTAGGTGTCTTTGAAACATGGAACTCGAATGAGAACCACCGGTGTTAGATCCCATGGATCCAACAATCGACCCAATCGAAAAGTGCGTTCGTCGAACCACCGGAACCACTAAAAGTGGAACCAATTATTGAACCACTAAAAGTGGAACCAACAATCGACCGAAGGGGTCCAATGGTTGACCACGAAGGCATCAAACCAAACATGGCCGTAGCCATTGTGCCAGAATTGACAGCAGCAGCAGAGGCAGCGGCGGAGGCGGTGGCAGCAGCAGCGGCGGAGGCGGAGTCGGTGGCAGGTACGGTCGACATCTCCAAGCAAATGTATTTAGTTACGAAAGTTTTAAGTCAATTTTAAGGTCTCAACTCCTTCGTGGCATGTATTATCTCGTCTTGCGATTGTTGGAAAAATGTACAAATAGTACAGAACTTGCCGGGCGTATACAACTCGAATACAGAAAAGTAGGAGATAAAACTAACAATGAATTTGAAACAGAAGATAAAACAGAATAAAAATTACAGATAACCGTATTCTAATGCCGAGTCGAGAAGTCCTCTTTCCGCAAGACGAGATACGCCTCGGTAGTGCTCTCGGTTCTGGCGTATCGTCTCCAAAGATAAACGACAACGTCTCGAAGGTGGCAGCACCGCAGACCAACGAGCTCCGGCGAACTGGACGGAGGCGAGGACAAAGCTTGGACACGAGCTATGTATGCAGAGAGTTTGGAATGCTGATGTGCAGTAGGTGACAAATGCTGGGGAGACATGTCCTATTTATAGGCGTCGTCCCCACGGGAGCATGGGAGTTAACATCTTTTGAGTCAACACCCCATTGATGTGGGGTGTTTCGGGAGACAACGGCCCAGTTATGTCCCCATTGAGTGCAACGCGCGTGCGAGGGTTCCCATCGCGGCACATTTGAGTTGGGCCCACCACTCCATCTTTGGGCTCGATCAAACATTGATCCAAAATATAGGGGCAATGGGCCACGGAACCGAGCCCACGGGCAAGCCCACGAACAGCCCAAAGACCACCCACCAATTGCAAGATCCAAGATCTAAGATCCACGATCCACGGACCACGGACCACGGACCAAGGAACCGGAGCCGAGCCGGAGCCGGGCGGGCGCGGCGACGGCGCGGGCACCGGCCCGGGCAAGGGCGGCATGGACGTGTGGGCTTTCTAGCCCATCACTTATGCACATAATTATACTAAGTGTTCAATGAACAACTTATATAGACAATTAATGAAGGTATATTAATCAATGTGGGATAATGATTAATTAATCCATACTTATCCCCTTAATCACATAACTCCATGTTTAAGTGTCCAACTTTGATCCACTATTTCTCACTCACCGGAAATCGGATTTGAGAATGTGAATACACCACGATCATCTACTCAAAACGTAGATCAATCCTATGCTGTTTAATTTCACAAAATTAAACGTTACGTCACTCAAAATCTTGGTCAAAGTAGCTTCTTGGCAACTTGATCACATATATAATAAATATATATATTCACGTTGATTTCAACACCACTAGTCACAGCTGATTACAAAAATACATTTGTTGTATGTGTAATAGTCTAGTAGTAAAGTGATTAATACCTGAAGTCAAAAGTCCCGAGTTCGAATTTATCGTGACACCATCTTTAAAATTTATGTATTAATTGAAAAAAAAAATACATTTGCCATTAATTATTAATTGCATGTAATAATTGGCCTGATTAAAACTTCTCATTAAATGAGGTAGCCATTCGTGCACCTAGGGATGTCAACGGGCGGGCTTTACCCGGACCAGAACCAATAAATTAGTATTGGTTCGGTTGCGAACCGATCCATAAACATCGGATCGGACGGATCCGGACCATTAAGTTATGGTTAGGATCGGGTATTACCATTCTAATCGGTTACCCGTTGGGCGCTACATCAAAATCCCCAATTGTTTGTGATAGTTCATTTTGTTCGACAATTGACTTTCTTCTTGCAATATTGGAATTTTGTTATTATCGTCTTATTTACACGGAATAAATATACTAGTAATTGTCCCCGTACCAGAGTTTTATATGTTATTAGTATATAATATAATTAGTATATTTGTTATCATGCATCAAAAATTAATAAAAAGTAAAATTTAATCATAAATGTTAGAATTTTCATATGTATTTATAAAACATTTATAGTAGAATAATGGCTAAAATCTGAAACTTTTAGAGCATTTATTTATATTATATGTTTATTTATGTAATTGGACATAATATCAAAGTATACTATAAATAAAATCAAAAAATTACAAAACATATTGCGTTTGAATTTTATAAATCATGCAAGACTTTTTTATATGTACTGTCAACACTATCCTTATCCAAAATTAAGATTTTCGAACCACTAGAAGTAGCAACATACAACTGATCATTTGTAAAAGTAGATTTTGACAAAAGAAAAGAAAAAAAACATTTGAAAAGTTTGATCATTTGAAAATATAAATATCATGCATCTTCAATTCTATTATTTATTTTTATTATATTTGCTTTGTTGTAAATATCTTTTTAACATTTGATTTTGCTGCATAGTTCAAATGATATAGATAATAGAATCACATCACAATGGTAGATCTACTATCCAGACAAAGAGCTTGTATCAAATAAATATGAACATGTAATTCTTTTACTGTTTTGTTTTTTTATTAATTGTAGTTTTACAAACTATTAACAGATTTGAAATTTTATTTGTAATTTTTTTACCAAGCTAATATATATTATGTACAAAATGTAAAAAATCAAAAAAAAAAAAAAAAAAAATGGGTCGGACCGAACCGGATAAAATGGGCCGGTCTGAATTGGTCCGGTCCAGCGGTTCTAGAACCGAACCGGAACCGGAACCGTTGCTTTAAAATTTAATGGGCTTTGAACGGTTCCGGATCGGTCCGGGTAAAGACCGCCCGTTGACATCCCTACGTGCACCTATATCCTATAGGAATAGAGTGTGACTGAAATTGAGGAAGCACGACAGCTAATTATGTTCTAGCAAAAGAATATAACAAAACACCCTTCGGACACGGAATATAGTGCATATTTATTTTATTTATGGTCCATTATTGTTTTACAATAAGTTAAATATAAAATTAAGAGAGACTTCAACATACAATTTTTTCTTTTCACGTTTCAATCATTAAATTTTGATAAGTATTATCTTTGTTAATGTTATGAAATTATCCTTGAAATTTGATTTATCAATAGAAGAGTATGAGTTTTTTTGGTGGTAAGGCCATTTTTGATAGCCAAGATAAGATCTAGATGATAAATATTTCATCCCTTAACTACTTGTTTGGTATTCTATATTATTAAGCTGTCAGTCCCGAGTTTTAACCAATTTTGTTCATAAAATACTATTCCTCTTTAGATTGCACATCTCGCTGATATCTTCTGAAATGCAAGCTTTCTTCAACAGTATTACAGATTAATAAAATCCATGACTAAACTACCCTCTTCTACAGGCTACAGCCGTTGGTTCTGATTTGTTTAATGAATTTGGCCTATGTTGTATGGAAATTAATAGCTTGCAAATAGTTATAAGAATTTGCATTTGGATGGATTGAACATATAAATATTGTGTGGATAAATACTTTGGTGCATGAGGAAATTCATAGTTTTTTTTTTTTTTTGGTCAATTAATACAGAAATTTTAAAGGCTGCGTCACGGTGGACTCGAACCCGAGACCTTTGGCCTCGGGCATTAACCACTCTATCACTAAGCCAACACACACACACAGGAAATTCATAGTTGCTGTTTCAGATAAGCGCGGAGTAAATCCCTTAATATTTTGTTGATTTGGCCTTTAAAATTGAGTTGATTGAACATAATTGCAAACCTAGCTGTATGAAGCCAAAGCATATTATGAGTATCTTGTTTAGTTAAAACCTCTATAATTAAGTGAATTTGTATTTAATATGCCAACTAAAATTGTATGCTATTATACCATTTCTATGTTGTAAGATTTTTCAGTTGGGTGTTGTTAACAACTTAATCGATGATTTAGAATCTAGCATGCAGTTAAATTGCTTTTTAAATAAAATTTTGATGAAAATAAACAGCATCTGTCAGAACGTTCTCTTGTAGATAATTAAAAATAAATTAAATAAGAGTTGAACTGATGTTCAGTTTATGTAGACGAATCTATGTATTTAGCAAATAAAATTATATGTTATTAGTACACAAATCGTGAATTAAATAAGGCTTTGATCAGATGAAGATGTTACATCGATTTCAACCCAATTGACTGCATAATCTGAATACAGCGAGCAGAATAAGTTAAATAAGCTATAAACAAGAACCAACTATTCGGAGACTTAATTCATACTAAGCTGTACTAACATTAAATTTTGAATTCAATTGATCTAATAAACAGAGGGGTTCAAATAAATTTAGAGCTCTATAAAGTTAGGTTATTTTAATAATATGTGTGTTCCATGTTATTATTTGACTAGTTCTAAGCAAAACAATTAATAGTACGATATCGAAGTTATTATTTTAATTCATAAATACAAAGAGAAATATGTCACACATCATTTACGATCTTTATCGTGAGAACCATTTATTACGATCTTTATCGTGAGAACCATTTATTAGTTCATTTCAGCTTTTTTTTCCTCTTTTTCTTTTATACATTATAAATTATGTTTAAGATCATCAAATTTGACATAAAAAATTTAAAGCCTTATAGTTCTTAATTTTATTCCTCATTGAAGTTAAACGAAAAAATTAATGATTCATGCTTTCATTTTCAAGAAAAATGTTCTTGAAACAATGTCGTTCCAATGCTGAAATTTTTATATATTATACAATATTTCAAACTAACTCGGATTAGTATTGGATTATTATGGATTGATTTATTTACACGGATAATCAAGACTATGACTAAAGGTGTACAAAAAATTGGATTAGCGTGTGTATGTGTTAACCTAATAGTAGAGTGATTAATATCTAATACCAAAGTTCTAGGATTCAACTCCATAGTGACACGTCTTTTAAAATTCTGTATTTAATTGAAAAAATAAAATAAAATGGATTAGCTAAGCAATGTTGGGAAAGAGTTAAACAAAGAGGCTGAGGCACCCGCGCGACACGCTGAGTGCTCAACATAATATTCGTCACACCTATCGGGGTTTCAGCCCATTGTAGCTGCCCACTAAACCATCACTAATTTCTTTATTCATCCCACTCTTTCCATTATTCAAATTTATTTACATATCAATATCAGTTATTATTTTATTATTTTCGAGGAATCATTTTATAATAACAGTAACTTATTTGATGGAATTGTTAGATTTATCTCCAGTCAATTTGAAGTTGTTATAATCATATGTTGATTGGTGAACTTAAATAGAAATATTTACTTTGAGTAATATCATGTCACAGTTGTCATGGGTGCATGAGATGGTAGAGATATATACGTGACATTAAAAAAAGTAATGGAATTATACAAAGGAAGCATACCCTTGCCACCTAGATCTAGAATAGTTTAGCTGGCCTTGCCAACTAGATCTAGAATAGTTTAGCTGGAATTTTGAACCTTTAAATAGTTGAAAGCTAACAAAAATTATTCCATGGCCCATTTAAATCTATTATAAAAAATCAATTCGACCTAAATTTGTTGACCATATTATCTAGGGACGATAATATCCGCTATGGACCAGCCTTGCCCTTGCTGGCTAGTGGGGGACCAATTTCTTTTTGAATATTGACGAGTATGAAATAAATGATCATGATTCTTTTTTCTTCTTCTTTGCTTTAAAAATAAACTTCAAGCCCATCCGAGTTAGCAATTTTAGTGTTTATGTAATTACAAAAAAGATTAACGGATTTATTATGCCTCATCTTTCAGATCAAGCAACAAGAACCGAACTAACTTTAGTAGGAGAGTTTGTGTAAGATCGTCTAACGGATCAAAATTTAAAAGACATGTTAAAGATTTAAATATTATTCAAAATTTATAGAATTACAAATATATTGTAAAACATGTGTTATACGAATTTCGATGATGAATACAATATTATTAGAACATAAATTAAATTAAACCTAAATTTCACAATGGATAAGAGGAAGTACCAAAAGCTCCATCCGTGTTCGAAAACATTCAAACCAAAAAGGCTGGCCAAAAATAATAAAAGCAAAAACGAAAGAGAGAGAGAGATAGAGAGTCCAGCTGGAAGGAGTGAATAAAAAGCACATTGTTAGCTGCGCGCTTTAATAATCTGATGACCTAATTCAATAATTACATAGGATACCTCACTCACTCCCACTGCCAACTCGGACCACCCCGCGCCTCTCCAGCCTGGCACTTCCCTCTTCCCAAACTACCCCTCCCACCTATTTTTCTTTTATTTCATTTTTTAAGATCAGTTTGAATTTCAAATTACTCTTTTTCTTTCTTCATTTTTTTAATTTTTTTGGAATGGAGTCTATTTATAAAGTGCTGATAATACAAAATAAATTATAGGAATCATTTTACAGCTTTCAATTTTTTTGTGGAACGTCAGTTGTTAAACGGTTCGGTTTCGGTTAACCGAATCGAATTTTTTCAAAAAAGTGGAATCGAAACCGAATCGTTTTAAATTTTCAATTAATCGAAAACGATCGGTTCCGACGGTTAACCGAAAAATCGAATTAAAATTAAATAAAAAAATAATAATTAAAAAATTGAAACTTATTATAAATAAATAAAATATTTAACAAATAATTAAAAATTGATTTTCAGAATTTTTAATTAATTAATTAATAATGAAAAATAAAAACGGTTTTTCAGTTCCGAACTGTAGGGTTATCGGTTAACCAATAACCGAAATTTTTTTCAACTCTGGAACTGAAATCGAACCGATAACCGAATTTATCGGTTTTGGGTTAACCAAATTTATCGATTTCGGTTCTAACCGAAAACCGTTTAGACACCCCTAAATGTCAGGATATAGAGTTTGGATTATACTCCATTTGTCACCAATATTTGTTCTTCGGAATCTTCAACACATGTTTTATTAAAAGTTTTGGAATGTATTGTAAGTGAAGAAGGGATCTCATATGAGTGTAATGTTAACTTAATTAATGGTGAGTCATGAGTAATAAAGTATGTAAAATAAGTGATAATGTTGAGGGTAATAAACAGTGCAGTGGTGATACATGGATGATAAAATATGTAAATAGTTAATATTGTTAAAGGTATAAGTAAATATTATTTATGAGGTAGTGTCCATAAATGATATATAAACAAATATTGCAGCTTCATCGAAAAGAAGAGAGTATAAAAATTATGATAAGAAGAATGAAATGTTTAAAGAGTAATAAAATAGACTAATAATGAAAAGAGACTCGAATCAAAATTGTTCAATACAACATCTATTAAGTTATTTATAATTAAGATGAACCAAGTGCGAAAGTAAAAACACGTCTATGGTTACATTTAATGTTATAGAAAATCATACTTAGAAATGCATTAAATTATTGAAAGAAGAATATTTTTATCCACAATTATGTGTAGTTTAATGAAAATTATACGTAAACATTGTTTAATAATATATTCAAAATGCATACCAATAATAATGGTTGTTGCGTCTATTCTTTGCTACCCCAAAATAAAAAGATAAACAATTTCATTCGCATTCTTAGAGGACTATTCCATTCACATTATTTTATTTATTTTTTATTTTAGGAAAAACACTAATATTTCTTCTTTTTGTTTTAAATTGTAAGGGAAAACCGGTAAATTGAGATGGGCAATTACGTAAATTACATAGGTAGTCTTTTATGGGCCAACGCATCGGGATGCGTTAACCAAGCTGTAATAGTAGTGGATGGGATCAAACTTCGAAGCTGTAATGTTTTGTTTAACCAAAATGCGACCCCTACCTTCTTACAGTACTACTGCTTCTACTAATTAAACCGCGTTTTCGCCTGAGATCTCCCCTTTCTCACCTCCTTCTCTTTCACGTAAATCCATGTCTCTCATCACCCTTTGTATAAATACACTCCCACACCTCCCCCAATCTTCATCCAAACATCTCTCTCTCTCTCTAAAAAGACTCTTACTTCACTTTCCAATGGCTTCTTCCAGCATTCTCAAATTGTTAGCTATTTTCTCTCTCTTGAATGCGTGCTCTGCTTCAAGAGCAACCCCCAATTCTCTAGTTGCAGACACCCAAACCCAGCTGCTGAAATATCACAAAGGTTCTCTTCTCCAAGGCAGAATTTCCGTTAACCTTATTTGGTACGGCAAATTCACCGCTTCTCAGCGCGCCATCGTCGCCGACTTCATCACCTCTCTCTCCCGTCATCGCCGTCGCAGGCCCAGCCCTCCGTGGCGGCGTGGTGGAAGACAACGGAGAAGTACTACCACCTCGCCACATCCAAAACCCCATCCCTCTCTCTCTACCTCAACAAACAAATCCTCGACGATTCCTACTCCCTCGGCAAATCCCTTACTAATAACCAACTCCTCGATCTCGCCTCCAAGGGCGAACAGATGAACGCAATCAATGTGGTTCTCACGGCGTCTGACGTGGCCGTCGACGGATTCTGCCAGAACCGCTGCGGCACTCACGGATCCAAATCCACCGCCGTCAAGGGGAAGAACCAGAAATTCGCCTACATTTGGGTGGGAAACTCGGAAACTCAATGTGCGGGTTACTGCGCGTGGCCGTTCCACCAGCCCGCTTACGGCCCGCAGAGCCCGCCCTTGGTTGCTCCCAACAACGACGTCGGCCTCGACGGGATGATAATCAATCTATCCGCGCTTTTGGCCGGAACCGCCACCAACCCTTTCGGAAACGGGTTCTATCAGGGACCTGCTGAGGCGCCGCTGGAGGCCGCGACGGCGTGCCCCGGGGTGTACGCTAAGGGGGCGTATCCTGGTTATGCCGGAGATTTGTTGGTGGAGAAGACTAGTGGTGCTAGCTATAACGCGCACGGTGCCAACGGGAGGAAATATGTGCTTCCCGCGATATATGATCCTTCTACTTTGAGATGTTCGACCTTGGTTTAAGTTGAGGGTTTAATGTTTTTAATTTTTTTTATATAGAAAGACAATGTAATAGAAAATTCATTTATTCATTTCTTTTTCTTTTTTTTTTTGGGTATTATCAAGCAAATTATTGCGGTTTGCTTTATATAATAAAAAAAATACTTATCTAATATTGGTTAAAATTAGCTCCTGAATCTCCTAATAAAAGACATCTGAGTTGATCTGACTCGCACTATTGAATAGCAAGACATCTTAAGCTTCGTTCAAGGAAAACGAAAAGTTATTCCAAAAAATACTTTTCTTATTTCCACAATACGATTTATTTCTTTTCGATACGATTATTTAAAAAAATTTATTAAAGTAACAAAAAATAGGTATATCTCATAACTTTTGAATAGATAATTAATTTATAAAAAACAAATAGGTCATCTTGGATATATAGAACAACCCAAAAAAAAAATACATATCATCTTGGATAGGACGAAGGGAGTAATATTTTCTTCTTTTTCTTATAAGTATTTTTCTTCCTATTTTTTAACAAATTTTTTAGTTTGTATTTTGAGAGATATATAATGAGATATTTTACATCTTATCCTTATTTAATATTTTTAGAATTTGATAATTGATTATATAATACCACCATTTCTTTTTGGATAATAACACACACTAATCCTTATAATTCAACCTCATAATCCCTAATTAATATTTACCAAAACACAAAATTTATGTATTAAAAAAAATCGATGATAGGATCATTTCTCCACTAAAAAATTATTTATCAAATATTTATTAAAGCTCGTGTTATCCATAAATTATAATAGTACATTTTTTGTAGACCGAGTGAGTAGTCTATTATAACAAGAAACAAAATAAAAGTAGGAAACTAACAAAACTAATTGTTTGAAGTAAGAAAATTAGAAGGGCCCAACACCTTGAAAACATTAGGATCTAGGCTCGAGACTGCATTCATCGCGCCAAACCCAACATGATTAATGTAAAAGATAAATACGATTTGTGTCTCAGATTTTTATGATATTTTAAAAAGTATCTCTAAATTAAGTTAATATATTTAAATGTCTCAATTTTGAGTTTTGAAAAACTATCTCAATATATTTTGAAAAATATTCTCAACTTATATTCATGTATTTAATCTCAACTCAATTTTGAATTTTGAATTTCGTGCCACATATTATTTTACACATAAACACAACTTTCATTAATATACGTGTAAAAAGAAATGAGCACAATAATACCGGGATAGGAGAAGTATAAAATAGGAACAAATTTTAACCCTTAGATTAAACTTATCCAATGGACATTATTTTGCCAATTATTGTCTGTATATGATACACAAAATGATTAGTAGAGGTAAATATAAAGTAATTTTGATTTTTCGGTCAGTTTCAACATAATTATAAGAATTCTGATTTGCACATATCATGATAGAGTAGTGACCTATTGAATAAGGATAAATTAGTTATTATTTCCTATATCCATGCCATTTACAATATTTGCTTTCTTTTTTAGATTTCGTGAGTATATTATGGTTGAACACTAATGGAGAATTCAGGTAATAGTTTGTTTTAATGTTGAGTTTAATCTCTCATATTTTCTTACTCTAGATTTGTTCTTGTTAGCAGAAGTACTTTTTTGTCCGTTTTAATTAGATTATGTTGTAATATAGTAATTTATTCATGTGTGGAGATGCGGAAAAAAATCACCTCATTCAAACTATAATCCACGTGAGATCATGCCAAGGCGCCTCAACATTTCATCAATGGAATCTCTATATCATTATATTTTTTAAAATCTCGTTAAAATTGAAGATATTTAGATATGCAAACTTAAGTTGATGATATTTTTTAAAATATCGTGAAAATTTGGGATATTAAAATGTATTAACTTAAATTTAGATCATTTTTCAAAATATTCTGAAAATTGGGAGCAAATATTATACTTATTTTTTAATATGATTCGTCACATTATGTGGCTTTCGTAATGGTATTATAATAATATGACTTTGAATCCCATATCAAAAGTTAAATCTATTTCTATTTCCAAATAGAGCAAGTT
This sequence comes from Salvia rosmarinus, assembly GCA_036937905.1. Lineage (NCBI taxonomy): Eukaryota > Viridiplantae > Streptophyta > Magnoliopsida > Lamiales > Lamiaceae > Salvia > Salvia rosmarinus. The sequence goes on from CM072813.1 coordinate 6,282,013, forward strand.
TGTCTAGGACCAATTTAGAGACAAAAATTGAGCAACAATGTTGAGAATATCACTTGTAATAAATTTAACAGCATTGTCTATGAACTTATTCTCAAAAAAAAAAAACATTGCCTATAGACTAAAAAGTCGAGCTGATAGCCTAACTCCAAGCAGATCATTTAGATGTGATGTGAGAAAAAAGAAACTCACTGAGTCACTTCTGCAATACAAACTTCGCGTGCTCGATTTTTTGGTACGACAAAAATCAAAACCTCTTGATTTGAAAATAGATTACATTCTTTGTATACTATAAAAAAGTTGATAAACACTTTAGGCGTGAAAATATAATGTCCTGTAATTTCTGTTGAAGTTATGATGGATAACATGTACTATATGACAATAATATAGTATAACAATTTCTAATATGTTTTGGAAAATAATAATAACAACAATAATAATACTTATGCAAAACGCATTGAGATCAATTAGTATTATTATTTAGTGTAACGACTATACCAAATTTGCCGTATATAGATAGTTGCAAAAATATTAAAGGTCGGTCAATATGTCATAAATAATTACTAATTATGTGAGGCGCGTTGGCCTGAAAATAGAACTTTATATTTTATTCGTAAATAATTTATTTTTTTGAGAGTGTAAATAAAAATTATTACAATAGGATATGAATAACATTTTCTGGTAAAGCCCACTCAAGATAAAAGTCCATTCTCTATGATAGATCTTTAATCTCTACCGTGATAATGGTAAACCAGAGTCATCGGTTGGTGGGAGAAAGGAGAGAATAGTGAAGATCGCATGTGTGAATCCCACATCGAGAACATATCACACGAGGAAAAAAGAGTGCCCCAATGGAAAACTGGGTTAAAAAAATCTAATATCAACAAGAACAATGCACAACCAAATTTTGTTGTAACTAAAGAAAGAAATGTGAAATAGAGAGAGAAGATTCTAGTAAGAGAGATAAAATGGGAAGGAAATATATTGAAAAGAACAAATTATAATAGAATTATTTTTATAAATTATTTATTGTTTATAAGATTATGAAAAAATAAGTTGAATTTGAAAAACTTAATTTTGGAAGAACTTATAAGTTGTTTAAGAGTATATTTTGAAGAATTTATAAATTTTTAAAAAATCGATAATTTGTTCTAAAAATTTTAACTATAAGCTCAATTAAATACTCTCTTAACTTGCATAACTTGTAACTTTCATGATATGAGCGTAATTTTCATTTCTTAAATGTGTCACTACGTCCAACTAATAACCTAGAAGTGAGTAATCACCCCTCATTAACGTTATCTGGCCAAAAATAGTTTCGCTCTTAGCTTTCCAACTTTTCTTGCTTACGTAAATTTATAAACTAATTACATAACTTTACTATGTTACGAAGTGTGGAAGCCAACAAAGTCAGCTAAAGCTATTTATAATGTGATTTGATAGAATTCGACTCACACAATCTAAAGTTAACGTTAATATTTGAGTCACTCTATTTAAAACCGTGTGAGTTCATAAACTAACTCATAGAAAATTGAACTAATAATTTGAAAACTGAGCTCACGAGATCGACTGTCCTTATGATTTGGAAACACGACAAATTTTTTTTTAAAAAAAAGATCACGACGTCAGAGTTATATTTAATCGTATATTATACATTATGTAAACTGTAGCGGTGGATGGATAAAAGCGGTTGATTCCATGAAAATATTAAATAAATTATGTATTAGTTGACATAATTATAAGTTGTAGTGATGGTTGGATGAAAGCTGTAATGCCAAAAAGCAATAGGTACCCACTTGACTAATTAAACCGCGTCGGAATTTGACTAATCCTCTCAGCAGTGACCAACCTTCCTGCTTCCTCTCTCTCAATTCTACAATTTTCAATTGGCCAAACTTCCCTGGTATAAATACCCTCCTCCACCATCACCAATCCTCATCCAAATTAAGCTCGATCCCATAATAACCACTACAACAGAAATGGCTTCTTCCAGCATTCTCAAATTATTAGCTATTTTCTCTCTCTTGAATGTGTGCTTTGCTTCAAGAGCAACCCCCAATTCTCTAGTTGAAGATTCACAAACTCAGCTGCTCAAATATCACAAGGGTGCTCTTCTCCAAGGCAGAATCTCGGTTAACCTCATTTGGTACGGCAAATTCACCGCTTCTCAACGGGCAATCATCGCCGACTTCATCACCTCTCTCCCTTCCTCGCCGTCGCAGGCCCAGCCCTCTGTGGCGGCGTGGTGGAAGACCACTGACAAGTACTACCACCTCACCTCCTCCAAAAACCTTCGCTCTCTCTCTACCTCAACAAACAAATCCTCGATGACTCCTACTCAATCGGCAAATCGTTGACCCAGAAGCAACTCGTCGATCTCGCCTCCAAGGGCGAGCAGATGAACGCTATTAATGTGGTGCTGACGGCGTCAGACGTCGCCGTCGACGGCTTCTGCCAGAACCGCTGTGGCACTCACGGCTCCAAATCCACCGCCGTCAAGGGGAAGAACCAGAAATTCGCCTACATCTGGGTGGGAAACTCGGAAACTCAATGTGCTGGCTACTGCGCGTGGCCTTTCCACCAGCCTGCTTACGGCCCGCAGAGCCCGCCGTTGGTTGCTCCCAACAACGACGTCGGCCTCGACGGAATGGTCATCAATCTGTCCGCGCTTTTGGCCGGAACCGCCACCAACCCCTTCGGAAACGGGTTCTATCAGGGACCGGCCGAGGCGCCGCTGGAGGCCGCGACGGCTTGCCCGGGGGTGTACGCTAAGGGGGCGTACCCTGGTTACGCCGGAGATTTGCTAGTGGAGAAGACAAGTGGTGCTAGCTATAATGCGCATGGTGCCAACGGGAGGAAATTTGTGCTTCCCGCCATATATGATCCTTCCACCTCCAAATGTTCCACTTTGGTTTAACTTTAGAGTTTAGCATTATGTTTACATAGACGAACAATGTAGTAGATAATTCATTTATTCATTTTATTTGTTTGTTATAAAGTAAATGAATTGGGTTTGCTTTATTATAATCGTAGAAAAAACTATATACATTGGTTAAAATATGTTCTTTATCATTTCTTTTTTGGGAAACTATATGCATTGGTTAAAGTAATATTATGTTAGAGATGGTCTTAGTTATGTGTGCATGGTGAAAATCACTTTAATATCATGGTAAATCTACTTGATACTCGCTGTTTCTTCCTAAATTATACCGCATTTTCATTTTTCGACTCTCTCTCTCTCTAACAATTTTCAATTCCCCTAACTTCCTTTGTATAAATACCCTCCTCCACCTTCTTCACCCTCATCCCAACATCCACATCTCTCTCTCTCTTCAGTTCAGTCTAAAAATAACCAGTGAAAAGAAATGGCTTCTTCCAGCATTCTCAAATTGTTTGCTATTTTCTCTCTTGAATGTGTGCTTTGCTTCAAGAGCAACCCCAATTCTCTAGTTGCAGACACCCAAACCCAGCTGCTGAAATATCACAAAGGTTCTCTTCTCCAAGGCAGAATTTCCGTTAACCTCATTTGGTACGGCAAATTCACCGCTTCTCAGCGCGCCATCGTCGCCGACTTCATCACCTCTCTCTCCCCGTCATCGCCGTCGCAGGCCCAGCCCTCCGTGGCGGCGTGGTGGAAGACAACGGAGAAGTACTACCACCGCCCCATCCAATTCCCCATCCCTCTCTCTCCCTCAACAAACAAATCCTCGACGATTCCTACCCCTCGGCAAACCCTTAATAATAACCAACTCCTCGATCTCGCCTCCAAGGGCGACCAGATGAACGCAATCAACGTGGTTCTCACGGCGTCTGACGTGGCCGTCGACGGATTCTGCCAGAACCGCTGCGGCACTCACGGATCCAAATCCACCGCCGTCAAGGGGAAGAACCAGAATTCGCCTACATTTGGGTGGGAAACTCGGAAACTCAATGCGTCGGTTACTGCGCGTGGCCGTTCCACCAGCCTGCTTACGGCCCGCAGAGCCCCCCCTTGGTTGCTCCCAACAACGACGTCGGCCTCGACGGGATGATAATCAATCTATCCGCGCTTTTGGCCGGAACCGCCACCAACCCCTTCGGAAACGGGTTCTATCAGGGACCTGCCGAGGCGCCGCTGGAGGCAGCGACGGCGTGCCCCGGGGTGTACGCTAAGGGGGCGTATCCTGGTTATGCCGGAGATTTGTTGGTGGAGAAGACTCGTGGTGCTAGCTATAATGCGCACGGTGCCAACGGGAGGAAATATGTGCTTCCCGCGATATATGATCCTTCCACCTCCAAATGTTCTACTTTGGTTTAACATTAGAGTTTAGCATTATGTTTATATAGACGAACAACGTAGTAGATAATTCATTTATTCATTTTATTTGTTTGTTATAAAGCAAATGAATTTGGCTTGCTTTATTATAATTACAAAAGAGAGTTATATACATTGGTTAAAATATGTCCCCGAATGTTTTTGTATAAATTATTTTCCTAAACAAAATGCATAATATAATCTGAATTATATACATTTCAGATTTGTACTTTTTAATTATATATAATTAAAATGAGATTCAAAATTTGATAAGAACAAGGGACCCTACACGTAGCAACACTTCCTCGTGGTTTGAATCCAATAAATAATTAGGAGCCAAACTTTAATATCTCACTTTTTAAGAGTGTGTATATCCGATCTTTATTTTGAAAATGTTATACTCTAAACCCATTTTATTTTTAAAAATTTTATGTATGAAAAAGCTGATTATATTATACAAGTCTTGAAATATTTTGTATTTTAATAAAATATGGAGTCAACTTGTTCATATCGATCTGGGTCCAAGCTCAAATCCCACAACTGATGGATTCAAATATTATATTAATTTTGTGAATGACTTCACTGTTTCACTAGGATTTTTCCTCTACACTAAAGCCAAGTATAAAATGTCTTTGTCAACTTTAATGCTTATGTTGAATGACAGTTTAATACTAAAATACTTAGTTTTCGCCGAGTGGGGAGGAGGAGAATATGAAGTCTCAAACTTTACTTGCACGCTAGGCATCTGCCTTCAGAACCCATGTCTCCACACTCACCAACAAAACGGACGGCAGAAGAAAACATCAATATTATCACGAAATTGGCCTTACTCTTCTTGCCTCAGTTCATCTACCTTCAAAATTATGGTGGGAAGCCTTCTCTACAGTTGTTCATCTCATAAACAGACTTCCATCTCCATCTCTCCGTAATATTTCCCCAATTCAATGCCTACATAAACACCCACCGACTAAACTATGCTAATAACCTTCGATGCACTATTTTTCTTTTCTCATACCTTACAACACCTCCAAACTTCGCTTTAGGTCTGACAAATGTCTATTTCTAGGATATAGCTATTCTCATAAAGGGTATAGATGTCTTTACCCATCTGGTAGACTGTATATAGCTCGAACAATTCTCTTCAATGAAAATGAATTTTCCCATCATTCCATTTTTCAAGCTACAGTCTCAAACTTATTTGGTTACCTTATCACATCTCTTCCATTCATTATCCCCCATGATTCTGATAATACTCAGTCTTCATCTCAATCTCCAGATCAACCCTCAAGCTCTCAATGCACCACACCACCGATTCCTGATCCCACTTCCAATCTTGCAGCAAGTGTCTCATCTCCATCAGAATTTTTCTCTTCTTCTTCTACCCAATCTCTTCCTATAAATCAACACCATATGCGTACTAGAGCTAAAAATGACATCTTCAAACCTAAAGTGTTTATAGGTCAAACTAACAAAACTGGATTTACCACATTTACTGACATTAAACATGCTACTATCTCAGTTACCTTTGCTCAACCTGAATGGAAAAAGGTTATGGAAAAGGAATTTCATGCCATCATCTCTACATCCACATGGGAGTTGGTTCCTTATTATGATAATATGAACCTCATTCAATGCAAGTGGGTATTTATAGTAAAAACTAATGTTGATGGCGCTCTTGATCGTCTCAAAGCCCGACTTGTGGCAAAAGATTTTCACCAATGGGCCGACATTGATTTTCTGGACACCTTCAGTCCCGTTGTCAAACTTGTTTCTGTTCGCATAATATTATCCATTGCTACCAAATTTCACTAGGACATTCATCACATTCACTACAAAAATACAAACCAACAATGACGGAAAATTCGTCGCGAACCTCGTCGATCCGTCGCTAAAATGGATTAGCGACCGATTAGCGACGAAAGCGGGTCACTGAAACCCTGTTGCAAAACGTTTAGCGACGGAATTATGTCCGTCGCTAAAAAATAGCGACGAACAGCCGACGGAAAAGTCGCTAATCATGACCCAAGAACGGTCGTCGATATAAATACCGTTAACGCGATGCGTTAACTGTCGTAGTTAGCGGTACGGATTAACCACACAACTATTCCGTAGCTAAACGTCCGCCGCTAATCTGTCAGCTAATTAGCGACGTGATAAAGTCCGCCGCTAAATTTATAGTTTTTTTTCTATTGCGTAAAAATATTCCGCCGCCGAACCAGTAGGCGCTGCCTCTATTCCGCCGCAAGTCCGCCGCATTTCATCGTTGTTCGCTTATTTTACGTTGTTAATCCGCCTCTAAACCGTCGCTAATCCGCCTTTAATCCGCCGCTATGTTTACGATTCTCAGACAACTTCAATTTCAATTTTGACACCAAACCTGCTTTTCAAACAACCAACCCAAACAAATATACAAACAACCAATTTCATCCAATTCAATCTATTCAATCCAACCAAACAAACCAATTCCAACCTCCAACCAATTCCATCCATACAATACAAACTATGAAAACAAACCAATTCAATCCATATAATACAAACTATCGAAATAAACCAATCAATCCAAACGGCGGCGATTTCAATCCAAACAAAACATTTCAACCAAAATACAAGAATATCCAAACAATCCCATAAAAACAATTCTAAATCATGCGATAAGTTAACAAATTCATAATACAACCCGAATACGACGAAGCAGGGAAACGGAGCTCATCACGGTGCGTGAACGGAGCGGCCATGAAGCGCTCTAGGGCCTCCTCACGAAGGCCAGACCAGCTCGAATCTGTTTCTCACGCTATCTCGCGCTCGGCCAACAGATTCGGCCTCAGATGCCAGGTGGGCTTGCCGTCACCGCTAATCGGCCCTGATCCAATATCTGTTGTCGATAAGCGGTGGGATCAGCAGTGGGCACTCTCCACCGAATGAGACGACGCCCGCCTCGCATGTATGCCCGTGATAGAGAACCAGCCCAAACATCCTATTCTTTTTTCTTTGAGAGCTCCCAAGGACATTTTGAGAATTTGATCCTATCCGCTGCCTCATCACTCCCCGTGATTGGCTCAACTGGGTCACCTGTTCTCAACCCTCTCGTAATATAATTTCATACAATTATTATTTAATTAAATGCTCGTTGTTGCGCTAACGAATATACTTACCGCGATATCTCAGCTTCCCGTCTCAGATAGCTCCGGCCGTTGGCATGATACTTCGAATACATCCCATCGGACATCTTCTACTACTACTCCACGCCTTCGCTTATAAATAAGTCAAACAAATTAAATAATTAATAAGTATCACGATTCTTAAATAAATTTACTATATCTAAAACTTCAGTATTTTACAATCTCTCTCGATACTGAGTGCAGAAGCGAGCCACCCCGATGCTTGACTATCCCAAGACTCGCCATCCGCTCTGGACATCCTGCTGTCATGCCTTGCCGCTTCGACGCCCGTCCGAGCTCAATATGCCTTCCAATTATCCCAATCTCGCCAGGGATAAATGGAGTTGGGTTAGCAGTCCTTCACGCTTGATCTTGTGAACAAGATCTTTATAGCTCGTGCTCGATTTTTGGTACGACAAAAATCAAAACCTCTTGATTTGAAAATAGATTACATTCTTTGTATACTATAAAAAGTTGATAAACACTTTAGGCGTGAAAATATAATGTCCTGTAATTTCTGTTGAAGTTATGATGGATAACATGTACTATATGACAATAATATAGTATAACAATTTCTAATATGTTTTGAAAAATAATAATAATAACAATAATAATACTTATGCAAACGGATTGAGATCAATTAGTATTATTATTTAGTGTAACGACTATACCAAATTTGCCGTATATAGATAGTTGCAAAAATATAGTAGGTCGGTCAATATGTCATAAATAATTACTAATTATGTGAGGCGCGTTGGCCTGAAAATAGAACTTTATATTTTATTCGTAAATAATTTATTTTTTGAGAGTGTAAATAAAAATTATTACAATAGGATATGAATAACATTTTCGGTAAAGCCCTCTCAAGATAAAAGTCCATTCTCTATGATAGATCTTTAATCTCTACCGTGATAATGGTAAACCGTAGTCATCGGTTGGTGGGAGAAAGGAGAGAATAGTGAAGATCGCATGTGAATCCCACATCGAGAACATATCACACGAGGAAAAAAGAGTGCCCCAATGGAAACTGGGTTAAAAAATCTAATATCAACAAGAACAATGCACAACCAAATTTTGTTGTAACTAAAAAAAGAAATGTGAAATAGAGAGAAGATTCTAGTAAGAGAGATAAAATGGGAAGGAAATATATTGAAAAGAACAAATTATAATAGAATTATTTTATATAAATTATTTATTGTTTATAAGATTATGAAAAATAAGTTGAATTTGAAAAACTTAATTTTGGAAGAACTTATAAGTTGTTTAAGAGTATATTTTTGAAGAATTTATAAATTTTTAAAAATCGATAATTTGTTCTAAAAATTTTAACTATAAGCTCAATTAAATACTCTTAACTTGCATAACTTGTAACTTTCATGATATGAGCGTAATTTTCATTTCTTAAATGTGTCACTACGTCCAACTAATAACCTAGAAGTGAGTAATCACCCCTCATTAACGTTATCTGGCCAAAAATAGTTTCGCTCTTAGCTTTCCAACTTTTCTTGCTTACGTAAATTTATAAACTAATTACATAACTTTACTATGTTACGAAGTGTGGAAGCTAAACAAAGTCAGCTAAAGCTATTTATAATGTGATTTGATAGAATTCGACTCACACAATCTAAAGTTAACGTTAATATTTGAGTCACTCTATTTAAAACCGTGTGAGTTCATAAACTAACTCATAGAAAATTGAACTAATAATTTGAAAACTGAGCTCACGAGATCGATTGTCCTTATGATTTGGAAACACGACAATTTTTTTTTTTTTAAAAAGATCACCACGTCAGAGTTATATTTAATCGTATATTATACATTATGTAAACTGTAGCGGTGGATGGATAAAAGCTGTAATGCTATAGCATGAAAATATTAAATAAATTATGTATTAGTTGACATAATTATAAGCTGTAGTGATGGTTGGATGAAAGCTGTAATGCCAAAAAGCAATAGGTACCCACTTGACTAATTAAACCGCGTCGGAATTTGACTAATCCTCTCAGCAGTGACCAACCTTCCTGCTTCTCTCTCTCTCAATTCTACAATTTTCAATTGGCCAAACTTCCTGGTATAAATACCCTCCTCCACCATCACCAATCCTCATCCAAATTAAGCTCAATCCCATAATAACCACTACAACAGAAATGGCTTCTTCCAGCATTCTCAAATTATTAGCTATTTTCTCTCTCTTGAATGTGTGCTTTGCTTCAAGAGCAACCCCAATTCTCTAGTTGAAGATTCACAAACTCAGCTGCTCAAATATCACAAGGGTGCTCTTCTCCAAGGCAGAATCTCGGTTAACCTCATTTGGTACGGCAAATTCACCGCTTCTCAACGGGCAATCATCGCCGACTTCATCACCTCTCTCTCCCCTTCCTCGCCGTCGCAGGCCCAGCCCTCTGTGGCGGCGTGGTGGAAGACCACTGACAAGTACTACCACCTCACCTCCTCCAAAAAACCTTCGCTCTCTCTCTACCTCAACAAACAAATCCTCGATGACTCCTACTCAATCGGCAAATCGTTGACCCAGAAGCAACTCGTCGATCTCGCCTCCAAGGGCGAGCAGATGAACGCTATTAATGTGGTGCTGACGGCGTCAGACGTCGCCGTCGACGGCTTCTGCCAGAACCGCTGTGGCACTCACGGCTCCAAATCCACCGCCGTCAAGGGGAAGAACCAGAAATTCGCCTACATCTGGGTGGGAAACTCGGAAACTCAATGTGCTGGCTACTGCGCGTGGCCTTCCACCAGCCTGCTTACGGCCCGCAGAGCCCGCCGTTGGTTGCTCCCAACAACGACGTCGGCCTCGACGGAATGGTCATCAATCTGTCCGCGCTTTTGGCCGGAACCGCCACCAACCCTTCGGAAACGGGTTCTATCAGGGACCGGCCGAGGCGCCGCTGGAGGCCGCGACGGCTTGCCTGGGGTGTACGCTAAGGGGCGTACCCTGTTTACGCCGGAGATTTGCTAGTGAGAAGACAAGTGGTGCTAGCTATAATGCGCATGGTGCCAACGGGAGGAAATTTGTGCTTCCCGCCATATATGATCCTTCCACCTCCAAATGTTCCACTTTGGTTTAACTTTAGAGTTTAGCATTATGTTTACATATACGAACAAGGTAGTAGATAATTCATTTATTCATTTTATTTGTTTGTTATAAAGTAAATGAATTGGGTTTGCTTTATTATAATCGTAGAAAAAACTATATACATTGGTTAAAATATGTTCTTTATCATTTCTTTTTTGGGAAACTATATGCATTGGTTAAAGTAATATTATGTTAGAGATGGTCTTAGTTATGTGTGCATGGTGAAAATCACTTTAATATCATGGTAAATTCGTAGTTTTGAAAGTTAAATGAGCTAGATTAGATAATTGGGCCTAATTATTAATTGTTAGACATTTAATTAATTAAACCTAAAGCCCATACAACTAGGTAGTGGGTGGTTATCTTTATAATGGGAAGTTAATCTTTGAGATGAACGTGAGACCAGAATACAGAAAACACACTTGAAGACATATACTGCAAAATCAATAGGAGATTCTTGGAGTCCTCGTTGAATTTTGGACATCGAATGAATTCCTCTGCGTCGATTAAAGACACGTGGATACTATAGTTGTGGAACGCTTCGAATGATACATTGGAAGCTTGGAAGCTTTACTACTACATTGAAGCGCTACAAACACGTAAGTCTCGATCTTCGTGTTCATAAGGCTTCGCATGTTTAATTATAAATAGAATCTTCGTGATGTTTAATTCATTGCGCATCAGATGTTGTCGAGCGAATCTTGATGATGGTATTCCAGCTGGGCTGCATCTATAATTAATTAATTGTGTTCTAATTTAATTAGGATTTCTCGAAATTTAGAATTTGAATTTTTCATTTTGATTTTTCTTTTCGCTTGTTTTTACGGAAAATCGATTATTTAAAAAAAGCGAAAAGGAAAATGAATTTCAAAAAATCAAATTGTTTTGTGAAATTGGTATTCACCGAATCTCGTATTGTGGCTTCCTTCTTCCCGAGATTTGCGTCTTCATGGATGGCGGTCGACGGCAGTATGGCGTCGCTCGCCGCCGCCATCGAGCCGATTCTTTGGGAGACGCTGAAGCTTTCTCGATCGACGCCTCGACGACGACGGTGGAGGGCGAAGGGCGGCGTCGCCGTCGGGCAAATCGCTGAGGCGCCGGGTGTCCCTCGGCGCTAGGGGTGGCGTGTGTTTGAGTTGGGCGTCAATCGCGCATTGAGAAGACCAGCGCGAGAACAGGTAAGCGGCGGCGAGGAAATGGAGGCGGCGCATGATGCGTGCGCTAAACCCTCTCGCGTGCCGGTCTCAGCGGCGCCTGGCCGCGTCTCAGGTGTGAAATTCGCGTCCGGCATCGCCTGCGAGTCGCCACATCGGCGAAATGCAGGCGCTGCGTCTTGGCGGACGCCCGGAATCATGGCGATGGCGCGACGAGTCTGAAAACCCTAACGGGTTGGGGCATTGCGTCTCGGGCCGTTCCGCGTCGTTGGGCGCGTGTGTGCGGGGGCCTCATGCTGAGCTGCTTTGGGCTGCTCTCGCGCGATGCGCCGCGTGTCCGGGGCCGTGGGCCTGCCAGTTCTGGGCTTCGGATGCATTCCGCCAGCCTGGCCGGCGCGATTTGGGTTCGTTGATGCATTAATGCTTTTAAGCAAATGCAATCGTTTAATAAAAAAATCAGTTTAATTAATTTAGAATTAATAAAATTTGATTTCTAATTTCACAAATTAAATTTATTAATTGGATTAATAAGTTTTGGTTTTATATTATTATTTTCAAAATAATAACATCTATTTCGATTTTGTATTAATTTGGAATTAATACAATCTACTTATGTACATGGATTTAATTTATTAATTTAGAATTGATATTTAATCACAATTTTGAAATTAATTTATTAATTAGATTAATAAATTATAACTTTATTATTATTTTGAAATAATAATATAAAGTTTAATTTTATATTAATTTAGAATTAGTATAATTTACTAATGTACATGGATTACTTTTATTAATTTAGAATTAATAAATCTAATCACGATTTTGGACATCGAGTTATTAATTAGATTAATAAATTTTAACTTTATTATTATTTTTGAAATAATAGTATAAAGTTTGTTTTTATATTAATTTAGAATTAATATAATTTGCTTATGTTCATATATTAAAGATTTGATTTATTAATTAGATTAATAAATCTTATTTGATTATTATTTTAGAAATAATAATGAAGCGAATATTTATATTAATTCGAATTAATATAAATATCTACATCCACTTTAATTAGAGAATTAAATTATTAATTAGATTAATGAATTTATTCATTGAGCCCTATTCTTTGTTTTTACGTGATAAACATACTATTTGATTTTATGCTTATATTTTAACTATAGTAGTTAGAGACCGCTTTTATGTTTGGGTGGCCAGCAATACTTGTAGTCGTGTTACATTATGTTTGGGTGCATACCAATATATGTGGTCCGATTTATATCTTTGGTAGGCGGCGCGAAAGAATTGTTTTCAATTTAATATCGATATTAAATATACAATTAGTATCACATGTTTTATCCCCACTAAATACAAGTCTTGTTTTTGAAACAAAACGTGTAATCCCATCATAATTGTTCGAGTCAATAACCTTTTCGATCAAGAGTTTTACACCTCGTGTTTACTCCCAAATCTACAAGCGCGCTCGCTCATAGATGTAATTAACATTGTGATGGGGTTGACTTGCTTAATTATTTTGAAAGCAACAAAGCGATCAAAATAATTAGTGGACACATATTAATTGGATTAATAAACCAAGAATTGAGGACTTTTGTTGCATTTGATTCAAACCCGAACAAGTGTCGTCATTGTGGTCATCATCGCAATGATGCAGGACTTAATCGATGCAAACTGTCATCGAATTGGCTTTGAGGCCCACCGAGTGATATTATTCATCATCATCGGTCCTCGCTGAGCTCTGATAATATCGATTTGGATCCTGGACCACTAAGATTTATATTTGTTATAAAACCGTATTTTACATTTGGGGCTTAATATATATTAAAATTAGTAGGAGCTAATCAATACAATAAACCCTTGTTTGATTAGTGATACGATTGTGATCTGTGTTTACTTTGTTATAATTTCAGTAAATTTTTCGCCCGATTCTGATGTCGATTATATTGTATAAGTGTTTGATGGAAACAAATTTGTTGTTGGGTCAAACTATCCGGATAGCTATGTTGCCTACGCTTGTATTAAGGATGGATGAGATTGAGTATGTCTCGGACAAACCAATCGATATCATCCCGATAAAATTCTCCGAGTATGCCTCGTTTAACGAGGTTGCTCATGAAAGCACATTGAGGATGCTTATGTCGGCTCGATGCATTATGTTGACTTCTATGAGTTTGGAACTCCAAAGGCAACATGAATGCATGCTACCCTATGAAATGATTCAAGATTGAAGAGTTTGTTTGCCTGGGAGGCACAAACTGAGTATGAGATACTAGAGATCTCTCCATGCGCAGCTTCGTAGAAGGGACAATGGAAGAGAAACTACCTAAAATTGAGAGCACTGAGGTGCGATGGGTGGTAACTCTGTATGTTTGTCGTTGAGATAAATATGTCTATAAATGATTCACATTCTCGAGTATTAGATACCTTTGTGGCTCGCACATTTGAAATAATGTAAAGCGGCTTAGTAATAGCAGTGAAGGTGAATCCGAGGAGGTGACCTACGCTTGAAAATGGAGCAAGAGTCACGCCTGAGCGTGGGGACTTATAGATTGGATCTTCCTTCGGTTATAGACTAGATTTACATGATTGTTATTTCGCCCCTGCGATTTCAAAGAATATTATTTCCATTCCTATGTTGGACATTGAAGGGTTTTCCTTCCATTTTGGAAATGGTAGATGCTCGCTTTCTCGAATGAGTGTCTTATGGAAATGCATTTCTTCGAATGGTTTATATATGCTTGAATGTGAGCGAGATATTCTCAATGTACAAAACAAACGACCTAAGCTAAGTAATCTGAATAATGCTACTTATCTTTGGCATCGTAGACTTGGTCATATTAATGAGAAAATGATAGTAAGGTTGAGAAAATTAGATTATCTCACACCATTTGATTTCGAATCATATGGTGCTTGTGAATCATGTCTCAAAGGAAAAATGACTAAGAAACCATTTTCCGGGAAGGGTTACGTACCGAAGAATTGCTAGAGTTGATCCACTCGGATGTGTGTGGACCGTTTCCAACTCGAGCAAAGGTGGATATTATACTTCACTAACTTTCATCGATGATTTTTCAAGATATGGATATGTGTATCGATGAAACACAATCAGGTGCTCTTGATAAATTTAAAGAGTTTAAGTTAGAAGTCGAGAAACAACTTGATAAAAGTATCAAGAGTCTTCGATCGGATCGATAGGGAATATTTAAACCGAGAATATCTTGATTACTTGAAATCACATTGAATCCGGTCCGATCGGATATCTCCGGAACACCACAAATTGAATGGTGTATCCAGGAGAAGAAATCGAACTTTATTAGATATGGTTCGATCCATGATGAGTTTCGCTAGTCTTCCTCTATTCCTTTGGGCCTACGCTTACTAAGCGCCGCTTATATTCGAATAGGGTTCCATCTAAATCGATCGAAAACGCCATATGAACTATGGTGTGGTAAAATGGTAAGTCTTAAACATATGGGACACGGGTTGTCACGATTTTGTTAGAAAGACGAGACCGATAAGTTGGAATCAAAAAGTGAGAAATGTTATTTTGTGGGATATCGAAAGGAAAAAAAGGATATGAATTCTACTTCACCGGAGATCACAAGGTGATCATATCTAGAATGTGACGTTTCTTGAAGACTCCTATGTTTCAAGGAACAAGGTCACAACGATGTAGATCTTGAAGCAATTCAAGAACCAGAACTAACTACGGAGGACGAAAGATTGTTTAATGGTATAAATAAGAATTGGGTGGGAGTATGATGATCTATCTGGAGGAAATGACTCTGGGGGCCACTACCATCTCAAGAGTACAATGAGACTCATCAAATAAGATGACGACACAATAGTTGTGCCACCTCCACCTCAAGAAAATCATGTAAAATTCTTGAGAATATCCAAATGTTGATCGATCAACACGGAAGAACCTACTCACATTCGGAATGAGCAGCTGAACTGCTAGCACAACCCAACCCAATAGGCCACAGAGGACTGTGCGTGCGCTAGAAAGATTGAATCTAATGGTTGAGAACCAAGATGATGAAGTCGAATCGGATGATGAAAAACCTATAACCTATAATGAGCGGTGTATAGACCGATTCAAAGATATGACTTGAAGCCTTAATATCCGAAATGGACTCGATGTATTTCAATTTTGTGCGGGAACTAGTTGATGACTTACGGATGGGTTTACCCATATTCGTGAAATGGATCTTCAAAAAGAAGAGATGCATATGGTGAAGATACAAACCTACTGGCTAGATTGGTGTAAGGGTTATAGTCAACGGCGAAGGCATTGACTATGATGAGACCTTTTCACCGCTTGTAAAAATCAAGTCCATTAGGATATTACTTGCAATAGCTGATACTACAATTTCGACATTTGGCAAATGGATAAAAAACCGTTGCTTCTCAATGGAGAACTAGAAGGTGATGTCTATATGACACACAAGGTTTTGTGTCCAGAAAGCCGAATGCGATGTGAGCTAAAGAAGTCCATTTATGGACTTAAGCAAACATCGAGGAGTTGGAACATTTGTTTCGACAGAGCTATCAAATTGTTCGACTTTGTCGAAGCAAAGAGGATCCTTGCGCTTATAGGCGAATGGAAACGTTGTCACCTCAGTAATATATGACATTTTGATTATGGGGCGCGCCAGATCCATAATGCAATCCGTGAAAGACTGGCCGCCTAAATCTTTATGGTGAAGGATCTCGGTGAGGCCTCCTATATCAGGGATCAAAATCTATCGGGATGGACCTAATGAAATTGGGGCTATGGTGGAGCACCAGAGCTATCCGTGACTTAGTACACGATGCTAGCTTCCAAACAGAACAAGCATGTTCAAAGTCGATATCATCCGATTAGAAATAATAGAAATGAGCAATGTGAAATTAGAAAAGACCCCACCGACTATATCTTAGTGATCCTTAAAGCCTTTTAGAGCTCGGATGTTGTATATGTGGGATGTTGGCTCTGATTCAGTGGGGTTTATAATTTGTATGTTTTAGAAACTCATTTGTTGAGAGACATACTTTCGATTGACAATCGAAGATAATGTTTTATCTATGGGTTTTGTGCTTTTAATGGAATAATCATTTTGATGTTTGTCGTTATTCTCTTATTTGTTCCTTAAATTATCAACCGCTATTTATGTTGTGAGACATCAATGATATAGTACAATTCTAAAATTTCCCTAACCAATGATTATCAAGAACGAGATATTGATGATATGTTATAGGTTAGCATGTGGTCTCATCACATTCTTAGAGAATGTAGTGGTTCTCACAACTACTGAGATATTTGATATCCGTGATGGACACATGAATACTTTGGAGAGTATTGGTATACCACGCTATTAAATCGCTTATTAGATGTCTACGATTTCAGTGTGTGAGTATGTAATAGTCCTTAGACTTGAGGTCATTACACATTTTGTTTGTCGAGTGTCAGACTTTGACCAAGCTGCGTGTGGCATGTGGCAAGACACGGCTTGGATTGGGTGCGTCATGAGACAAATGAAATGGTAATTGAGCTAAAAATGATATTCATTCCTCGATTAAATTTCGGTGAGCACTCATTTTCTCCATATTATTCGACCATAAGTCATGGCCAATGAAAGAGATATATTCAATTAAAGTAATTGAATATGATCATATTGAGTCTTATAATAAAGATGAGAAAATGGTTGAGCTATTGGGATAGTACATACAGCAAAATCTGAGCTCAATCGAGTGTATCATGAATGAAAGGATATTACATAAACTTCATGTAAAGGTTAGTTTATCGTTTTCCACGTAAACGTCCATATATCGAGTTCCCCACTGCGCAATTCGAGAGTTTGTGCATACTTTGATTAGATCATCACGCAGTAATGGGGTCCTATCGGGTCACACTATCAAGTGTATTGTTAATCGATTCAAGGATATATGCATGGTGCAACGGTATGTTGTCTAATGCTAGTCCAGTGGGAGATTGAAAGTTAAACGTTTACCATATAAAAAGCGTACATGCACAAGAGTTTATGTCTTGTGTTATTGAGACTTTCTGAAAGAAATTCAAAAAATATTTATGTTTAAATCAGTTAATCGTTTCTTAAGAGCAATATTATACAGATAACCTTTTGGTCATCTTTTATATATATGTGAATGTGACACATCCATGACAAATAAAATAGTGCATCTCAGTGACCTGACTAGTATTTGTATGATCAAATATACACAATTAAAGATTCTTTATATGCTAAAGAAAAGTGGTTTATTCGATTTTCTCAAAAAAATCCATTACTAAAAAAATTAGCATAAGCCCTAACTGACATTCTGCAATGTATAAGTCAATTGAATATATTCATATCAAACATCATATATGATATCTTTTACGAAAAACTAAGAATTGTTAAATTTACAAAAAAATAAAAAATAATGTTTAATCTCTCTAGATGATTAGAATCCCAACAAAATAATTGGTAGGGAAATGTCTTATTAATGGAGTTGTGTTTTGACGTTTTAATTATAAAGATTGAAAAAATCATGAGAAAATTAGAAAAATATGTTAATGTTGTGTTAACTCTCAGAACTAGCCCTATAATAAATTATGTAATGCATACTGCAGAAATAAATAGATCAAAGCTGTACTGGTTTTCAATGAAAACATTAAAGAAAATTAAATGATTTTTTTATGACTTGATATATTATTATCAGTAAATCTTTGTGGCTGCATTGTGGTAGCACATATTACCTTTTACATATTACGAAAAATATTAAATTATTAAATTTAAATTTAAGTTTAAAATTTTCATTCGATAGGTGCAAAATTGTAATTCCATAAGATAGTTTTAATGTAAAACTAATTTTTAATAGATCAAAATTAAATAAATGAGTTTTCGTTTAATAAAGTTGATTGTGGTAAGTAGCATTATAAGCTGTACTAATAGGTGGATCAAAGCTGTAATGCTTTTGTTTTCTTCTAGATAACCAGCCACACCAAAAAGCAACGGCTATCTACTTGATACTCGCTGTTTCTTCCTAAATTATACCGCATTTTTCATTTTTCGACTCTCTCTCTCTCTCTAACAATTTTCAATTCCCCTAACTTCCTTTGTATAAATACCCTCCTCCACCTTCTTCACTCCTCATCCCAACATCCACATCTCTCTCTCTCTCTCTTCAGTTCAGTCTAAAAAATAACCAGTGAAAAAGAAATGGCTTCTTCCAGCATTCTCAAATTGTTTGCTATTTTCTCTCTCTTGAATGTGTGCTTTGCTTCAAGAGCAACCCCCAATTCTCTAGTTGCAGACACCCAAACCCAGCTGCTGAAATATCACAAAGGTTCTCTTCTCCAAGGCAGAATTTCCGTTAACCTCATTTGGTACGGCAAATTCACCGCTTCTCAGCGCGCCATCGTCGCCGACTTCATCACCTCTCTCTCCCCGTCATCGCCGTCGCAGGCCCAGCCCTCCGTGGCGGCGTGGTGGAAGACAACGGAGAAGTACTACCACCTCGCCCCATCCAATTCCCCATCCCTCTCTCTCTCCCTCAACAAACAAATCCTCGACGATTCCTACTCCCTCGGCAAATCCCTTAATAATAACCAACTCCTCGATCTCGCCTCCAAGGGCGACCAGATGAACACAATCAACGTGGTTCTCACGGCGTCTGACGTGGCCGTCGACGGATTCTGCCAGAACCGCTGCGGCACTCACGGATCAAATCCACCGCCGTCAAGGGAAGAACCAGAATTCGCCTACATTTGGGTGGGAAACTCGGAAACTCAATGCGTCGGTTACTGCGCGTGGCCGTTCCACCAGCCTGCTTACGGCCCGCAGAGCCCCCTTGGTTGCTCCCAACAACGACGTCGGCCTCGACGGGATGATAATCAATCTATCCGCGCTTTTGGCCGGAACCGCCACCAACCCTTCGGAAACGGGTTCTATCAGGGACCTGCCGAGGCGCCGCTGGAGGCAGCGACGGCGTGCCCAGGGTGTACGCTAAGGGGCGTATCCTGGTTATGCCGGAGATTTGTTGGTGGAAGACTCGTGGTGCTAGCTATAATGCGCACGGTGCCAACGGGAGAAATATGTGCTTCCGCGATATATGATCCTTCCACCTCCAAATGTTCTACTTTGGTTTAACATTAGAGTTTAGCATTATGTTTATATAGACGAACAACGTAGTAGATAATTCATTTATTCATTTTATTTGTTTGTTATAAAGCAAATGAATTTGGCTTGCTTTATTATAATTACAAAAAGAGAGTTATATACATTGGTTAAAATATGTCCCCGAATGTTTTTTGTATAAATTATTTTTCCTAAACAAAAAATGCATAATATAATCTGAATTATATACATTTCAGATTTGTACTTTTTTAATTATATATAATTAAAATGAGATTCAAAATTTGATAAGAACAAGGGACCCTACACGTAGCAACACTTCCTCGTGGTTTGAATCCAATAAATAATTAGGGAGCCAAACTTTAATATCTCACTTTTTAAGAGTGTGTATATCCGATCTTTATTTTGAAAATGTTATACTCTAAACCCATTTTTATTTTTTAAAAATTTTATGTATGAAAAAAAAGCTGATTATATTATACAAGTCTTCGGGAAATATTTTGTATTTTAATAAAATATGGAGTCAACTTGTTCATATCGATCTTTGGGGTCCAAGCTCAAATCCCACAACTGATGGATTCAAATATTATATTAATTTTGTGAATGACTTCACTCGTTTCACTAGGATTTTTCCTCTACACACTAAAGCCGAAGTATAAAATGTCTTTGTCAACTTTAATGCTTATGTTGAATGACAGTTTAATACTAAAATACTTAGTTTTCAGTCAGATTGGGGAGGAGGAGAATATAGAAGTCTCAAAACTTTACTTGCGCTAGGCATTCAGTTCAGACACCCATGTCTCCACACTCACCAACAAAACGGACGGGCAGAAAGAAAACATCAATATTATCACTGAAATTGGCCTTACTCTTCTTGCCTCAGTTCATCTACCTTCAAAATTATGGTGGGAAGCCTTCTCTACAGTTGTTCATCTCATAAACAGACTTCCATCTCCATCTCTCCGTAATATTTCCCCAATTCAATGCCTACATAAACACCCACCAGACTAAACTATGCTAATAACCTTTGGATGCAGCTATTTTTCTTTTCTCATACCTTACAACACCTCCAAACTTCAGTTTAGGTCTGACAAATGTCTATTTCTAGGATATAGCTATTCTCATAAAGGGTATAGATGTCTTTACCCATCTGGTAGACTGTATATAGCTCGAACAATTCTCTTCAATGAAAATGAATTTCCCTATCATTCCATTTTCAAGCTCCAGTCTCAAACTTATTTGGTTACCTTATCACATCTCTTCCATTCATTATCCCCATGATTACGATAATACTCGGTCTTCATCTCAATCTCGGATCAACCTCGAGCTCTCAATGCACCACACCACCGATTCTGATCCCACTTCCAATCTTGCGGCAAGTGTCTCATCTCCATCGAATTTTCTCTTCTTCTACCCAATCTCTTCCTATAAATCAACACCATATGCGTACTAGAGCTAAAATGACATCTTCAAACCTAAAGTGTTTATAGGTCGAACTAACAAAGCTGGATTTACCACATTTCTTGACATTAAACATGCTACTATCTCTGTTACCTTTGCTCAACTGAATGGAAAAAGGTTATGGAAAAGGAATTTCATGCCATCGTCTCTACATCCACATGGGAGTTGGTTCCTTATTATGATAATATGAACCTCATTCAATGCAGTGGGTATTTATAGTAAAAACTAATGTTGATGGCGCTCTTGATCGTCTCAAAGCCCGACTTGTGGCAAAAGATTTTCACCAATGGGCGACATTGATTTTACGGACACCTTGATCCGTTGTCAAACTTGTTTACGTTCGCATAATATTATCCATTGCTACCAAATTTCACTAGGACATTCATCACATTCACTACAAAAATACGACGAGAGCGACGGAAAATTCGTCGCAAACCTGTCGATCCGTCGCTAAAATGGATTAGCGACGGATTAGCAACGAATAAAGGGGTGGCTGAAACACGGTTGCTAAAGCGTTTAGCGGCGGAATTATGTCGTCGCTAAAAATATGACGAACGGTGACGGAAAAGTCGATCGCTAATCTGCGACCTAAAACGGTCGTCGATATAAATACCGTCGTTAATGCGATGCTAATCCGTCGTAGTTAGCGACGGATTAACGACTACTATTCCGTAGCTAAAGCGTCCGTCGCTAATCCGTCGCTAATTAGCGGCGGTATAAAATCGTCGCTAAATTTATAGTTTTTTTCTATTGCGTAAAAATATTCCGTAAATAAATCCGTCGTAGAGGCGTCTATTCGTCAAAAGTCCGTCGCAATTTCTTGTTGGTTCGATTATTTTACGTTGTTAATCCGTCTCTAAACCGTCGCTAATCCGTCTTTAATCCGTCGCTATGTTTACTGATTACGCACGACTTCAATTTCAATTTTGACGACGAGCACTGTTTTCAAACAACCAACCCAAACAAATATACAAACAACCAATTTCATCCATTCAATCTATTCATCCAACCAAACAAACCAATTCAACCTCCAACCAATTCCATCCATACAATACAAACTATGAAAACAAACCAATTCAATCCATATAATACAAACTATCGAAATAAACCAATTCGATCCAAGCGGTAGCATTTCAATCCAAACAAAACATTTCAATCAAAATACGGTAATATCGAACAATCCCATAAAAACAATTCTAAATCATGCGATAAGTTAACAAATTCATAATCTGACCCGAATATGGCGAGTGAGAAGCGGAGCTCATATCACGGTGGGGAAGCGGGGCGGCCATGAAGCGCTCTAGGGCCTCACTGCTGCCCTTTGAGCTGAATCTGTTCTTGCACGCTATCTCGCTCTCATTTCGGCTTGCATTCGGCCTCGTATGCCGGTATGCTGCTTTGCTTTACCGATCGGACCTCGGATCCAATATCTCATTGTTGATAAGCGGTGGGATCGGTGGGCACTCTCCACCGAATGAGACGACGCCGCTCTGCATGTATGCCGTGATAGAGAACCGGCTCAAACATCCTATTCTTTTCTTTGAGGAGCTCCCAGGACATTTTGAGAATTTGAGTCCTATCGGCGTCTCATCACTCACACATTGGCTCAAGCGGGTCACTGTTCCTCAACCTGCCTCGTAATATAATTTCATACAATTATTATTTAATTAAATGCTCGTTGTTGCGCTATGAATATACTTACCGCGATACTCAGAGCTTTCCGTCAGTATAGCTCCGTCGTCGGTGGCATGATACTTACGGAATACATCCCACGGACATCTTCTCGGCCACTCCACGCTCTCTTGCACATAAATAAGTCAAACAAATTAAATAATTAATAAGTATCACGATTCTTAAATAAATTTACTATATCTAAAACTTCAAAGTACTTACAATCTCTCGCGTACTCGAGTGCGGGCGTGAGCCACCCGATGCTTGACTATCGGTACCCTCGCCATCCGGCTCGGACATCCTGTTCTTTGCGGGCCTTTGCCGCCTTCTCTTGGGCGTCTGTCCAGGCCAATATGCCTTCAATTATCCCAATCTCGCTCGGGGATAAATGGAGGTGGGTTAAGCGAGTCCTTGCCGCTTGATCTTGTGAACAAGATCTTTATAGCGTTCGTGACCTTTGCGCACCGGTAGGAATAGACGGGCATCATCCATCGTATCATCCCAATAAAATGTTTACGCAAAAATATATGATTACAATATGCAAATTAAGGTCAAATCATAAATTACTTTGTATAAACAACACGAACCTGAATTGATCGAAATAAATCGCTTGAACTCTTGGGGTACCAATTTCCAATTGAAGCCGTTGTGATTCATGAATCTACGGAATGACTCAGTAATCACGCGGCTATATCATTGCTCGGACACAAAATACTTCAATTTATAGGAAATAAAGACATCGAATGCTACAATTTATTTAAACCGAGACATCTGAGATAACGTCATACCCATTCACAATGGCTATCTTCTTCATCCCTCTCTAGATGGCACTCCCTTTCTTTCGAGGCGGGGTGTGAGAGTGCCTCCATGCCTTCTTCTAGGCTGGCGGGTGAAAGCGACGGCGTGTATGATCTGAGTGCCTCCTACGTGATGACATCGCAAACAAATGTAAAAATCTTGTTAAAAATTCACAAATAATACATATCATAACGTTTTGTGTGCATACTAGAAAATAAAGCGTTTCTTGTGCATACTAGTGACAATTATCGTCGTCTTCATCATAACGTTTTGTGTGCATACTAAAAATGCTATAAATTCACAAATAATGCATATCATAATATTTTGTGTGCATACAAAAAATCTATAAATTGAAACCCTATTCATCGTCGTAAGTCATCATCATCATCCATGTATGATTATCTTACGACTCGACAATTCAACTTCATCATCCTCATTATCGGATGTCTCTTCAATGTCTATGAGTGTACCATCGGGATGAACTAGTGTCGTGTCCTCATCCACAACGACATTAGTAATCGAACTAATCATCCTCTTGAAAGGGAAGGTCTATCGATCAGAACTCTCGTCCGAAACTTCCACATTAGATCGAGCTTTAATTTTGCATACTTCCACCACTCTTTCTTAGATTGTTTTAAACTTGGATATGCACAATAGTATACTTGAATGGCTTGATTGGCGAGGATAAGCAGTTCGAACTTGTTATATCTTCGGTATGATTTACGAAACCAACTTGTACTCGGAATGAATTGATAACCCCAATCGTGAAGGATCAAACCACTCGCGTCTAAACAATGTTGTGGTCTTCGTTGGTAGCCAGGATATTCCAACTCACAAACCTCTAATAATCGCCCATAAAATCGAGTTCTTCGTTGGTACCATAAGTTTCACCTTTAATGCACACCACTATTCATAGTTGATCTTTGTGACCCATGTTCTAATGTGTGAAATTTGTAACCATTTATATAATACCACAGGTGCGTCTTAATTAGATTGAAGGCCCTTTGGCAAGAGACAATATGAGCGGATTCACAATGTTGTTAGTATGATCTTTGACCTATTATTAGTAAAAAGCGATTAGAATGACTAAGCGTACATATTAAATATTTTCTACTAATAATCATCGAACACTCACATATGCCTCAAACCAAAGCGGGAAGTCTCTTTCAATCGACCTTTGAATATCGAGCTAGAGATCGGTGGTTTGATCTTTCACATCTTGATGAATAAACTACATCAACATATATTCGAGCCTAGTTAATAATAACAATAATAATAATAATGTGGAATGAATTCTAAGAAAAACTCGACACTTACGCCGTGTAAATGTGCGCAACTTCAACACGGTTGAGCAACACGTATAAACGAGCGACATCATATTCTCTACTATCCAATATCTCGTTGACATATTTCCAAAGGTGCGCCATCTTGCTTGAAGATTTGAAGCATATCTGGATAGTCTTACGTGCCTAATCTCCGCTTGACCATGATGCAAATCTCGAACTTCGTTCTTCGTGATCATCAAAATAATACGAGCAAAATGTCGATGCTTCTACTAAGTAAGCATTGCGGATAGAACCCTCAACCACGGCTTTATTTCGTGCGTTGTTCTTCACTTACGTAGTATCTAAAAATTTAGAGCGTTGTTCTTCAATTTATATATATATATATATATATATATATATATGTGATAATGTCTGAGCGGTACCTTTCAAATGGATACATCCATCGGTATTGAGCGAGGCCCGCAATCACGGGCTTCATCGGCTAGATGAGCCGGAAGATGTTCCATGGTCGAAAAACTAGGGAAAAATGCGCTCAAGCTTGCATAAAATCAACGGAATATTTTCTTGGAGCTGCCACGGATCATCGAGCCCTATGTTTGAGAAGTTAAATCTTTGAAGAATAAAGATAATTATTACGACTTTCCAAACATTGGGTGGCGAAGTTCGCGAAATCTGATCGGTAGAATTATTTGCATGAAAATGTGACGATCATGACTCTTCATCCCAAACATCTTGGTTTGTCATGTCTACACATCTACCCATGTTGAAACGTACCCGTCTGAAATCTTAAACCTCTTACCCACTCACATAAGACTTTTTCTCACGATTGTCAAGTGTATAAGAAGCGCTGGATATTTTCCTTGATTCATTCATCGTCAACTCGTGCATAGCGGTATAAATTAAGTTCTTCTCTAGATTTGCTCGTATCTTTGTCTTCCTTGGACATTCATGGTGTGTTGAAGACATTATCGAACACATTCTTCTCTATGTGCATGACATCCAATTATGCCGAATCAAAAGAGACTCGATAAGGTAGATCCCGAAAATACTTCTTTTCTTCCATCCGGTTCAAAGCGCTTGGATATTCGCTATTTATTTCATCACTTGCCAATCTACATTACGGAGACTAGTCCCATACCCATAATTAGTGATGACTCATCTCGATCGCGCTTACGGTGGATCGTTAGTAATCACTGTGTTCTTTACGAAACCTCTTGATCCCTTGAAATGGGTGATTAGGAGCTAGAAATTTCGATGGTTATCAAACCATGACCGCTTACCACTTTTAGCTAAAGTAAAAGCATCGGTATACTCCATGCGGTCGGACAAGCTAATCTTCCATTTGTACTCCATCCGGACAACATAGAGTATCGGGAAGTCACTAATTGTCAAAGTAATGCGTGCATTTGAAAATTTCGCTTCAACGATACATCATAAGTAAACGCCGTCATCCCACAAATCTATTAACTCGCTATCAATGGTTGCAGAACACATCAATCTTCTCCTTGGATTACGCGGTCCGGGCACTAAGATCGTAAGAAACATGTATTGCTCCTTCATACACGACCACGGGGAAGATTATAAGGGGTCGATATAACGGGCCATGA
Source organism: Salvia rosmarinus (assembly GCA_036937905.1). Classification (NCBI taxonomy): domain Eukaryota; kingdom Viridiplantae; phylum Streptophyta; class Magnoliopsida; order Lamiales; family Lamiaceae; genus Salvia; species Salvia rosmarinus. The sequence goes on from CM072813.1 coordinate 6,308,650, forward strand.
TGAATATTGCTTTCTGATTGACGAATGGTGAAAACCGTCGGTTGAGAGTCCCAATCGCACGTTCACAATTTACGATGCAAATAAGGAAACTTCGTGTTCAAATGTTTCCATGCAATTGAGTCTGCGGGATGACGCATGACCCGTCATCGACCGACGATGCATGCCAACGCATATTTTCATTGTAGCATTGGATGCATATAATCTACGTAGTCGAGGTTAGAGGAAAATAATACATCTTTTATATGCTACTTGTGCTTTCCGTCGACTTCCACCATTTCGGTATTGCTCTTGAAGCGAGGATGGTTACGAATTTGCATTCGTCAATTCGAATCTTGGCGAATAAATCATGCAATTAAATGGACAACAATCAATTTTGTGTACGAGCAACCCCATGCCACGAACAATCTCTTCGTCTTTGTAAAGTCATCGAACGCATAATTTCCATCTGGATGCGACTCTTTCATCGATTCGATATTTGATCAAAACCCTTCTCGGTAATGTTGTTCTCTGCTTTCGACTCGGAAGTCGAGCCACAAATGATAATTGTGTATGATCCGAGCAACCCGGCCACAAGGTTTATCGGCATTCAACATATCGTAAAATTTTTGCATCGAATTTGGCTCCTCTTGATCTCGTCAAATGGGCTGTGGACCAGCGGCATCCACTACCATCGTATGATCGTATTTGGTTGACGGTTAACATCGAATCCACAACATTGTGCCTACTTGTGGTTGTCTCTCTGAAATATCCATGTGTGATAATTTGGAATAAATCCAATTTTGATAAGTGAAATCGCACGATATCTTTCTTACGATAAGGTATATTCTTACACTTCTTACACGGACACTTGATTTTCTCTCCATCCATGAATAAAAGCGAGCACTAGCGAATTCATAAAACTTTCAAGTCCATCTCGAAATTCATATTTAATCCACCAACCGAACTAAACCTCTTATACATCCACTCACGATTGTCATTCATTCTTCAAGCTCCTAATTATAAATAATTAATTAAATATGTTCAACATAAGTTGTACAATATAAACTAATTATACACTCATAACTTAGGAATATGTTAATTCATCTATGAAGTAGTTTCTTGTGATGACATCCTCATACAAGGACATATATGGACCACACTCATTTAGAAAATATGATCACACTTAATTATTAAATAATTATGAAATATGAAATTTATTATGATGGATTACGACGTTTAAGGGAAGAATAAGGAGATGGGTTTGTTTTATTTAAAAATGGAGATGAGTTTGGGTTATTAATTCATAAAATTTCAAGACCCAAAATCCTTTCATCGTACATGAGTAAGAAAATTTATTTATTTCATGTTTATAATTATAAGGAAAATTGCGGTTTAATATCCCAAATTATTGACCTTTTAATAAAAATATATCGAATTATTCACAATTACAATTAAATTTTTAAACTATCACAAAATGATAAAAATGTCCTAAATTCAAGTTTTATTATTGAAAAATATTAAAAATGAGCTAGTATTAAATGAGCGTCGTTTGGTGCCTATAATATAAATTTATTTAATCCTAAAAATATTGACTACTAGCTAGGTGGCAACTATACTGACAAATTGGTCAATATTTTTATATAATGAATAAACACTTATAAAACATTTTATTCATATAACAATTCTAACAAAATTTCGGCGAGTAAGTTTTATAAAATTAATCGCCATTTGATTCTAATTCAACCAAACTCATCCAAATTTCACCAATTCATCACCATATGCATAATTTCACAAGCCCAAATCACAAGACTAACATTCATGCATCATATATAATATTTTCACTATCAATTCAATATCATATATAATATTTTCACTATCGATTCAATACATCATATAATAATTTTAACTATCAATTCGATATATATAACAAATATATAACAAAATAAAAAATAAAAAAAACAAACAAACCAACACAGACGACGGCGGGAGGGAGGCAGGGCAGTGGGCAGGGGCGGCGGCGTGCAGCGTGACAGGCGGCTGTGTGGCAACAGCAGTGGCAGAGGTTAGGTTGAGTGTGGGGGGGGTGGGGCTGGTGTGGGGGTGGGGCATGGTGTGGGGTGGGGCGTGGTGTGGGGATGGGGCATGGTGTGGCGGTGGGGCGGCGGTGGGTGGGGCAGCGGGGTGGGGTGGCAGCGGGGTGGAGGTGGGTGTGGGCGGCAGCGGCGGGTGGGGTGGGGTGGCGGCTGGCGGGCTGGGGGTGAGGGGCGGCGGCAGCGGCGGCAGGCGGTGGTCGAGCACGGCGGGCGGTGGGGTGGGGCTGCTGGTGGGATTTGGGGTTGGGGAGGATTCCCCAATTCAATGCCTACATAAACACCCACCAGACTAAACTATGCTAAGAACCTTTGGATGCAACTATTTTCTTTTCTCATACCTTACAAACCTCCAAACTTCCGTTTAGGTCTGATTAATGTCTATTTCTAGGATGCTATTCTCATAAAGGAATAGATATCTTTACCCATAAATATCCGTCGAACAATTCTCTTCAATGAAAATAAAAATCAAAATCATTCCAATTTCAAGCTCCAGTCTCAAACTTATTTGGTTAAATTATCACATCTCTTCCATTCATTATCCCCATGATTCTGATAACTCAGTCTTCAAATTTCTAGATCAACCCTCAAAATTCACCACAATTCCTGATCCCACTTCCAATCTTGCAGCAAGTGTCTCATCTCCATCATATATATCATCTTCTTTCTCTTCTTCTTTTACCCAATCTCTTCCTATAAATCAACACCATATGTGTACTAGAGCTAAAATGACATCTTCAAACCTAAAGTGTTTATAGGTCAAACTAACAAAACTGGATTTACCACATTTACTGACATTAAACATGTTACTATCTCTGTTACCTTTGCTCAACCTGAGTGGAAAAGGTTATGGAAAAGGAATTTCACGCCATCATCTCCACATCGTGGGAGTTGGTTTCTTATTCGATAATATGAACCTCATTCAATGCAAGTGTTATTTATTTAAAACTAATGTTGATGGCGCTTGATTACGTCTCGATCCCCGACTTGTGGCAAAAAATTCCAACAATGGGTCGACATTGATTTTCGGACACCTTCCGCATTGTCAAACTTGTTTCCGTTAGCATAATATTCTCCATTGCTACCACATTTCACTAGGACATTCATCACATTGACATCAATAATATGTTTCTCAATGGTGAGCTTGATACCCTTGTGTTCATGGAATAACTTGAAGGGTTTGTCGACCCCAAGTTTCCACATCACGTATGTAAACTCAAAAAAACTTTGTATGACCTCAAGTAGGCACCTCGAGCTTGGTATGATAAGCTCAATACTTAGCTCTTGCACTAGGGCTTTCACTATTCTACTTTAGATCACTCATTTTTTCATATAAGAATAACTGGTAAACTTCTCATAGTTCTTGTTTATGTCGATGATATACTTATAACAGGTGAAGACTCAACCCTTGTCTCTCAACTCATTCACAATCTCTCCACTTAATTTGCTCTCAAAACACTAGGCACGGTCAGCTATTTCTTAGGTATTCAAGTCACCAAAACCAAGTCACATTCCTACTTTCTCAATCAGTCCAAATATATTCGGGAGTTACTCATCCAAACAAATCTCTTAGATTGGAAACCTTAGTCATCTCCTTATGATCTATGCACAAAACTTCACTTCAATGATAGTCCTCTTTTTCACAATCCCACTCTATTTCAAAGCACTATATGTGCGCTGCAATATTCACACTATTTCGTCCTGACATTTCGTTCATAGTAAATAAGTTCAGTCAATTTCTCCACAATTCTACTAATCTTCAATGTAAAGCTTGTCGGGATCGCTTCGATATCTAAAAGACACAATCCATTTCAATCTTGCCTAGTCTTCTCAATACTTCCATCTTAGGGCCTTCTCTGATGCTGACTGTGCTAGTTCAATCGATGATCACAGATCCACTGGTGGTTTTTGTATTTTTCTTGGATCCAACTTACTCTCTTGGAGTTCAAATGAGCAAAACATTGTCTCCTGCAGCTCCACTGAGTCTGAATATCATGCTTTGGCAGATTCCGTTGTTGGAGTAGCATGGATAAAATTGTTGTTGCACTAGATTGGTATCAATATTTCTCATAAACCAGTCATTTGGTGCGACAAAAAAAGTGCAACGATTATCTTCTAATCCAATTCGTCACACTCGTACCAAACATATCGAGATTGATACTCATTTCGTGTGGGATAAAGTGCTTAAAAATGAGTTAGTTGTTCGTCACATTCTCACTACCGATCAAGTAGCTGACAGCTGACATCTTCACAAAGTCAGTTACTGTTGTACGGTTAGAACATCTTCTCGAAAAATTTCCAATAGAAAAAGGATAGTCTTGTTTGTGTAGGGGTTGTATTAGATTGACTGCACGTATTTGCATGTAAGCCTATGCGACAAAATTAGTTAGAAGTTTTTAACAAAGTTGTTAGACTGTTAAGCCATTGCCAAAAGCTATTAGTAGGCTGTTAGTAGTTAGTAAGGTAATCAAAGTGTAAACACTCTACATAAAGTGTAAAACACAGATCAAATGAAGTAAGTTTTCCTATTTCTTCTCTTTGCATAAATGCATTCATCTCGATACTTTTTTGTATACATTGGCAATTTACAACGTGAATATCGAATAATATGGTTGTTGTTGAAAAGTTCTTCATGAGCAAACATTGAATTTGTTGATAAAACAATTGAAAAAGTTTTAAAGTGTAAGATGGTGTACGTTAGTTCTAATGTGAACTTTAAATCAAAATTTATGTGTCAGATATATGACTATATTTTGAACTTTTGAAGCATAGAACTTTTGTGGCTGGAAAGTGATTAGGGTTTGAAAATTTAATATATTGGGTTCCGGCAAATTCGACGTGGGACGGCGCCGCGTGATAAAATCAAAATTTCCTCAAAAGATAATATTAATACTAACGAGTACGTGCGCAACATTACTTTCTTCTAATATAATGAAGAGCACAGCTGTCAAATGCCAATTGGTTAAGTTGTACAATTACTAGTCATCTCGTAGAGGCTTTTTTTTTTTAGCTGCATTTTAGTTCAGGAATTTTTGTATGGAATTCAATACTAATTTCATCAAGTTACAAGAGTTGGACGATAAAAAATCCAAAGGAAGTCCGAAATGAAAACCCCAACAAATCATATCTTATTAAAACCTACTAGAATAAACCTCCTCGGGAAAAACTTATGCATTGGAAGAATAAATAGTCAGACCTCAAAAATAAGTTTAAAAATATTTTATTAAATATATAAAGTTAAATATATGGTTATAAACCCAAGAATCCTTAAGGGTCAAATAGGTAAAATTCCCAATTGAAATAAGGATATGTTGAAAATACCTCAATTTCATAAAATATGTGAAATATACTCATTTAATTTGTCAATAAAGGATAATTTTATCAATGTGTCGACCATATTTTGAAACATATCATGATCAATGATGTAAAATTTCATTAATATGATTTGAAATATGATCCTTATTTGTAGTTTTGTGGCATTATCCATTCACATGAAGTATTCAATTACTGTATAATTACCGATTCATTCACATGAATCGGTAATTGTACAGTAATTGAAATGAAATACAATATATAGCATCCAGTATCGCAATTCAAAATGTGAAGTTGTTTATGGTTCAATTTAAGTTATTCACTATAATTAAATCTTAGTCATCAAATTTCAAATATTAGAATAAAAATCCGCTCGAATTTTCAAAAATACGATCATATAATTCAAAATCCGATCACACATGATAAGCGATCGGATTTTCCTATTTGTACCAATTTCTCAAAATAGTGGACCAGAGTTTGGTTCAATTTGACTGGAATTGAGAAGGGGGCGTTCGAAAGGGAGTTTAATTCGTTCGAACGAGTAGGGGAGAAATAGGCTTAGGGAAAATTTGCGAGAAACTGCCCAAATGAGGGATAAATAGGTGATTGGAGGCTTAAATTCAAAATCAAAAAAATATTAATTTTTTTGTCAAAAAGAACCAAAACTACTGTTGTAGGTATTGAAAATGGGGGAGAAGATGCGCATGCCTAGAAAATTAGTGCTGGAAAACGGTTTTTGGTTTTTTTGTTAATATTGAAACGAATCGAAACCGTATCATATTCGATTAATCGAACACTATATATTCGGTTTTTGATAAAATATTTTATTTTTTTTCGATTTTTCGGTTTTCCAATTAGGCAATTACCGAACGATTAATAAAAAATGAACAATTTATTTTTTCTTTTTCTTTTTACAATTATGTCACATCATAAAAGATTAATAAATAAAAATCGAGTCTTTATTTGTAGATAGAGTTTCATAGAATTATCATAAAATAAATATTTGTGCATAGTGAGCATGTGGTTTTTTTAATGGCTAGAAAACTTGTAATTAGTCGTAGTCATAGAGTATCAAAACTTTAAATCATGTGTATGATAGATTGATCAATTAATTAATATATGAAAGTAACTAAATAAACGATTTGAAGTCAAACGTATAAAATTAAAAACAAAACAATAATTAATTTATCATAAATTTAATTTAATTATACCTATCTAATATTTAGACTGTTTAATGTAGTTGAGTAAGAAAAATAAAAAATATAAGTATTTTTTCATTTTTCGGTTAACCGAAAATTGAACTGCACTAACCGATGCAGTTTTCGATTACCTGGACTTATTAGTTGGTTCGGTTTTGGTTTTGAAATTTATGAAAAATTTGGTTAGGTTACCTAAAAAATCGATATGATTAACCGAACATGAACCGTTTTCCACCCCTATCGAAAATACAATTCAGATTTTGGAAATTTAAATGATGGACTAAGCGGGTGTATTCAACATAGTAATATAACCTTGGACATATTCAACATGTATGTTATGTATTTGAATATTTTAATTTCTCCCCTTATCTTTAAATTCAAGTAAAGTTAATTTTAAATTTCCAAATACTTTATTCTAGCTCAACTTAACATTATTCGAATTAATCCTAAATTAGATTAGATGCTTTTATATATATATATATATATATTATCAATTTAACCTAGAAATTTAAAAGTTAGGTTACATAGACTTGAACCATATTAAAGGAATCAATCCTAAATTAAATTAGATGCTTGGATATTCTTAAATTTTTTATTTTTATTATTATTAATTTTATATAAAAATTTAAAAATCATATCAGATAAACTTAATCTGAAATCTTTGATATCTCATATCAGTTATTAACTATTTTATGACTGGACCAGCACGCACACGGAAATTCTTTAATTTGACACCGTGTCTGGCTGGAGTGGTGTGGGTGGTTGGGTGGGGTGGGTGAGAGAGAGGGAGAGGGGCTGTTATGTGAGAGAGAGAGATGAAAAGAGAAAAGAGTGGCCCACAGCACGTCTTTGGAAACACCGCGTCGCCAGCAAGAGTTTCCAAACTCCAGCTCACAAATATCCTAAATCGCCTCACTTCCTCTCATTTCAAAACCACTTCCCCCTCCTTTCCATTTATTCCATCCTCTCAAAAATCCACACTCGCACTCTCTCTCTCTAATTCTCAACTTTCTCTCTCCCCACTCACACGACTACACGCTAGCCAGATCGAGAACAAGCACACAGAATCCATCCATGGCGCCGCGAGATGAGAATGTGTACATGGCCAAGCTGGCCGAGCAGGCCGAGCGCTACGAGGAAATGGTGGAGTACATGGAGAAGGTCTCCGCGTCGCTCGAGGACAAGGAGGAGCTCACCGTGGAGGAGCGCAACCTGCTCTCCGTCGCCTACAAGAACGTCATCGGCGCGCGACGGGCGTCGTGGCGGATCATCTCATCGATCGAGCAGAAGGAGGAGTCCCGGGGCAATGAGGACCACGTCACCACCATCAAGGAGTACAGATCTAAGATTGAGGCCGAGCTCTCTAAAATCTGCGAAGGAATCCTCAAGTTGCTCGACGATCGCCTCATTCCGTCCGCCGGCACCGGCGATTCGAAGGTTTTCTACCTGAAGATGAAAGGTGATTACCATAGGTATCTGGCTGAGTTTAAGACTGCTGCTGAGAGGAAAGAGGCTGCTGAGAGTACTCTCAATGCTTACAAGGCTGCTCAGGTTTGGTTCTCGATTTCCTTCTATTATTATTCTCCTCATTTCTAATTTTTTTTACCGCATTATTGTGAGTGTTTAATTGCCTAGATCAGATGCAGAGTTGCTACTGTATGTGCGTTCACTGATTTCTACTGTTTCCACATATCGTTGACTTCATTGTCCTTTTATGTCAATTATGGTTTAGTCTCCCAATACAATAAATTAAAAAGATGAAATAAGAAAAGACGGAATACACTGATGCAGTAACTGCTAATTGTTACATTTTTTATGAACTGAGCATAGAATGTCTAATTGGTAGTATTCTACTATTCTTTAGGAAAAACATAGCAGCTGCAGAAGGTGTATGCTCGTCCATTTCTTGTTATTCTATCAGAAATTTTAACATCTTAGTTGTTGATGAGGATGGAATGTGCATAGGAAAGTGAAAGAGCTGTTAAGCACCTAACATTATAGTACATTGACTTCTCGGTGAAGCAATCTAGGGCTCATTATTTATGAAATAGTTTTGGAGAGGACAAAGCTGTGAAGTATAGTTTGGGTTGGAAAACTTCAACTCACTAGGCATCGAGCTCCCTATTAGTAATGCAAGAATATAAGTTGGAACCAGAGCAGTAGTAATAGAATTAGAGCTTCCAAGACTCCAGTTCCTTGTTTAGGTGATGGTTCTTAGGTGAATTTATGATGTTGGAGTGAAGAACTAGTGTCAAACAACCTGGTTACTCTCATGTAACCACAAAGTGGCGACATCAAGTTCGCTTGGTCTGACAGAGAGCACATCTAAATTCTTGATTCCACTATCATGGTCGCTGGTTGTAAATTGCAGTGCTGGGTTATGATGCTCTTTTCGTTGTACTTTTGTTTGGACATCACTACTTATCTTTTCATAACTAACTATACGTTCATGCTGGAAATCTAATTTAAGAAACATGGCACTGTTATTGAGATACCTTTGGGTTTTAGGACCTACTAACAACACTCTGTACGTGTGCTGAACTTTATTGGCTGATAGTTAAGTATTAGTTATTCATCAACATATAGTCGCAGGTCTTAAGCCAAGATCAAGTAACATGAGCAAGACTGAATTATGACCAGAAGTTAGTGAAGGAATGTTGGTTAGAGGTGGCTGAAAATTTCCAAATATGAAACTTCATAAATTCTCATGATTGTGTATCTATGTTGATGATGAAATATTATTTTTCATTTACAAAGTATGAAATGCGACAAATTGCTAAAGTATTTAATTGGCGGAAGTTCCAATAGAGGGAAAAATGTATATTTCATTTGAACTGAAATTAGACCATATAATCCCAAACCCAAACTTTCTGGTAGCTAGGAACTATAGCACCTTGGTTTATGAACTTTTGGATATCTTATGTTTCAATCAGTTAGCCAAACCTTGGATTTGTATTATTCATCTTAAGGCAACTCCTGCCCTTTTTTGAATGCTCTGTTTTTCCTGGGTAAGGAGTTTCTTGTACAATAAACTAGCAGGAGCACACTATGGTGCTTTCAGATAATACGTGATGTTTTTTACTTGGTTTCTTCTTGATAGATTTTCTCTGTAATCTCTTTGTAATTGTTTGTCGAATATGCTTCTGAACATAGTTATGGCATTCAATTCAATTAGATTGACTGTTCTTTTTAGACAAACAGTACATGGGGATTGTAATTTCATCTACAGTAATGTCGATTATTTATTTCTTTCCATTGTCTGAAGAGATTTGAGCTTATAGTGTTCGTTTGGCAGAGACATGGCCATTTTCCCTTGAAATTATCTCCTAAGTTTAATTCTTGTGATATGCTTTTCGCAGGACATAGCTAACACAGAACTTGCCCCTACACATCCAATTCGATTGGGATTGGCCTTGAACTTCTCTGTCTTCTACTATGAGATCTTGAACTCTCCTGATCGTGCATGTAACCTTGCCAAACAGGTATAAATTTGATCATATTATTTCATCTTATTTTCGACATTCTGTAATCGTGACAAGTCCTTGCTACTGTAATTATCTTCTGTTGTGAGCATATGCATACATACATACATAGACACATATTCATGTTCAGTTGTATGATCGACTGCCTTGTCCAGGCCTTCGATGAGGCCATTGCCGAGCTGGATACCCTTGGCGAGGAGTCCTACAAAGACAGCACTTTAATAATGCAACTTCTTCGAGACAATCTCACCTTGTGGACCTCTGACATGCAGGTATTGTTTCCTCTAAATTAATCCCTCAGCAATCATACTATGTCTATTGGGTGTAGTGTCGTTTCTGGTTATTATCTACAACAAATGAACAGAGGAAAAATTGGGACCTAGGAATCCAATAACACAAATCTGCTCTTAGTCTTTTTTCTCATCTTCCTCCCAATGTATACGTTATTTCTACTCATGCACAGTTTTCTCTTTAGGCTCACTTTTGGTAGAAAGCATGAAACAAAGTGCCACATAGATAATCTAATCAAATTGTAAAAGAAGGCGACAACCTAGCAAATCATTCACAAAATACGCAGTTGACCAAATTTCTTTCCCGCTACTATTAGCCAAAACTACCCGTAGCTAAAATAGCTATTGATTCCACACTGCACCCGCCATATTCACCACCCATTGTATGCATAGTGATAATTGGAGTTTGATGCAGGATGATGGAGCTGATGATATCAAAGAAGCTCCTAAACCTGAAGAAGCAGCAGCAGCTCAACAGTGAGGATGAGAGTCTTCAATTTGCCTCTTTTTGTTTTGTTTGATCTCTCTTTTAAGCCTGGCATTTTTTCGGGTCTTGTTTAGGTCTTGATGTTGTTGCTACTGAATTGTGCCGTTCAAACGCCCTGTCGTGCAGCTCTCTAACTAACTATGCTTTCTTTCTTTCTTTCGACTTTTTATCAAATACTTCAGTCACCATTTCGCAGGAGGCTGCATCCAAATAATCAATTTGGGTTCTTTCTTGCAAAGTAATGTTCATCTTGTGAAGTGAAATAAACATGAGGTCCTAAATGTTCACAATCGCATGGGTTTAAGGAGATTTGCCATTGCTAGGTCATGGTCATCGTCGCCCCATGTCCTCATATGTTAGCAGTGTTTCCATAGAAACTACTTTTCTAGTTAAGTGTTACCCAATACTAATTCAAACATAAAGGTGTTTGTGGTGGGATGCATTAGCACAGGAGGCTATTACCGGGTAACCAGCTGTGTCAGCAAAACGAGAGAGAGTAGATTCTTCAAATATAAACCCCAAAACTCACCTCATCTAACAGCAATCAGAACGGAAACTGCTTTTACAAAATTTATGTAGTGAATGAATTTTTCAAACTCTTACATTAGTTTCCAAGCAGACAGCACAAGCCCTCACTACTCACCAATGCTGCCCAAGAAGCCACCCTTCGTTTGCAACACTGAACCCCACCACATCGCCCCTTCTGGAACTCCATAACCTAATTAATATTGCCAAACTCAGAGCTCCCCACTGAGGACAATTGTGAATCTGAAGTTGGAATACATCCCAACAAATGTGACACGTGTACAACTAACTTGAAGTAATTAATCAAAGATTTATTCTAATGCTGGAGACTCATATCCATCAAGACTCAAGACACTCACCTATAATGGTGTTTGAATATACCCTACAATTCAGATCAAAGGATTACATCATTATAGTTTCTTCTAAACTAAGTTCCACAACAAAATTTGTCACTACTACTAGCCAAGAACAGAAATTGTGAAGAATTCAATTGAAAAGCAAATAATTTGAGAACTGATACTCCAACACTTCATTTCTAGATTACATCGAACATACAGTAACTGAACTACCCTTCCGACCAAAATGCAAGTGTTATGCATATGCATAAACATCAAAAGCTTTCTCAAAGATTTAAATATACATCTCCTTTCGTATGTTAAATCAACAATGCAGCAACTAAAGCACATATAGAAGGCCATATATAGATATTGAAGCATATTTCGAAGTTTGTATTACATAAATGGAGAGTACACCTCCTAAAATAGACTTTCCTTTTCAAATGACCATAATGTTTAGCAGTTCTCTAGATATGGCATGGCTGTAAAAGCATCAGCCATATCTAAGACATAGAATCTTTAATACACCCAAACATTGAAATGTATTTCCTGCTTCAGAAAACACAAAGGATATGGTCATAATTTGCTAAATCCTCAGCAGATTCTCGCTCAGACTAAACTCCATCTGGCTCCTAATTTTAGTAGAAAATATACTATGTTGGATTGAGGGATAAAATTCTAGGAATAGAAATAAAAGCAATCGAATCCACCACATCCACCACATTAGAGGATCCCGAGTACAACAAAATCACTTAAGTTAGATCATCAGATCTCAAATTCATATCCGAACAATCACCACTAAATTTGCCACTATGGATTTCACATTTATGATCTATTCATGAATTATTCAATGTAAAAGCAACCTAAGAAATCATAATAATAGTTTAGGTTTTTGTTCGTGATACTATTCACTTTCCATCATCAAAGTAAAGTTAACTTGCCAGAAAAAAGTTCAACAATAAATACGACAGATAAGGGTGTCACTAACAAATATTTTCTCATCTCATCTCTCTCTCCCCCTCTCTCTCACACACACAATGTGGAACCTTTATACCGCATTACCCGGTCGGTATGCCACTTAAAGTTGCAAAATGGAACCTCCATTAAGCTCTATGCATATCCTTGAATATACTGAGCACAACAAACTTATAGTTAGGAAACAAGTGAACATGTAATCATGTAAACGTTGAATCACAGGCTTCTCACTCTTACCATGAAATGATGTTTGGTAATGTATGTCATTCCTATTAGTGTGTTCAATTCTAACTTCTTCATAAAGCCGAAGACTTCTTAGGAATGAAATTCCAGGAAAAAGATAGTCCGCATCTACATGCTTGAGGATGTCATCATCAAGCATGACAAAAAAAGTTCCAAGCCCTTTGCATTACTTACGACACGTGGACAACCCCGGTCAATAAATTCCCTAAATTTTACACGTTCTTTGAACTATAGCCACACTATTACAGATTGATTATAATATCTGAAGAAATAATTCTGCAAATCCTAAAGAAACAACAGAAAACCTACTACTCAGTGAAATCATCCCATCCTTAGGAACCAGAAAACAAGGTATGTTCATAAACTTTCCATGTTATAGTAGAGTATGACACTATTCCACTCCGAGATGAAGTCGAAGCCAACAATACTGTGATATATTCATGAAGTTGCACTAAGAAGGATTCAAAATTTAAAACTAAAAGTCTAAAAGTATGAAATCAAGGAAACAAGTTCACAACAAATGAGATGAAAAGGGAAACTGAAACTGAACTCCGACGAGTCCAATTGATTCTACAAACATGTAAACTAGGAGAGACAGACATCATAAAATCCTTCGCCTTCACAGTTCATGTAAAGAACAAACAAGAATCACTCTTTCCACTGTAAATACAACAATTTCTTACTATAATACTCCAAAACCATGTACATATACAGTATTACTACCATCAGAATCTAAGCAAGAAGAAACTGTAGAAACCCTAAATCACTTACCTTTTTTCTTACATTAGAGAAATCCCTCACATCCCCTTCCATCTAGGGCTTGGAACGGGCAGAGTTGGTGATAACGGAAGCTGCGGCAACCCCAATTGGCCGGTCGGTGAGAACAACGAGCCGTAGGGAGACTTAGGAGAAGGAATGCACCCAAAAGGCAGCGGCGACAATGGCAGCGCCGGAAATGGTGCCAGAGAAGCAAAAGAAGTCGGAAAAGGCGGCTGCTGTGGGGTGGAGGTGTCGATTGCTGCGGCGGTGCAGTGGCGTTCCACTGTGGTGGAGCTGTAGACGAAGAGTAGGAGCTCTGCAGAAAACGCATGTAGGCAGAGACCGGCGACTCCGCCGGCGGAACCTGCGAGGACTGCGGCGGCGCCACCGCCCGCTGAGCTGCGTCGCTTTGTGGAATTAGGGCATCAGGCCGCGGAGCAACGGACCACAAAGGCGAGGCTGAAGCAGCGGAACCGGAGGTCTGGAAGAACCGCATGTAGGCGGAAATCGGCGACTCCGCCGCCGGGTGAACGGAGGGCAGGGGCGGCAAAGGCGTGAATGGCTGTTGAAGGCCGCTGTTTTGGGGGCCAATCTGAGTGGGGCGGTTGACGAGTTGAGAGAGGGGCGGGGGTCGAATCCTCTGCAGGCGCGAGCTGGGGGGGCGGGTCTGCGCCGCCGGAGGAGCCGGAGCCGAAAACCGCTCGTGCGCCGGAGAACCGGTGAGCTTCTGAACGACGTCGCGGAAGTCGTTTTTGTTGATATTGTAGACCGGCGGCTGCTGCGATTGGGGCTGCGCCTGGTTCGAATTAGGGTCGAGAATCGGAATACCGGCAGCGGAAGACGAGAACGACGGCGGCGGCACCGCCGACGGAGCGGCGGCGGTGGGAGGCAGAGGGAGAGGCTTCCGAATAGGCTTAGAAATCTTGTGCGAATTCCTGCTTACATGTTTAAGATACACATCCCTATTGCTGCTTGAGCTGCTTCCACTATTACTGTAAGATGCAGAAGAAGTTGAATCATCAGCACCACCAGCAAATCCTTTATCCATTTTTAGAGCATAAACACACACTCTTTCTCTCTCTAGAACTTTCTCACTCGACTCACCCGCTCTTTCTCACACACACACACACTTTCTCTCTCTATCTACGCAAGAATTTGTGGTGATTCTTCTCGCTCTATCCCTAAATGCAAAATTAATATCGCAACGGGAAAGAATAAAGCGGTACAATTACACACAGTTTGGGTCCGGATCTTTTATGTGAATTTGGGAATTAGGTTTAGTGATTGCTGGCTTTTTCGGGAACGGGCGATTGTGCAATGCGGGCTGTACCGCGCGCTGTGTTGGGAGTGCGTCCTCTTTATCCAAAGAGTGGTTTTGGGGTCCATCGTTTTTCGGTTTGACTGAGGTTGCTTTTAATGGCAGAATCCTACAACTATATTTTTTTCCATTTTCGAAATTATTGCAAAGAATTAAAATTGGCCTTTTTTTCATTTTCGAAATTATTGCAAAAGAAAAAAATTGGCCTTTAGTATTTCTTTATTTTACCTTTTGAAATGTTTATCTTCTTTGATGAGCGCCAACTTCAACATAGCTGTCTTACTGTATGGAACGTGGGATATCAAACTAATTCCATCAATTCTTCGATTTAAGATATTTAAAATTAAAATTGACTTTAATTTACTTTGCTTAAATAATTTTCAGGAATTTGAATTCATTTCCGATCTTTGTTCATTGATAGGAATGGCAGTAGATCCGGTTTTCGAATTTACCAAATTCTAATGGGATGAGTTTATGTAATTATGACAATGAGATTAAGACGGTACCAATAGTAAAAATAATACCCAGGATAAACTTAAGGTTAGATTTTAGAAATAAGTTATAAATAGATGCCACACGAATCCATTTATATATAATATTAATATTATAATTTTATAATTAATTAACTAATTAAATTGTATTAAATAATTAAATAAATTATGTCGTTGATTTCCTATTCATTCCTACTTTTCGTAGATTATTGAAAACTTGAGATCATCTATATGATAATTTATTAAATAATCAAATAAATTATGAGAATTGAGATTATGAATTCTCTATTTATAAGCCATCAAGTTGAGTTCGACTCGATTCAAATTGAGTTTGACTCTGTCTGAATAGAGTTTGACTCTAATACAAAGTCTTCTCTCATGGGATTCTTTTAGATATGCGTCAAATATTCTATGTCTCCAATTGCTATTAGAGTTGTAGTTGGTTGATGAGTCTTCTTGGTAGAACTCACATAGACCGAGCTTAATGTCGGGGCTCATTTATATTGGGCGCGATGCTTGGGTCTAGTAGTTGGTCGTATCCTATCATACTCCCCAAAAAAAAAAGGCGTGAAGTGAGGTCGTTTTGGATTGGGAGAGTGATTCGACATCGCCTCGGCGAAATCCGTAGTTTAACAGTTGAATGTCGCTTGGTTTCGCCTTAAAGTCGTATGTCGCTTGCTTCGCCGTTGAGGCGTTCGCGAAAGTCGTATGTCGCCGCTTCGCCCCGCTGTTGAGGCGTTCGCCAAGTCGTATGTCGCTGCTTCGTCTGCTGAGGCGTTCGCCGAAGTCGTATGTCGCTCGGCCGTCTGCTGAGGCGTTCGCCAAAATCGTGATGTCGCTGCTTTCCGCCGCTGCCGGCGTTCGCCGAGGTCGAGACCGGCGGGCGGCGAGGCGGGTCGGCGGCGACGGGCGGAGGTGGCGGGCGGCCGAGGTGGCGGCGTGGCGGGCGGCGAGTGTCGACTCGCGGGGCCGAGGTGGGCGGCGGGCCGAGGCACTGCAGGCCGAGGCGGGCGGCGAGGTCGAGTGTCGACCGCGGAGGCGGTGGGCGGCGAGGTCGAGGTCGGCTGCGGGAAGGCGGCGGAGGCGGCGAGGTCGAGGTGTCGACTGCGGAGGCCGAGTGGGCGGCGGCCGAGCGGAGGCGGCGAGCCGAGGTCGACCTACCAAGGTCGAGGCGGGGCGCGGCGGCGAGGTGTCGACTGCGCGGCAGGCCGAGGCGAGGCGAAGGCGAGGTCGGCTGCGAGGCCGAGGCGAGACACAAAGGCCGAGGTCGAGGCGGCCGGTGGCAGCCGAGTGGCGGTAGGAGGCCGAAGGCAGTGTCGACTGGTGTAGCTTTAGCGAGTCTTGGCGAGGTGCTGCTTTCGAAACCCATATAACTTGGTTTTAATCATAAATGTATTTAGGCGTGTAGTCGTAAATGTATTTAGGCGTGTCAAGTGTATATCTTACGTATATAACTTGATTTTTAGTCGTACATGTATTTAGACTGTAGTCGTAAATGTATTTAGGCGTGTAATAAAGTGTATATCTTACGTATATAACTTGATTTTTAGTCGTAAATGTATTTAGACTGTAGTCGTAAATGTATTTAGACGTATCAAGTGTATATACAGTATATAACTTGGTTTTAGTCGTAAATGTATTTAGACGTGTAGTCGTAAATGTATTTAGGCGTGTCAAAGTGTATATCTTACATATATAACTTGGTTTTAGTAGTAAATGTATTTAGACCGTGTAGTCGTAAATGTATTTAGATCGTGTCAAGTGTATATCTTCCCAATGAAGAGGTATAAATTGCACGAGATCCGATTTGGACGTCGTTTGCATGTAGATGTTCAAATTAATGAGTAATCTGTACGCCTTGCGTAGATGTTCAAATTAATGAGTAATCTGTGTGTTTGCCTTGTTTGTCGAGAAATATTGAGAGGGGTGGTCCCATGGCGTGCGCTTAGTTTGAGTACCTACTTTGTAGGTTTGTTATCTTCGCGGTGTCCCTTTTGAAGGTAAGTTGTGTTCATCCGAGGTGAGCAGTTTTCACATAGATATAAGATGGGACGAAGTAATCCACCTCCTCGGTGAGTAATATGTCGTTCGGGGGATAAGTGTACAGGATAGGTAAGCAAGCTTATAAGCCCCTTTGCCGAGGTCCCAATCTAGACTCCATTGGGCCCTTTTTGATTTTGTCGAAGGCACTTCGACGATCGGTGCCTCTTCCCGATCATCCCAACCTTCTTCTCGATTTTACGCTCGTCCCATGTCTCTCTTTTTACGATCCGACTCGTCCCTTTAACATAGTTATCCACCAAGGTCCAAAGGCTACTTGCCGCCTTGACTTCTCTCGGTGATTTCTTTGTTTAGTGCGCGGGTCGGATCCCATTTTCAATCGTTGATGATGTAGGGTCGTTGCTCTCATCGATCTTGATGGTTTCTTTGATGAACCTTGAGACAAAATTTGACATCGTCTCGTCTCGCCCTCGACGGATGGCGGTAGGTCGGATGAAGGTTGCCGAGGTGGCATCTTTGATAAACGCCACTGAATTGATCCATGAGATCTCGAAGCTATGTATGTTGTTACGGCGATGAGGGTGAACCAACGACGGTCGTTGGAGACCAGGCGACTCGGGAAGATCTTGCACATGTGAAAATCTTCCATCCCCGATTTGCCGTGTTAGTAGTGTAGGCAAAAGGAAATTTGAGGATCTCCGATCCGTCATGGCGATGTTGGGTGCTCGATATCGCGCGGCGGGGTGTATCCGAGATTTCTCTAGAAAAGGGAGATGATCCATCCGTGCGATCGAATCTGAGGTTCGTTGCCATCCTCTCAAGAGGGTGGGAGACCGATAGCGACGTCTATCGTTTCTTTGATGAGGATCGGCTCCACTTTCCTCTCTTCGGTCCCGCTCGGCCGCGGATGTGTCTTGGCGAGTGACTTGATGGTTGTACCTAGGTGACCGACTTGTGGATGTCGCCGGGTGAATGGTTATGGACGGTCGGCCGAGTGATCGACTTCGGGCATTATGCCGGTGATCGTTCTCGCTATATCGCCGGTGAACGCTCTCGGCTATCTCGCCGAGGTGAACATCCTGGTCATTTGGGAGAGTGGCGACCTCGGCGCCGTGATTGCAAATCGGGCGTTTTGAGGATCCCGCCCGTTTGCCCTTCGCTCGGAAGCTTTGAAATTGGCCCATACGGGCGTTGAGGAATTCGACACGGCTCGCCGAGACCTCATGAGATTGGTGAACCGTCACATTCACCGGTGTTGAGTCGGCCTCCTTCTCCGATAGGCAACGGTCCCGAGGGTGTATAGGTGGGTTTTCTATGTAACCTCAGCGTATTGTTGCTATCGGCGTGACGACTTCTTTTCCCGTACTGTGTGATAGCTTGGTCGGGGTCTTGGATCGTCTGTTGCCGGCACCACGTGCGCTAATGTTTGCACGAGTCCTTGCCATTGATTTTGTGTAGAAAACGAAGTTTTTGTTCGAATTCCACGACGGCGCCAATGATAAATCTTTGTTTCGTCAGATAATAAATACGCAATGAACACAAAGAATTAACGTGGTTCGATCTTTAAAATAGATCTACGTCCATGGGGCAAGAGAGAGTATATGTGTATTGAGCGTGTAAAAAGCGATTACAAGGAGTGTAGATGATCAAGTGATCGATCTGAGTGTAGATTTGTGTCCCCCTCTCTCACCTAATCTAGCCTCTATTTATAAGCCATCAAGTTGAGTTCGACGATTCAAATTGAGTTTGACTCTAATCTGAAATAGAGTTTGACTCTAATACTAAGTCTTCAACTTAAAAACTTAAAACCATTCTTAATCAAAAATTATCGTCTCTTACGTTGTCTCTCATTCACATACAACTTCTGCCATCTCTGTGTTTGCTCAATCTAAAGATTCTATACTTTCAAGTTTCTTACTCACAGTAAATATATATTTTGTAATTTTTTAATAATGTGCTTAGACATGACGTATTAAAGTTAGATTGTATAGTTTTTATTTTATACTGCTAAATTAGTTTTTAATCTATTATTATTATTATTATTATTATTATTATTATTATTATTATTATTATTATTATTATTATTATTATTATTATTATTATTATTATCATCATCATCTACCCTTTACATCATAGTGTTCCAATTTTTATTGAGACATGTATATATTCAACAAGATGACAACTTAGATTTGATTATTTAAATATTTTGTAAATTTAAATGGACTTGAGTGGGAAATTAATGGGTATTGACATACGAGTTTGAGAGATGTATGAATATTAAAATCATTATCTTTAACAAATATAAGTAGACAAATTTAAAATAGATTTAGATTTGGAAAATAACGAGTGAATGAGTACTCAACCCATTATCATCCTATTCGTGAGTGTCTAAGCCAATCATATGAAAATTTTAAGCACCTTCAAAATGTATTGCAGTCTTTGCAGTTATACTTAGTTATTTTTATTTTAAATTTCTAATATCGTTTTAACATTAGAATAATATTCTATATGAACGTATATTTTAAATTGATAATATGGCAAATTATGGTTTATATAATGGTTAATGTTAATGATATCTATTAAACTTAAATTTAAATTAACTTTTATTATTATACTAAAACTGATAAAATATAAAGGAATAATGTAAATTAAATTAATCGAAATTTAACAATTGAAAAATTAAAAGCGTAAGAAAAAAATCTCTAATAAACCTTAAAATATAAACAAATTACCATATTCTAGGAATCCTCTCATATTAACCTATTTAAACGTTAGCTTACTTTTAGAACTTAGCCCTTCCGATCCCCTATCTTGTTAAATTGGAATGGTAGCATAAATGGCATGGAACTTAGTAACCAATCCCATATAGCACTTGTAAATTTGTCATTAATATAATTAAGTTAGAGTTAGAAATAATGTTTTTAAAATCGGATTGGATATCGAACCGGTCACTTGACTGAGTCACTAGTTCGATTGGTCAAACTGTTTTGAAAATATCGAATGACCACTCAGTATTTAATTTTATATGAATTATATGTTTATATAAAAATATATTAATATTTAGAATAAACTGTTAATATAAAAATTTATAGCATTTTTTAGATTTTCTATACATTATAACAGCTAGAATTAAATAGTATTGTTCGTCATATATATCCATTAGAAAAAAATTATATGAAAAAAATTATATAACAAAGAACAATGACACTCAATTAATTCCTAAGACTTAGAAAAGAAGAACAACAACTTCTTCAACCAATCATATTCTTGTACAACATAATCACTATTTATATGAATGTCAATTATATAATAATATTAATTTAATAATAATAAATTTATAATATTAATTATAGATGAATGAAATAATAATAGTTATTTTAATATTTATATCAATATTGTTACTGTAAGTAAATTAATTTATCAAAGAATTATAATCGGAAGTTTCAAATTGATGGAGTTCGTTGTTGTGTTAGTCTACTATCTAATGGTCATAAGTTCAAATTTCATTAGCATCATTTTACTCATTTTACATTTATAATTATTTAAATTATTGAACCTATTCATTGGGTCACCGGTTTTAGCGGTTTGCATGATTTTTATAAATTTCAGAAATAATCATAAAACGAACCATTATTCTGATTGATTCGCCATTAAACCGATCCAACCGATCAGTCTGGTTCTATTTTGAAAATATTGGTTGGAAGGGGTCTCCCCCAAAATCGGCTTAATTGATCTTTAAGACGAAAAGTTTTTTTGTCTAGTACTCCCACAATGAATTACCTTTGGTAGAAATGTTTTTAATGAAGATGGATTATAGGGAGTAAAGGCGGTGGAGTGAAGTAGAACAGAGCAAAGAAAAGAGGTCCGTATAATTTTAATATCATCACTTAGACAATTTAATCTCGAAATTAAGTATTTTCTCTAATCTTATTTAAAGTATTTAACTTTCTTTTATGAATTGTCCCGTTACAAATGTTCAACTTAATTTTAAAACATAATTAATTTTTCAAAAGATGTGGACCTTATTCATTTTTATCACTTTAATTATTCTATATATTTATCTTATATATTCATACCAAAAAAAATAAGATATTTTAAATAGGAGGGAGGGATTAGTGTCTAAGTATAGAATAAGCAGTGCGACACAACATGTGTCCTTTCCGTTTTCCAAATTCCCACAAAGGGCATTTAAGTAAAATCAACACCAATTTTCCAATTTGACCAATAATTGTATTGGAGGTCACCAGCACTGGCAATTAAGGAGAAGAAGAAATACATTTGAAAGTGAAAGACATAATTAAATTACAGTAATAATTCATTTGGTATGAGACTCCATGTCATAGTCGGAGATGGACCACTCCTCCACACGGCTTGTCGCCTTGGCGACCTGAAAAGGTTGCATATAGTGAATGTTGGAATTGCATCAACGCTGAATATATAGAAATTTTCCTCATTTTACCTCAATTTCCCAATTTGTCCTTGTTGTTATGAAAGCCAGTATAACTGTTTGAATTGCCGTTCCACCAAAAATCATCCCAGCCCAAACGCCCTATCACAATAAAAATTCTTCAATGTCTTCTCGAATTTTAATCTTGAACTCCAACATTGGGTCAATTTTGATTTGTTCCACGAATTTTAAAAATTATAACAAAATACACAAATTTAATGACTTTAGTATTTTTAACACAATTTCAAATTCAAGCTAAATTAGATCTGACATGACATCTCAAAAATTTATTATAGACTAAATAATTAGTGATATAAACGACATCATAGAGAGAACATAAAACATCGCATTTCCATCAAAATAAATCAGATTTTTTTATTTATAGAATTCATCGCGTCTAACCCTCATTATAAAAATCAAGTCTTCTCGTTTGTTTCATCGTCTGGTTTTAGTTGTGATCAAAACAATCGATATCATCTCTCTACGATGTATATATATATATCATCGATCGTTTTGTCTATGATAAATTTTCAAGATGTCAAGTCAGATTTAATTTAGCTTAAATTTGAAATCATGGTAAAAAATCACTAAAGTCATTAAGTTTATGTATTTTGTGACAATATTTAAAATTCGTAAGAAAAATCAAAATTAGTCCAAAGTTGGTGTATTTAAATAAGGATAGAAATCATTTACCGTAGTTTCCCAATGGAAGCCCCAACCTAACACAGCTCCAATTGGGAGGCCAATAATGTAGTAGCAAAATATATTTATCCACGCAACCCATGCTTGCCATCCCGATCCAACAGCTACCCCTAAAATAAAAATATTCCAAGTTAATCTTTCACTTTTTATTTAACCGATGTTTAAAATTTGATGTGAAACTTACCCGATAGAACAGGTTGAACACTGTTGAGGAGAATGCAGGAAGCCAAGAGGAAAGACAAGTCATCAACCGCTGCAACAACTTCACTGCTGGGAGAGAATATTAGTGCTAAGTTGCCTCTGAAAATCAATACGATTGCGAAGAAGAAGACACCTATAGCAGTCGATTGCACCACACAAACTTTCGTTGCGAATTTTGCCGCCTGCCCGTTTCCGGCACCCAACTCATTCGCCACACGTACTCTATCATGAAACATTACAAAGCACAATAAAACTTAAATGACATTAAATTAAAATAATTGATCAATCTCTAGGTACCCGATTCCCGCAAAAAAGGCGAGTGCGAACATCATCTCCCACGAATTGATGACCATACTGCAGAAGTTATTTGAAAACGATCAAATTTGATGAGGAAATTGCATACCATATTTCTGGAAAAAATTCTACACAAAATTAATTAATAATCATTCAAATCTTACCATATTGATAATGCATCAACAGCTATTTTAGCATTGGTGAAGAATCCAGTCATCACTATCAATATTCTGTAGTACCAATTCTCCAAACTAAACAAGAAGACAATCGCACACGTTCACATCCGAAGCACAATAACTACGATTAAATGCATGCCATGAAAGGAATACGATATCTTCATTCACACCTCATACTTCGCTATCACTAATTGAATGACCTTATTTACACGTAACTTAGGCGAACACAGAAAAATAGTTAGGAGTGTTAAAATTAAAATTTTCCGACTTTTAGGGATGTTAAAAATAAAAATCGATGAAATCATAGTTTTAAGGTTAAAAAATGGGTTGAGGTTGCAGTGCTCCCTCACCAACACCCCTGTATCCGCCCTTTACTCGCTCTCAAATAAGTGTACTATTTGAAAATACAAACTCTATAGAAAAATTATGTCAAAGTTTTCTTTTTACCATTTTCCTTAATACAAATTCTTAATTAGTTGTTTGATTTTCTATGCAATAATTAAGAATAAAATGAATAAATCACGACTCTTGATGAC
Source organism: Salvia rosmarinus (assembly GCA_036937905.1). Taxonomy (NCBI): domain Eukaryota; kingdom Viridiplantae; phylum Streptophyta; class Magnoliopsida; order Lamiales; family Lamiaceae; genus Salvia; species Salvia rosmarinus. Next base: position 6,332,492 of record CM072813.1, read on the forward strand.
ATAGTAAACTTATTTGAGGATGAATAAAGTATGCACAAAACTCAAAATATATAAGAGAATAAGACAGACTTTTCTATGAGGATATTTGAGACCATACTCAATTAAAGCTTATTATTTTCAGTAGAAATCACATCCAATTAAAGACTCTAATTTGGAATTAATAATTATTAAGCCTTAATTGGGTTTGAGGATACCACGTATCACAATGTGTATGTGTGTGTGTGAGAGAGAGAGAGAGAGACCAGAGCATGACACCGGAGGAAGCAGAGAGCTTCAAAAATTCGAGAAGGCCAGAAAACGCCTGAACAGAGAACCCCGTCCACGTCAGGGGGCAACCTCCGAACGCCACGTAAGCGTACATGCCCAAAACCAACACCCACCACGAAATATCCAAAACAATGGCGATTCCGACAACTCCCATCTCAAGTTTGCTCACGAAAACCCAATTCAGAAACGCGTGGATGACGAGGGCAAGCAGCGGGACCCAGATCAGAGGCCCCGTCTTCAGCTGACTCTGCAGGAACCTCTGTAGCGGGAACTGGAACGCGAAGCTGAAATGCAGCGGAATCAGCCACACCGCCACCGTCCCCGCCTCCTCCGCCACGTCATCCGGCTGTCCGATCAGCTTCAGCAGCGGCGTCGCGAACGCGTAGAGCGGGAGGAGAAGGAAGCAGCACAGGAAGAGAACGATCCAGGACCTCTGCATGTAGATTCCCAACATGCCGTATTTCTTCGCGCCGAAGGCCTGCCCGCATAGGGTCTCCAGCGCGCTCGCCATTCCCAGCTGTGTATAGAAAACAAAAGAGGATGAGAAACTCACAGCCGCTACTCATAAATGTTCTACGAGTATCCATACAGATACAGAATGGGGCTCCACCTAAAACATTTTGATGGTAATTAAACTTTATTAGCAATAAGTGGATGTGATAAATAGTAGCAGTTACAATTAGGAATGCAGACTCAACTTAAAAGGTGTTGACGAGAGATGAACATTTACCAGGAGGCCCCAATTGAAGCCGACGATGACGTTGTTGGCGATCGAGATGGAGGCGAGCTGTAGGTCGCCGAGGTGGCCAGCGAAGGCCTGCGTGATGATGTTCATGGTGGCGTTGGAGACGCGGGAGACGACGGTGGGGCCCACGACGTGCCATAGCTTCTTCGATTCGTCCCACGCCGCCGCCGCCAGGCTGTTTTCCGGGGAGGTGGAAGCATCGCTTTTCGGGTTTTGGGGGATTTCTTTGGCTGATGGTAGAAGGGGTTGGGTTAGTTCGTCACTTGGGTTCGAGATTTCCATGTTTTTAGAGAGAGTGTGAGAGAGAGTTTGTATTCAGCAAATTCATGTTATACTGACTGTTTATATATTATTTGTCCAATAAGGGAAACTTCCGCGGATCCCCGAACTCCAATAAATCACGATAATTTAATAATTATATATTACTAAAAGATTATTTGCCATGAGTGATTTGATTAATTGTGCTCTACCCACCCGTGGAATGTTTTGTTTTGTTTTCTTGTAAACCGATGTGTAAACTTTTTTCTTTTATCATAACTTGCAATCTAAACATTATAATAATGTATAGAATTTTTTTTGGAAGTGCTTCTTTCAACAATTATAATTGAACACAAAAACTTGGATGAGCTTCGTTCACTGTGAGCTTACCCTTATTTTTTTTGTTAAAATAATTATATATTAATTATGATAAGTAAGAATAATTAGATTTTATTAATTTACAATTAGGATTTATTAATTTATAATTAGGGTTTATTATTTAAAAGTAGGGTTTATTAATTCTAATTAGGGTTTATTAATTCAAAATTAATGTTTATTAATTCAAAATTAATGTTTGTTAATTTTAATTAGGGTATATTATTCAAAATTATGGTTTATTAATTCCAATTAGGGTTTATTAATTCAAAATTAATATTTATTAATTCATGATTAGAGTTTATTAATTCACAATTAGAGTTTATTAATTTAAAATTGAGATTTATTAATTCATGATTATGATTTATTAATTTAAAATTATTATTTATTAATTTATTAATTTATAATTATGATTTAATAATTTATAATTAAGTTTTATTAAATTATTTAATTAGAATTAATTTAACATTAATTAATTAATTAATTTAAAATTAATTAGGTGTGGGTTAGCCCCGCCTCAACGTGAGCTCACCCTTGTTTTTTGTTAAAATAATTATATAGTAATTATGGTGAGTAAGGATAATTAGATTTTATTAATTTATAATTAAATTTATTAATTTTTCATCTATTAATTCAAAATTATAATTTATTAATTTATAATTATGGTTTATTAATTCATAATTAAAGTTTATTAATTTAATTCATGATTAGGGTTTATAAATTTATAATTAAAATTTATTAATTCACAATTAGGGTTTATTTATTTAAAATTATGGCTTATTATTCAAATTAGAATTTATTAATTCATTAGGGTTTATGAATTCAAAATTAAGGTTTATTAATTCATAATTATTATTAATTTCGATTAGGGTTTATTAATTCCAAATTAAGATTTATTAATTCATTATTAGGATTTATTAATTCAAAATTAAGGTTTATTAATTCCAATTAAATTTTATTAATTAAAAGGTAAAAATTATTAATTCATGATTAGAGTTTATTAATTTAAAATTATTATTTATTAATTTAAAGGGGCAAACTTAAATACTTATTTTTGTCTAAGTGTGTATAGTCTATAATCAATTTTAAAATTTGCTAAGACTATATGCCCATTTTATTAATTTAATGTATTTTTGAGTGAAATATGATGTGATTTTCAACATCATTGTACTTTTTTTTTATATTAAATCAGTACATTTTGAAGTTTTAAATGAAATATGAAGTCTCCAGTCGATCAAAGAAAGTGTAACGGTCGATCGAAAACTTCAAAAGTATTAGAATTATATAAAAAAAACTTGAGATTTCAGTGGAAAACCTTGTTTACGGTTGTGAAATTATCGTCCCCAGGCGCGAAAATAATTTTCTCCGATTGATTGCAGACAATAATCACGACCGAAAATAAAGTTTTCATGATTGGAAACAAGGTTTTCCACTGGAGTCTCAAGTTTTTTTAATAATTTTAATATTTTTGAAGTATCTGGTAGATCATTATATTATCTCCGATCGATCGAATGGATTCTTTAATTTTTTAACTTAAAATACATTAAATTAATAAAATACGTATGAAATATAGCAAAATTTTAAAATAGATATAGAGGTGGCATATTTTGAAAAAATTGTGTATTTCTATAAAATTCCTCAAATTTAATTGCACTAAAAAGGTTTTTCAATAGTGTGGGGTTCACTGTCAAGTCATTGTTTCGAATATGAATGATGTGCAATACACGCACATGTGTAACACATGTTTTTATCCAATAAAGGTAAGAAGTAAGAACACAATTAAACTTTACGCTACGTGTGTTTGTTTTTATCCAATAAAATGTGACAGAGTATGGTATCATGTATCACATTATTACTATTGATGATAAAATATGAATGAAATATGTAATATCTAAATGATTCTAATTTGATCAAACTATTACTACTGTCCACTTACGTCCACTTGTTTTCTGATGGAACAGGAAAAAGGGTAAAGCATCATGTCGTGATTCTGTGCTTATAAAATGTGGTAGCAATTGATTCATCATATTTGTCCAAGAAAAAAGGTAAGAGAGAAAAAGAATTCGTCTCTATAATCAAAATAAAACAATTATGTATATGATTATTCGTCTGATATTCTCTATTTTGTTTTATTTTAAAATTCTAACTACTGAATTACTGATGTATTTTGGAAAACTATATTTTTTGTTATTCAGGATAGCGAGTGTCAAGTTGGAACATTAAATTACATATGGTGACAGCGATATAATTAATGACTGGGAAAGTGAAATATAATTATGGGATGGAGCTTTTTTTTTTTTTTTGAGGGAATAATGTAGTCTTTTAGTACAAGATGTATATTATATCGAGAATTTCCAATTAATAGATTAGGAATAATTTCATATAAAATTGAATTACAACCCACACATAGGCGGATCTAGGGGTAGCTGCAGGGCTCCAGCCAGTGCAACCCCAATTTTTTTCCATTTATGTATTATATTAGCGTTTCAAAATTAAATTCGGTCAAAATAATTAAAAATTAAAACAAAATTGTTATTGTTGGATTTTCTTATATTTTTGACCCATGAGAAAAGCCCATAAAATGTTATAAAATTAAAAGGGTCAACCACCATTTTGAAGGAGAAATTGAAGTAGCCAAAAGCAGAAAATCAAAACCTTTTTTTTCCTCTCGGTTTTTCGTTTTTGACTTCTAGAAAAATTTCGTTATCTGGGATTGAACCGTTAGATCACTGTGATTTTGGACGAAGCTTCACACATCCGGGCCAACGTTTTGGACGGTGGAGATCGAATTTTGAGTTTCGAAGGTCGGGTTTTGTCGATCTGAATATAGGATAATTCTGGTAATATTTTTCTCGATCTTTGCTCGATTTTGATTCCATACATCTTGATATGCTTATTTTCGAGTGTATGATATTTTGTATACCTCTAATATAATTTAGAAAGATTGTGTCTTGTTCCATTATTGATTATAGTGGATTTAAAGCGACTCTAGTAGTCCGTGATTTTTCACTCATCTATGAGTAAATAATACACTTTTACTGTTAGTTTTTTACCATAATATTTTGGTTAATTGTCATTAAATATACAGACTTTGTCGTTTTTTATTTTATACGTGAACTTTATAACTTATTCCAAATAGATGAATTTCTGTCCTTTTTTGATTTTGCACATGAACAAATTATTGTCCCAAAATACACAAATTTTACTTCTTCTGTTTTTACTGTTGTATTTTCTCACAAATTCCCATATCCAAATGACAAATTATCTTGACTTTCTACATGCCAGTCATGTCAATTTTGATTTTAAATTTGTGAGGAAGTCCATAAGAAATGAGTAAAATTTGTGTATTCTGAAATAAGTTTAAAAATTTATGTGCAAAACCAATTTAACGTAAGATTTATATTTTTTGGGACAATTATTTTGAATATTTTGTGTTAACCCTCCCCCTCTTCATTTTTGTTAATATTTGCATATTAATTTGTCATTCATACATGTCATATAATAATAAGACATCTCATAATTACGGCTTTATCGGAAGTATATAATACAACACGCGAATATTTAAAGTGGACGGTTTTCTGTTTTCTTAAATAACTAAACAATTATTGTATAGTCCTAAAATATATTTCATTATATTCAAGAGCACATTTCAAGAGCAATTTATACATACACACTATTATGCAAAATGTAGTATTAAATAACATCATAGATATGTTGTCTAAAGAAAGAAATAACATCATACTCTCTCAGTATTTCAATTTTTTTTAATTTTCTTTTTTGGTATGTTCCAAATTTATTCTTATTACATTTATGGAAACTATTTCACAAAATTCTCACTATTTATTATCCTCAACAACAACTTTTATTTACATCTTTTACCATTTATGATCCACCATTATCTCTCATTCTTATTCTCAACAATATTTCTTATTTACACCTTTTATCACACATGATTTATCACTAATTAATTTAATATTATATTAATATAGGACCTTCACTACACTCACAATATATTCAACAAATTTTATTAAAACTCGTGTCGTACTTTCAAAAAAGAAAATGTGAGATCGGGAGAGTATATATTATACATAGACGCTAAGAATTGCAATAAATAAATTAAATATGATACTGTAACAGTCAGATGCATGCTGCACTTTATATCTTTGTAGTAGGTTGCGAAATTTTTGGATCCATCTAATTAACGTAGCATTATTCCCATTTTAACTTTTATCTCATCGATAAGACATGTTAATTTTGGCAGTATTCATATACATGTATGCACCGAGTGAGTCATTTTTTGTAGTGACTTCACTTTGAAGCTATTAATTCGAATTGATTTACATTAAAAAAATTGTATAATAAAGTTAGTGCTCATAATGTGAATTTCTGTATGCTGAGGATTAGGTTAGTGGACTGCATTTGGGCTTTTTTTTGTTGTTATTGTTGATAATTTCGAGCATGGTTTCAACACTATTTGATTGTTTGTTAGTTGATCAATTTATATTAGAATAATAGAATTGAATCAAATCAAATTATTAAATTCGATTCGAATTTTTTCAAATTTTTGGATTTTTTATCTCAAAGATTCGAATTTTCAGTTTTGATAGGATTATGATTTTAAATTCAAAAATTCGAATTATATATAATAATAATAATAAATATTATATTTAAATATTTCTAATCCTAATATATATATTTGTTGGGAAAATTCATAAATTGATGGGAATAAGTCTATCTTAACTGTGAGTTTTGATTAGATCTCAAAACATCTGATAATTGTCTTACTGATGTAACTAATGTTGTTCACTTGTTCTGGAGTTAGGCGTCTATTACAGGTTTCAGCAGAAGAACTATCAGCTTGGAAAGAGCCAAGATTGAAGGAGTTCAAGCAATACTGAAGTTAGTCATACTAATAGGAGTATCGGTATCAACGCATAGAAGCTCAACTGAAAGATCGTATATTGAAGACTGAAGTCAGGTCAACTGATGTCTGAAGACTGAAGTATACCGATGTTGATGAACAGAGCTACTGGAGCCAAGTCGAAGGAGCCAAGTCGAGGCGAAGGCGAAGATAAGAGATTGAAGACTACGCGTTGCTAGAAGTAAATGAGTCAGGATATGATTAAGTGTCATACCGACATCTTTGTCCATTATGAGAAGTCAAAGCTAGCTACCAGAAGTCAAAGATGTCGATTGGAAGTCCAAGCTACTAATCGATAGTTAAAACTGGCTTATGAAAAGTCAAAGTTGATTATATCTACGTCAAGTTGACTCAAGTTCTCAAACTGATAAAAGATGGGAGTCCAATCTGCCGATAAAAGACATAGCAGTCTCGATGACCCAACCTGAAATCAACGTACTGACAAAACACGGGGCCAACTCAACTGGAGAAACATATAAATATTTAAGCTTTGAGTGTTTGACTTACCACGTGTCGTAGCGTACTGCAGATGATCCTAACATGCCAGAAGATATTTTCAGATTTGCAAAGCTACAGTGTCCGACGATACAGACCCTGATAGCGATGTACTAGGATTTAACAGAAATAATTTAAATGATAATTAGAATGACGTGATTGGTGCTTCATCCAATGACACTATTCATAGTATTCTCTATAAATACCTGCAGAATCCAACATTTTAAGGTAACCGAAACGTTGCACATTCTTATTGTCTAAAGTATTCAACGCTCAAAGCTCAAGTCTATCAAACAACGATTTCAAAAAGAAAGTACACAGTGCTATCAGTAAACCTTCAGAACTCACATATACTTATCGGCTCAAGGTTTCAGTATAAACTTTCTTAAGTTTAGAATACTACTTCTTGTATATATTAAGTCTAGACATACTGAGTTTGTCGCATGTGACATCTCATATTTTAGTTGGTAAATCACTATACAAAAACCATCCAGTTTAAGTAGAAGTTTGGGCAAGTAGGCAACGAAATGTTAGCTGATGAAACCTTGGTTATTTTGTATATGTAAGCAAGAGGTTTAGATCGATTATACTCGTAACCAGTCAGATGTTTTCTAGAACCTGCAAGCGTAGGAGGAAGAGAGGTGTAATCAAACCGAGCCGAGCCGAACATCATCGTGCTCAAGCTTGATTTGTTTAGTATCGAGTCGAGTCTCGAGTTTTATTTATCGAATATTTCGAGCTCACGAGCTTATTCGAGCTTTAATCGAACCCAATCAGACTTTCTAAATTTAGATATGTGTTTAGAATATTAATTATTTTATTTTAAAAATAAATTTTTTATCTATAGTAACACAATATATTTGTTGATTTCTTATAACAAAATAAAAGTAATTAGAGATTTAACAAAACAATTACTAATTATAGAAAGAAAATAATTGTATCTAGTTAATAATTTTATATTTTCAAGCTAAATCAGTTATCGAACTTGTTCACGAGCTAACGAGTGAATACTATCATGCTCAAGCTTGGTTTGTTTAGCTAACGAGCTTCACTAAACAAACTCGAATGAACTTTTATCGAGTCGAGCTCCGAATAGCTCACAAATAGTTTGGCTGATTTACAGTCCTGGGAGGAACACCAAGTTAGGTGTGATAGAGTAAGACTCTTGTACCCGTAAACAACACATAATCCAAAGTTAATGGATTGACTAAGCAATCAGTCCATGGACGTAGGAATTGATCTCTCTGAACCACGTAAACTCAACATGTTATTTACTTTCAGTTCTTTACATTCAGTATTGTATTTTACATTGAATATTATTGAACTGTCATCACCAGCGCATAACAACACAACATCTTTTTAAAACACTCTATCAGTATCAGTTTGATACTAAAGAGATAAATTGAAAACTGACTAAGCAATATTTAACTAAGTGTTTTAAGCCAATTTATGTTTTCATTAAGGCAAACACAATAACCGCCATATTCCGCAAGTACATCAGTTATCAGTCCAATTGACCAATTGTCTCAGCAGTCAATAGGTTTACTAATTGATATCACTCAGTACAAGACTCATTTTAACTGAATTGAACAATGTACTATAGCTGGCAAAGTAGCGGTCGGGCCAACCCCGGGCCAGTCAGACTTTTACATTTTTCAGGTCGGGTCGGGCCTATCCGAAATTTTTTGGACCTAAAAATATGAAGCTCAAACCAGCCCTGAGCCGGGCTTTCGGGCGAACGAGCTTTTTTAGATCATTTTTAAAAAAAAATTAAATATAAAATTAATATTTTAATTGTAAAAAATAAATAATTATATAAAATATAATAATAATTATTAAAAATTATAGATATGTATATCAAATAATATTATAAATACGTATTAATAGAATATCAAGCATGCTTTTTTAGCCCGAAATCCTAGGTTTTTGGCCCAAGCCCCAGAGGCTGTGTGTTTTTCAGGGGATTTTAGGTCGATGTTTTTGGCCTTTAATTTTTAAGCCCAAATATAGGTATCCCGGGCAGGTTTTTCGGGTCGGGCTCATTTTACCGGCTCTAAATAGTACCGACATCGATACTAAACTACCAGCTACCCGACCAAGTACAACTAGTAACCAATCAAGTCTTGTGTAAAGAAAAAGTTTTCAATTTGCCTAACTGATGCATTTCCCCCCAAACACCAGTACGTACTCGAATGATCCATCAATATATATATGAATTAAAAAAATTGGTTCGAATTTTTTATTTTTTTGGTTTTGTTCAGATTTTGTATAAAAATTTGATTCGGATTTTGGATTAAGCTTTACCTGAAAACATCATCACATATGGCTTTATCATGAATTTTTTTAGATACCTGAAAGCATCATCACATAAGGCTTTTGTTGGTTGTAAAATGTAAATACGCAAGTACACGTAGTCAACAAGTAATAAATCGGAAGTACTCCAAGATCGTCTCCACAGAGATTGCAATTTAAAATTAAACGTCGACTTCAATTAGCTAAAACAAGGAATAAAAACAATAAAACTAAGAGGATGATTTTTGGTTTTCTTTTATGGACGACAAACTGAACGAAATTACAGAGGAAATACTTGAATGAAATAGATAAACAAATATTTAAAAGGTTCGAACATATTTGGTAATGGAAAAATGGACTTGGATTTTTGAATCCCTCTATGTCTTAAAAAATGGCTTCGATGCTGCAGCAATATCTTAGCACCGATTACACGGTGACGTGATTTTACAAAGTATTTAGGATTTTTCAAAGCCTAAAAATTATATCATCAACTCATTTCCACATATTCCTATGCTTCTAAGGTTCTCATATTTAAATTTAACATATATCACTATAGTCACATAAGGCAACAACATATTCCTATGCTAAATACCTTATTCCATTCATCTTAATCATGCTTTCCTTCTATTTTCCAATATCCAGGAAGGCTAAGTATTCTTGGAGAGATGACCAATCACAGCAAGAAATTATCAATGAACATAGAAGCATGGACAGTGAAAGATTTGCCAAGATAAAGAGCAAAAAATTATAAACTAGACATAAAGTTCATCATAAATCCAAATCTCAAGGTTCTAGCTCATGCTAGAGTTCAAAACAAAATTAGAAGATTCAAATTCTCCATGTGTTACAGCCAAAAACGAGAATTACAAACAGATTAAATAAGAGGAGAGAAAGAACTATTCTTAAATTAAGCTCCACTCTCTTTTGCCTTTGAAATCCAGCTCTCCTCTTGTTCCCAGAATTTCTCCACACTATTTCTCGCTCACTAGTCACTAACACTCTGTTCCTCTCTCCCTTTTATATTGCGGCTGTAGCTCCTAGAGTTATCAGCTAGGTTTCCTCTTTTAATTTGTTAAATGGCCAGGCAGGTTGCCCTCCTCAGTGTGTAGAAGTCAGGTGCTCCTCTCTAATTTTTTGGATTTCAGCTCTTTTGTGCCCAGGTGTCTCCCAATCAAAAGCTTTGTCAGGTGGTCCCCTCCACTTTATTTCAGAATTCTCGCTCATCAACTAAATTATCGATGCTCCAGCAAAGTTCCAGCAACGAGTAATCTGCTCCAAAAAATAATAATGCGATTTCACAAGCATTTTTCTTTCAAATTCAGCTCAATTAACTCAAAAGGATCACTTATCTCAACTCTAAAACAAACAAAAGCAAACCCGTGAAACACAATACAAAAACGAGGAAGAAAGGCAAAAGAAGACACAAAACATGCATCAAACAGTACTTAAAAAGCTTTGGAGATTATAAAATACTAACTCTTTTTACAAGAGTTATCAGCTTTGTCATGATTTTTTAGCTAAACCACAGACATCCTATACATAGAACTGGGCTTTGTACATTATTGATTATAACCCTCAAAATAAATTGAAGAGTCCGTTTAGTTACATGAGCAATTTAGTTTATCTATATTTATTCCGTTAAAGAATCGTAGCCACAATATGAGTCCATCACAGCAAGTTTTTAAATTTATTTTTAACACTTTAATTTAGACTGTGATGCTATGCTATGACAGCAAGTTTTTATTTTATTTTCCTTTCTTTTATTAATGTGGAATATTTAAAAATCACTACAATTAAAGTATAAAATAGTATATGTAATAATAACTAAAAAAGAGTTTTCTCCAATATTCGATTGACAATTGGGTTGTCTTTGAGTGAGGTAAATATATATATATTGTACAGCATGTTAGTTCATGAGAAAGGTAAACTGTCCAAATAGTTACTAAAAGAAATCGAACTCTTAATGCTATGAACCTTCAATGTTGGATACTTGATTAAAGTTCTTCGATTATAATGATAATGAATTATGATTATAATGAACAGTCTGTATCTCATACAAAAAAGAAGAAGAAGACGAAGAATCATAACTGAAGTCTTGTGAATAATTAACAAAAAAAAAGTTGAGGAATTGGCAACTTAAGCTGGGACCCCTTGCATCAAGTAGCATCAACTATCTTATCACTAACACAAACCACCCCTTATACAACGAAACTTTCGAAACCAAGCCAAAACCCAAAATCAAAAATACATTAAACTAGTACATGCATGCTAAAATTAAAGTAAAATTAGATTGTATAATATAATACACGCCAAACAACATGGAATGGATTTTCCCTATTATTAAAATTCTCGCTGCTCTCCAAATAGCAGGTAGCCATGAGTCAAGAAATTAATTGTCCTTGTGTGTAATGCCAATTGTCTATTGCAGAAAACGAAAATCTACTGTAAGCTGAAACAGTTATACTAGGGTCTATTCACTGCTCTTGCATCAACATTCTTACAAATTGAACTCAATTATGCATTTTCTTTAATTGACATTATATGTTTGAAGAGATCAAGATTACAAGAAATGGAAATGCTCGAACACATCTAAAATGCCATGCATTTCCACTTTCCTGTTCTAATGTAATGCATGTATGGTTGTCTACAAAACAGGAGATGTTAAACCTAGCTAGCCATCAAGTACAATAAAGCGGTCCAGGAGGAGGACTAGCTGCCACCTGAGAAACTAGCAATTGCCAATGTGGGAAAGCAAGATGCAAGCCAAGAAGCATCTTGAGGAGCACGTCTCAAAAGTCAAACCTGATGGCTTCAAAGTTCAAACATTGTCCAAACTTTGGGGACTATGCTGGGCACGGTTGTTTTCTGATTTTGGAGTTGAGAGCCATACAATACAAAACAGTATGTTGTAACGGATTATGATTATTGATCAATTAATAAACAGAAACGTAAATCAAACATAGATTTACGTGGTTCACCAACAATGAGTTGGTTACGTCCACGGGTAGAAAAGGAGAATAAATTTTATTCAACGGCTAGTGTTTTTCAGAATACAATTACAGCTCTCAAAGATTATATATATAGTATAAGAGAATACATCAGTTGGGCTCAGCCCAATACTAATATTAAGGCCCAATATATGTATTAAGGCCCAATACTGCAAACCGTCGGGCCGGGGGCGTCTCCGCCCCCCGGACCACAGGCAAGGGACGTCGCCCCCCTTGACCCCCCGACTCGTCGACTAACAATTCAAAGAGGAAGATAGTTTCAAGGCATATCAACATAATCGTTTCTGCAAAAAGTGTACTTGTCTTCTTCTTTTCTCCTTGACTTGATATACCCTCCGATCTCAATTAAGAGAGCAATTACATACTATATGATATTGCACTTAACGGAATATGTGATTGCGTAATGTTGGGTAAGTTTGTATTGAATCTTATGTCACACACCTGTTATAATGCATTACATACTACGGCATAATGCACTAAATATTACGTCTCAATGCAGTTTTAATGCGATCAGTTTATAAATTTTGTGTTTGACTACTCTTTGCTGGTTTGTATATGATTAGGTATTGTGAATAAACTTAAAATAATTTTAATGCAATGCCTTCTATTGTTATTTGTAGAAGTAGTAATTGTGTTCGTTCGACTAACAGATTTGAAGCAAGTAATTGTGTTCGTTCTCGATTAATATCATGTTATGCCCAATCATCCAATTACAAGTTAAAATGTGGCCTATTCATTAAGGTGACTACCGGTACGCAGAATGAAATTAGATAGGAATGGAATGAACTTTGGAATGGAATGATGATAGGAATGGAATGGAATGAAATATATGATTCTTATGGTTTAGTATGTACAAGGAATGAACGAATAGGAATGAAATAAAACAAATAAAATAATTATGATTTTATAATTTATGTTATTATTATCATAATAATAATAATAATAACAATAATAATAACAATTAGTATTAATATTTAGAATATTATTCATACTAATTAATAATAATAATAATAATATCAATAATAATAATTAATTATTATTACTAATTAATAATTATTATTATTAGTTAGAATATTATTACTATTATTATTAATTAATAATTATTATTAATAATATTATTCTAATATAATTATTTAGGAATATTATTTTAATATTATTACTTAGGAATATTATTAATATTATTATTACTAGTATTTATTATTATTATTATTATTATTATTATGTTTATTATTTATTATGTTAATATTATTTATTACTATAATTTTTATCACTATTATTATATTATAATTATTTATTATTAATTACTACTATTTATTTATTATCATAATTAATTAATAATAATATTTTAGTATAATCTTTATTGGTATTAATTATTATTTTTATGTCAATATTATTATTAATTTCTAATACTATCTATTATTATTATTATTATTATTATGTTTATCAATAATATTATTATTTTAATATGTTTATCAATAATATTATTATTTTAATATAATTATTTATTGTCTTTATTGTTATTTATTATGTTAATATTATTAATAACTATATTTTTATCACTATTATTATATTAAATTATTTATTATTAATAACTACTATTTATTTATTATCATAAATATTATTATTATTTTATTATTATTAATTTTACTAGATAAAAAAAAATATATATATAATTTTTCAGAATAAATAAATAAATTTGGCTAATCCCATATTCATGGTAATAGCTAATACCATGGGGGATGAGAGGAATGGCTAATCCCATGTTCATGGTAATTAAGCATTCCTTCTGAATGGTGATTCCTGACGTAAAAATCTTATCAACCATCGGAATGGGAATGGACGCAGGAATCACCATTCCATTCCCATTTCATTCCTGCATACCAACCGTCCCCTAAGAGATAGTTGCCAGTAGGGATTAGGGATGACAATCGACCCGCGGGTATCCGCACGATTATTCGCGGGTTTTAGTGTGCATTTCTTACCCGTGGGTACGTTCGTGGTTGAAAACTAGGATCCGTTTATTTCGCGGGTACGGAAATGGTTTGACAATATCCGTACCCACGAAACTCGTATACCCGCGAATTCTACCCACGAAAACACCCGTGAATTACCCACGAACCAGCGAAAAACTATTCGTATAATAATTATTTTATGATAAAATATTAATATTCTAATTTCTAATTAGAACTAGGTAGCCCGAAGCCCTAATTTTATTGATTTGTGGATTTGAACTTTATGGATTTGAATGTGGAATTGTGTATTTGAACTTTATGATTTATGAATTTGTTAGTGATATTTTCGTGTTTTTTGAAATGCTTGGTTTCGCGGGTCGCTGGTGGTCCGCGGGTGAAGGTTTCGCGGGTAGTCCGTGGGTAGGGGTGTGCATCGATCGGTCGGTTCGACCGACCGATCGAAATTTTCAAAACCGAAAACCGAACTGAACGAATTTTTTTGAATCGAACCGAACTGATTATAATTTCGGACCGACCGAAAACCGATCGGTTTCGATCGGACCGAAAAACCGACCGAAATATAAATTATATATATATTTTTCTAAATAAACATATTTTTATCCTAATTATTTAATTAAAATATTAATTAATTATTATATAAAATATATAAATATATAAAAATAATAGTTTCGGTTCGGTTCGGTTCGGTTACCGACCGAACCTAAAACGTAAAACCGAAAACCGAACCGAAAATCGATTTTAATTAAAATTTTGAACCGAATCGAAAACCGACTTCCTCAAAAACCGAACCGAACCGACCGAAATCGATCGGTTCGATCGGTTTTTTCGGTTCGATTCGGTCCATGCACACCCCTATCCGTGGGTGGCGGGTTCGCGGGTATCCGCCAACCCGCGGGTACCTACGGGTCGCGGGTATAGTGGGAATCTCCTACCCGTCGCGGGTCGCGGGCGAGGATCATTTTCGCGGGTACGAAGTGGTTCGACATTATCCGTGCTCGCCCGACCGATTGCCATCCCTAGTAGGGATGTCAATGAGTGGGTTTTACCCGGATCAGAACCAATAAATAAGTAGTGGTTCTGGTTCTGAAACCGACCCATTAGACACTGGATCCGGACCGAACCGGATCATCAATTATGGATCTTAAGCGGTCCGGATCTGAGTAGGTCTGGAACCAGAATCGGACCAGAACCAGACAAGAACCAGAACTAGAATCGAAACCGTTGCTTTATAATTTAATGGGTATAAGTGATTTGGAATCGATATAGATAAAACTAGCTCATTGACAAGCCTATTTAAACTTAAGCTTGTCAACATACGGGTTTTACTCATATCAGAACCAATAAATAAGTATTGGTTCTGGTTCTGGAATCAGAACCAGATCCAGATCGGATCGGACCATCAAACTATGGATCTAAACGGTCTGGGTCTAAAGCGGATCTGAAACCAGCACCGCTGCTTTAAAATTTAATGGATTTTGAACGGTTCGGATCGATCCTAAAAAATCCACCCATTGACATCCCTAGTTGCAAGTGCCACTATATCTTGAAAACATAGGTAGTCTTTACAAATTTAAAACGCTGAAATTAAAAGTTAATTAATATATCATTGAATTGACACATTAACCATGTTTCATACGGTGTAGTCTTTAAACAATTATTTATCCAGCAAAAATAAAAGTAATGAAAATGTAATGCATCATTGCACCAAAATAATCTATTTCTCGACCTAAACGTAAATAGGGTTTTCGTTTGGTTAGAGAAAAAGAAAAAGAAAAAGAAAAAGGAAAAAAAAGGTATGTATAGAATCTCTTTTTTTTTTTCAAAAATAATTATAATATAATACTCCTAAAAAATTGATAATCAGTTTAATTAGTCACGCAATTTATTTTATTTATTCCACTGAAAATTGTATTTTCACCTAATTGCCGGATAATAAATTCTTTTAGTTACGTTATTTATTTTTTTCCAACTGTTAACTAGAATTCTACAATATGGCAACATGTTTCTTTTATTTTCTTTTAAAATGTTGGATATTTAATATATTATTAAAACAATATTATGTACAATAACGTAAAAAAAGTTTTCTCTAATATTCTTTAACAATTGGGTTTATCTCTCTTCACCAAGTAATATTCTATTTAATATACGATGTTTAGTTTACATAGTTCGTTAGAAAGGTATATTATATCAGATCATTATCATGTCGACATGATAATGATGCGACATATAAAATCAAAACACGAACAAGATTCGTAAATTATTTGCTCCATACGAACACAACACGATTTGTATAATCACATATGCGATACAAATAAAAAGATGATATGATTTCATTCATATTGACACGATAATGACATGATATGATAGAAATAGATTCAAACTATAACTGTGTACTATTTCATTATTAAATAGATCAAGATTCAGATCCAAACTCATATTTTAGTAACATTATTTGTAATTTTGTTGGTATTTATAATTATGGATATATTGTTGGATATGAGTTTATAAATTTTTACCAAGACAATCCCTATACCAAGTAGCAATGTAGAATCAACTTATTACCAAATAATCAAGCTAAAATACATTAAATTAAATTACATGCTAAAATTGAAGTAAATTTTAGATTGTATAAGGTGCTAAATCTTTTGAACTATATTCCTAACACTTCTGACAACATATTATAGAACCTCAGATTTGTATTGTGTATTATAAATGGCTTTTGTAAATATTTTACTCGATAAAAAGTCAGAAAATTATAGTCTAACAAATAAAAATCAGAAGATACTCATTTTCTTGGCCAGAAATCAGAATTAGATAAAATATAAGGGCATAACTGCAAACCGCTGTCTTGTTTCCAAAGAAAGGTATTTTACTTCAAAACTCTCTGGCCTCTGCTTCAGCAAAAATATTTACAACAGAAAAGCGAAGATTTTTTATTATTTGAATTGAAATGGCAGGCATGGAGAGACTTCACCGGATGTTCGCCGGCGCCGGCGGTGCCCTCGGCCACCCGCCGCCGGACTCCCCGACGCTCGACTCCTCCGAACAAGTCTACATTTCGTCTCTCGCCCTTCTCAAAATGCTCAAACACGGTAAATCTAGGGTTCCTGTGACTATCGTAAATTGATCCAATTCTTCTGTGTTTTCTCTTCGTTCGCTGATGTAATTAGGGTTTACGTGTGTGTCTCGTTGATTGTTGCAGGTAGAGCGGGGGTGCCGATGGAGGTGATGGGCTTGATGCTGGGGGAGTTTGTGGATGAGTACACGGTGCGTGTGGTGGACGTCTTCGCGATGCCGCAGAGTGGAACCGGTGTCAGTGTCGAGGCCGTCGATCACGTTTTCCAGACTAATATGCTTGACATGCTGAAGCAGACCGGCAGGTACCAAATTTATTCGCGATCTAGAAGAAATGTTGAAAAATTAATTCTAATTGTAATTTTCTGCAGCTCCGTTGTCTTTCGGCTTTCTTGAACTGTATTGTTGATTTTCATTTCGCGTTGTATGCTTAAATTTAATATGGTTCTGCAATAAGCATTTCGGTTGTTGATTGTTAAAAATACAGCTTTCAGAATTTTGTGATATAAAAATAGGAAGTTGTGTTTGAGATTGACACATGATTCAGTGTGTGTCATATTCTAATAGCATTTGAGATATCAGAGCAATCAATTGCATTCAAATCTTATGTAGTCATTTTGTAGGAAAAAGAAGACATTCTTTCTAAATCTTCTGTGGTCATTTTGTAGGAAAAAAAAACAGCTTTTCTAATTTGTTCCTAAGAAAAATGTGACTGCTCTCTGTTGAAGTGTTGGCCCATCTATATTTATTCTCATTCTTGGTCTTTGGAATGTTCTTCATTTGACTATTATTAGTTCATTAGAATGCATCAAGTATCATTAATTGGATACTGTATCTTTTTTGTTGGTTCTAATTATATTGAATTGCTTTTCACATTCTTTAAAAAAAAGATTGGTTCATAGGATATTTTAATGTCAGGTTCTTCCCTCACTGATTCCTATTTTGCAGACCTGAGATGGTGGTTGGTTGGTACCACTCACATCCTGGCTTTGGATGTTGGCTTTCTGGTGTTGACATTAATACTCAGCAGGTCATTAATTTTCCATATTTTACTCTTCTATTGCTAAAATAATTGTTGATTAATTTCCAATATGCTATATCCTAGGATATGCTATCGTGTATAAATTGGTGTACGTATGATCTTCATTCGTTGCTTTTTGAAGTATGTAATTTTCCATGAAATTCATTTAATCTTGTTATGCTTAAGCTTACTGAGTCTTCCCTTGATGCACTTTATGTGCTATTTCTGTAAAGGGGATCTCTATCTTTAACATTTAGATTTAGTCTATGTTTCTGTATGGAAGAGATGGTGCTGTTAGCAAACACACTCAGTATCCTAAGATTATAACTATAAGTGCGTGTTTGCTGAAAAATTGCTGTTACTATGATGCAGAGTTTTGAAGCATTGAATCAGAGGGCAGTAGCTGTGGTGGTAGATCCAATTCAGAGTGTTAAAGGAAAGGTTGTAATTGATGCTTTTCGTCTCATTAACCCTCAAACTATGATGCTAGGTCAAGAACCGCGACAAACTACTTCCAATGTGGGGCACCTTAATAAACCATCAATCCAGGTACTGATTGAATTTTGAAGTTCAGTGACTTCCGTTAAAATCGTCTTACAGTCAGTTTCTAATTTTGATTATATCCCACTCCAGGCTTTGATTCATGGGTTGAATAGGCATTATTACTCCATAGCCATTAATTACCGGAAGAACGAACTTGAGGAGAAGATGCTCCTCAATCTTCACAAAAAGAAATGGACTGATGGATTGACCCTCCAGCGGTTTGACACCCACTCCAAAACAAATGAGCAGACAGTCCAGGTACGGTGGAGTTCTCCATTTATTCTTGTTCCTTATAGCCAGTAGCCACGAGTCAAGTAAGTAACTGTTATTGTGTGTAATGCCAACTGTCATGCATAAAAATAAAATTGTGTAAGCTAAAGCAGATTGCTTGATTTAGGAAAGTTATATTGGGCCTATTCACTGCTCTTGCATCAACATTCTTTCAAATTGAACAATAATAAATATTTTCTTCAATTGACATTACATGTTGTTTGAAGAGATCAAGATTACAAGAAATGGATTCATACCAATGCTCGAACATCTTGTCTCACATTTCCATACTTTCTCTAATGTAATTTATGTATCGTTGTCTTCAAAAACAGGAGATGCTAAACCTGGCTATCAAGTACAATAAAGCGGTCCAGGAAGAAGATGAGCTGCCACCTGAGAAACTAGCAATTGCTAATGTGGGAAAGCAAGACGCCAAGAAGCATCTCGAGGAGCACGTCTCAAACTTGATGTCTTCAAACATTGTCCAGACTTTGGGGACAATGTTGGACACGGTTGTTTTCTAGATTTTGGCGTTGAGAGCCATACATAACAGTCGTTTCTACAGAAATTGTACGTGTCATCTTCTTTTCTCCTTGACCTGTTATAAACTCCGATTTCAACTTAAGAGAGCAGTTACCTCTAAAATAGTTGCTAGTTTTACCTTGTTGTGCCTTCCCTCATATGTATTCATATCATATTATGGTACTTCTATCTGCATTTATTCCAAGCATAAAAGGCTCATATCTCAACAATTATTATTATCGCAATCTCAATCAAAGTACAATTTCACTATTTTCTAGTATTGAAAAACCATAGGCGGCGAGTCCATTTTGAAGAATTCAGCCATTTTTCTCATCCTTTATTTGACCTTTTCACCTTCCAAGCCATCCAGATGAAAGCAATGATCCTCCCCTTGCGTTTCATGGATCTCGACCGTACCCAACCACCCGCCCTGGCCCAACACTTGAAAGTAAAGCCACCCTCAATCCTTCTCAGCAACAGTAACCAACACCCTTCAGCACCCTAGCCCGACCAAGCTCGGCCTGCCCTCAGCCACCAGGTTGATCCATGGGTCGTCCGTCGGTGTGATGGGCAAACCACCCCCCACAGCTGGTCCACGTATGCCTTCTTTTCCAAGTCCGACCCTCTGACCCGATAGGATCTGAACCCCAGAAAACGCAGCCATCGGTTGATCCATGGGTCATCCGTCAGGCGCGATGGGCAAACCACCCCCCACAGCTGGTCCACTTATGCCTTCTTTTCCAAGTCCGACCCCTCCACCCAATAGGATCTGAACCCCAGAAAAACTCGATAGGATCCGAACCCCAGAAGAACTGGTTGACCAACACAATCCCCAGGATTCCCACATCTAGCCCCATCAGGATTACCTGCAGCCATAGCCAGGTTCTGAACTATGTTCCCACCGGCGCTGTCGCCGGCCAAAAATACACGGCAAAAGTCGGCATAGTTATTCAGCATGGGCTCGGGGCCGTCACCATTGCAGTGAGAAGTCAGTCACCCAGTGTAGTGCAGCCCATGAATCTCCGTATGCTACTGGGAGACGATGCTCGGAGCCCTTCTGTAGTGCACAGAGACTGCGATGACTCGGGATTCAGCTACGAGGGCATTTAGGTAATTTTGGTAAAGTGGAGTGAAGGGGGTGTGCACAAGAAATGCACCACCATGGTAGTATACTAGAAGAGGGAGCTTTTGATTGTTGCTGCTGATTTTAGGGGGAGAGATTCTTAAGTAGACTTCTGTGTCTGGGATTATGTTTGTGATATCTTTCAACAAAACGCCGGGGTCTGGATCGGTGCCTGCAGGCGCGGTGTCTGTTCCCTTCAGCCTCTCGACACGGCCGTTTTTTTTGTAGGCTTTGATGTACGGGAGAAACTCGAACTTGAACAAGTGTTGATTGATGTTTTGTGCTTTGGTCCACAATTTACAACTATTGTAGGACAAGTTCTCTTAGTTTATTCTGAAAATATTCAACAAAAATAGAAATGACAAATTGATGATAGAAATGACCAATAGTTTGTTACATCAAATTAGTAATGCAGTATTAATCTCTACAGACTTATTATGTTTATATTATTTCAATACTACACAACAAGACATCATTACTTCAAATATATAATATATTAAAGCAAAATAAAAATACAAGATCCAGATCATATTCAAGAAAAATACTAGTATCATTCATGTATTGTGGCGATCCCGCCGCTCTTCCTCCACGACCACGAATCCGATGGCGACTTCGGCAGAGGAGGCAGCAAAAAGGCCTTCTTGCAGAGGTCAAATGGCCACCCTTCGTACTGCAGAAGCTCTATAATAACAATGGGTTGCTTACTGAAATCTTGAGAATCAATCTTGTTCAAGCTCAAGGATCGCGAAAAGCGCGTCTTGACTGAAAAGAACGCGTCGTAGCTCGTAGCGCTTGAACATCTAGAAAGCAGATTAGCTGCACTTTCTCCTGAGCTGCCCGATTGTCGCCTCCCTTTTTGAGAGAGCAAGAAGTGTTGCGGAGAAAGAGCCCATCTCAAGGTATTTATCCCAATGGCGGACTTGCGCTTGCATTTTAACTCCATGTATTTGCTCATCACTGCTGAAACGAATACCTGCAACGAGTTTTCACAGAAAATCCTGAGTTAATTAGCAAGAAAAAGAGAAACGAAGAAAATGTGGGATTCTAACATGAAAATGTAGAGCAATGGAGGTGATGTGAGTTAAGAGTTACTTCTTCTTCATCGAAATCGACAGCTGCATCTTCTGCTTCGGAGCCTAAATCAGAGAGCTTCCCCGGAAAAAGAGGGCATTTGGAAAACCTCTCTTTCAAAGCAGAAGAAAGAAATTTGCAACTGATGCAAGGATACCGATAAAACATAGTCGTGATGAGAAAGAAATGTGTGCAAGATGGATGGATGTGTTGATAGTTTGTAGATGAAGATTTTACAGATATATATATATATATATATATGTGTGTGTGTGTGTGTATTTTGTGATTTTCATGTCTGATTATGAGCCTTTTCAACGACTGTGGCCCCTCACCTTATTCCATTTTCTTCACAATTGAGTCTTTGGGGTGAAGCCAAAGTTAAGAAGCAGATAGAAAAGTTTACCAGATTGTGATGCATTATTATTTTTACCAAAAATTTCCATCAAATTCTAAAGAAA
This sequence comes from Salvia rosmarinus, assembly GCA_036937905.1. Taxonomy (NCBI): domain Eukaryota; kingdom Viridiplantae; phylum Streptophyta; class Magnoliopsida; order Lamiales; family Lamiaceae; genus Salvia; species Salvia rosmarinus. Next base: position 6,354,909 of record CM072813.1, read on the forward strand.
ACTGTTCAAACACTTTTTTGGGCCTAATAAGAAGGTAAGTTTTATTCATAAACTTAATCCGAGTCTTTCTCGAGTTTTTCATAGAATTTATATATAATTTTTTCCTTTTTTTTTTCTTTTTTCAAATTTTGAAAATATTGATAATAACATCAATGCTTACTAGCCATGCATTAGTTCATAACTGAGAAAGAATATGATATTTTCTTTTCCATGACAAAGAACCCTTTTCATAAAATTAGCATGCATGTCTATTTACAATTTAGATGAAGAATTGCAAAAAAATGTCTACATGTAAGATATCAAAACTCTGGACAATTTGTAAAAAATGCTGCATATGTCTATTTACAATAATAAAAATGCTGCATATATATAAGCACTATATATAGGAAAATGTCAAATAAGATCTCCAGATAGTTATATCTATATTTAATATAATCATTTCCACAAGAGCGACAGCAGAGAAAAAGGGAAAATACCGCTTTTACAGTATCCGAGCAGAGCTGCCTCAGGCTGCGAACATTTCTCCACATCAAGAAGCAAACAAGCAGAAATTTCGATTTCTTAGTTGATCTCCACTGCGACAAGATGCAGCATTCCAATCTGTGAGCCAAAATACAACAGACCTCACCTAATGTACAGGTATAGATTCAGGGAGTTGTCTCATCCGCGTGCTTTTCCCTCATTATTAGGTTAACCAGAAGCCGGACAAAAGTTGTAACATCATGAAAATTTTGATGAATGTGAAAAGTATCGTACATGTGGAAGTACAGAAGAATATGCATTACTGACAAACACATCAAAGGGGTGAAATTCTTTTAGAAATCGGATCAATTAGAAGACTTCTGTCCCTGTTGGGATGCGGCAGAAATCAGAGACTGGATCTTAGCAATGGCAGAAGTCTTTTCGGGTGGGCATTTGGATAGAGCAATGTTTAATGAGATGATAGCCTCGTCGACCCTCCCTGCTGACATGGATGCCAATCCGGCCTTGTAAGCTTCATCAGCTATTTGAGCATTTTTATTAGTATTTTTGGTCTTTGGAGCAGGATCGGAAGATTGTGAGAAGACCGCAGCACGAGCATACTCGAGAGCAGCAATGGCGGAATTGATCTCGGCCATGAGAGCCTCGGGAGCAACGGATATAGTCTTAACACCGTCAAACGTGGTCCATGGATGCTTTTCTTCTCCGTAGCTCATCTTATAACCTGCAGATCCAACAGCTAGGCATTAAAGCATTGACTAAAGTTTAGTTCTTTAAGTAATAATTGTGCATAAATCACCATATACCACACTTGCTCACAGCTATATTGTGCAATGTGTAATAACAGAGTTAGAATGAAGTTAACACCACTAATAAGTCAAACAATAGCAACCAAATATATCAATCAATAAACGCGATTTATCTGCAAGAAATTCTATCGTGATCTTTACATAGCTTGCGTATCTAGGAATAAACTACATTGCAAGAGTAGAATGATATGGCTGGCATTCCCTCGAATTTTAGGGCAAAATCCACACGAGAAAACACATAAAAACGTCTACCTCTTCAATCACAAACCCTCCTTATAATCACTTGGATACATAAAAACTGCACCATTTTCTAACATCAGACTGAATATAAACAGTACATCTACTTCAGTGTAAGGCATTTTCTATGATTTTTCTACCAATAGTGGAATTTGTGCTTGTTGAAATTGCTTTGTGATTGAATGCCAATGCAATAGACAATTAGGCAGCTAATAATCAGAAATAGCTCAACCACAAAATATTTCACCAAGAAGATAAACCTGGCTGCCATCAATTTCATCAACAGATAATTTTCCCACATTATGTTCATAAAGCCCAGCAAACAAGAATAACTGCAGAATTTCAAGCTGATTAATTCAACAATAATATTCCCAGAAAAAGAAAATATCAATTAGAAATCAACAGCAGGTTAACAAGAATAACAGAAAGATAAAGAACAAAAATGGGTCCATACTAAAAATGCAAGAAATGCCAAAATATTATCTCAGGCCATAGAAAAGCTGCAGGAAAGATAATTGCAATTGAAAATGAGTAAAAATGAGAACCTTTTTCAGAAAATATCATCACAAAATCAAGTCTCTTTACTTAACTCGCTCTCTCTCTCTCTCTCTCTCTGCAATTTGGTTTTATCTTTTCCAATTTCAGGCGGCATTAAGCTTGAGAAGGTCGTAGAGCGGAAGCTTGAAGGACTAGATTTCGAGATGTGTGTTTTGTGTTTTTCAATTTTACATATATTTTGTGTGTGCATATGTGTTTTCGGCCAGAACTATGTAAACAGTTTACCTGCCCGCGAAGATGAAGGCTTCATTATCAGTTGAGGATGATAACTCATAATCATTTGGAGAGAGAAAATTTGCAGAAGCTTATCATTCAATCATTCATTGGACCGCTATGCTCGTAAACTCCCTCGGTTCATACGAATTTGTCCAAAATTTATTTTACATTTACAATTAATTAAGACAAAAACTTGGGTGAGCTTTTCCGTTACCGTGAGTTCACTTATTTTTTATTAAAATTAAGGTTTATTATTTTAAAATTAGGATTTATTATTTCAAAATTTGGGTTTATTATTTAAAATTTGTGTTTATTAATTCCAATTAAGATTTATTAATTCACAATTATCATTTATTAATTTAAAATTAGTATTTATTAATTTATAATTAAGATTTATTAAATTAATTAATATTAATTAAAGATTAATTAAAGTGGTCTCGCGGCTGCGCGCAGGAGACCATCCCATTAATTATAAGGGCCGTCATTCTAAAGCAAATTACTCAAGGAAATATCAATAGACAATACTAGTATAAATAAATATATTTTTTTGGAGTAACTAAATTTATTGGGTGGTCGCAATTCAAATCATACTCAAATATAGACTTGAACATAAGTAGAAAACTATCAAAATAATAGCATAGGTTTAGAATCAGATTTAAACTAAATGACAAACATCAATAAAATTTTATCTAAGTTGATTTAGTATGTGCTTAATTGGATTTCGCGCAGTGTGATGTTCAGTTTTATATAAGCAAGTTATTTTCATATTTATGTTTTTTCATTTCTCGATCTGTTTTTATCTCTTTTGTAACAATATTGAATAGTATTCTATTAAACACAATTTCTATTGTCATAAGAAATCATCATAAGCTCCAAGTTTAGGGAATATCAACAAATAAATTTTAACGAACAAATTAAGAATTATATTAAAATAAATAATGTTGAAGGGATAAATTGGTCCAAGTTTTATATGATCAAATCATATATAAATTTTGATAATTTTATGTCTCCACATTCAGGGCCGAGTAAGATGGTGACATTCAAAATGCATTGAGCGGCATCAGAGATCTACACTTAAATTAAATTCAACACCGACTTATTTTGAGTTTATTCTTATAATCTTAATTAAAACTGTGATTACATTTGAATAAATTAGCGATTTCTATGATATAAGAATACATAATAAACACATAAACTCCAAAATAACTATAATAATATAATTCATAATTGCTTTAACGACACAATTTCTAACATTTAACCCACTCATTTAATTGTTTTGCCATCTATGAGCATAAAAAGAGTTGAGAAAATGCTTTTGCCATCTTTATATCAGACAAATATCCATAAGTCCACCAAAAACTTGTGTTATTTTATATGACACAAATTTTAATAAAATATAATGAATGCAAAGCCAATGTAGATAATAAATGAATATTTTAATAAATAATGAAATAAAAGTTGATCATGTATAATTTTTTATAAATAAGTTAACAAATTAAGAATAGTTGATGATTTCAAAAATGAAAAATGTAAGCTTTTGATGAACGGATAAAAAAATGAATAAATACAAACTTTTGATAAACATAGTAAGTATATTATTATATAGAAATGCTTTAATCGATATATCACTTTTAATCCTCATTTGATAAGAGGAATGTTAGAAATATTTTAAGTCGGACATATTAATATACATTATCTAGGCTTTATTCAACCGACCTTGAATATTTTATAGTGTTAGCATTTCGAAACTCAACAATATTACGAAAAAGACGAGTTTGAAAGATGACAAATAAGAAACACGATCCGCACGGAAGTGTAAAATAGAGCAAGAATTACCTGCTCGACTCAAAACTAGGATTTAATGAATGGAAATTCAAACCCAAATCAATCATCAACTCAATAAATAGTTCAATTAACATTGGCATAGGAGTAAACGTACTTTCAGAGAGCACGATCCGCACGGAAGAACAATCGATGCTGGTAAGGATGAAGGGGAATGCAATGAAACCTCACCTTGAATTCTAGAAAATTGATATCCCATTTCATCCAACTCACAACAACTAATAGAGAAGAAATCACCACACCTGCATTGATAGGACAGTTCGAAACTGCCTCCATCTTCTTCTTCTTCTACAACCATCATATCGCCTATGCTCACGTCATCTGCAGCCACAGCTTCCTGTCTCAATGTTCTCAATTCATGGTCGTAGAGGGCCCGCGATCCTGGATCACCGAGCACTTTCCACGCCCTCTGCACCTCAAGAAACTCGAGGTTGTTTTGGGGATTTGATGATTCAGATGAATCCGGAAGTTTATCTGGATGGAAAGTGAGAATGGCAGATCGATAAGTTTTACGAATTTCTTCTTGGCTTGCATCTTCCTTTACACCAATAATCTCATAAAGGGTTCTGCAGCCCAAGTTGTGGCTTATCATGATCTGTTGCCAAGAATGTTCATCGATGATCAACATCAAATTGAATAAAGAGCATAATTTAACATATATATACCAATAACATTACTACAGATTTTACACAACAGTTTAATCTCTAATGTCTTTTTTAAGTCAATCAAGAGCACAACCGGATATATATACATTTTACAGAACAGTTTCATCTCTTATAAATTGTTTGATCATGCATGAGGAAATGCAAAGATATTTAGTTTCCTATGCTCTTAAAAGATAATGTTTCAGAGACCTACAATTTCTAGGATTAATTGCTTGAACAATTTTGTTGCTTTCTTGCTTCAACTACACATTTAAGCTCCTAATTTACTTTTGAATAAAGAAAACACCCAAATTCGACAACTGAAGAAACTGGTAATAAATTATATTCAGGTATATATATGGCGAATTCAATATTTTAGAACTTCACTCTTAAAGAGCTTATTAATGTGTGCCCTTAAACAGAGCTTCCAAAATTTCTTCCACGGGCTTAGCTCAATAAATTAAGAACTAACAAATTTTAAGACTACTTAACTGTTGAGTTATCATGATTTAGCTCTTACATTCTTACGGGTGGGTGGGCTCCTGCAGAGAGGGCTCCTGCAGAGAGATTATCCTTGTGGAGCAAAGAGTTTCTAGAGATTTGCAAAAAAATTCAAAACCTCAGACTGTGGCAACTTCCTACATCATATTTTCTATATGATTATTGAACTTTTCCTCTTAAAGACTGATTTGTTTTACAGAAACACCTCTCGCAAATCAAGTTCAACAGAGGGATAGTAAAAAAAAAAGGCAATAAAATGTCAGCCCTAATATTAAAATTAATTCTAAAAATAAAATCTTCAAGTGAAATTGACCAACAGCGAGATGAAGAAAAAACAACAAAACCTCAGCCCTAAAATCATGACTTCATCTCTAATTTCAGAAATTCAGATTAGGTATTGCTAACCTGTAATTATTGATGCAAATATTCTTCACAAGATACGGGCAATCGGAGGAGAGCAGAAGCTCGTAGGTGAACAATCGGATCATTCACGGCAGCCGGCAACTTGGAAATCAGGAAACAGGTTACTGTGACCAGTGGTTTAGTCAACCGGTTCACTAATTTGAACACCGACCGAGTGGACTATTTTTCTGTTTTTTCTTTTCCTTTTTAACTTTTTTTTTTCATTTCTAATTAGTGTATAATCCATCGAGTTTCGACGAAAAATTACTTTTGTTACAAATTATATATAAGTATGAACTTAAAAATAAATTTATACTTTGTTTCTAAGTGATAGTATTTTGACAATTTATCAGAAGAAGTTTTCAAAATCAAATAACATTATAATAGAAAAATAAATTAAGGAGGATTTTCTTCACCTATGTGTTTAAAAGGTCAATCTATGTACTTGTACTAATAGCAAACATGATTAAAAAATAATTTTATTATTGGTTCTCATTTTAAACTCATATAGTTTTATAAATTATTACAATAATTAATTATTTATCTCAATAAAAAAAGTGAATATTAATTAAACATTAACAATAAATAGTATAAATAATAAAAGTTCAGAAAAAAATTCCACTTGGACACGTTGATTAGTGTTTATACTTGTTTAGAACTTATATACTCATATTTGTCTTAAATCGAATTAAAAAGTAATTTTACCATCGATTTTCGTCTCAAACTCGTATATTAATGCCCACTAATTAGTCAAACACATAAATGTCATTTTATTTAGGTTTCAACTGATGAAGTATCATGAAAAAATATGCATTATTATAAATAAAATAATGAATGAGAAGTAATCAAGAAAGTTTCATACTCTTTAATTAAGAAAATATTGAGATATATAAAATAAATAAAAATTAGAATATAAAATTTTAGGAAGTATAAAATTAGTATCGAGATAAATAAGAATAGAGAATATTGAAGATGCCACGTAGGCACACGAATTAAGGTGATGTCTTCGATATGCAATCGCATTATATAGAATGTATATACTCGTAGTTATCTCAAGTCCGATTAAAATTAATTTTACTACAAGTTCTCATCTCAAAACGGTATAATAATTCCGCTAATTAACTAACTCTCGTTCAAATTTACAAATATAAGTTATTACAACAATTGATTATTCGTTCTCGTCCCGAAATCATATATTAATACTCACTGATTACTCAAACATGTAAATGCTATTTTATTTAGATATTCGATTCATGAAGTCTGGTGGAAAAAATATGCTAGGTTTCAATTTTTTTATAAAAAAAAGTAGTGAAAGTAATTAAGAAAGCTTGGTACTCTTAATTTAGGAAAATTTTAGAATATTAAAATATAAAAAATTAGAATATATGAACAAAAATACGAATAAATGAGTATTTAAGATAAATCAAAATAGAGTTTAAATATTTATCTTGCGAATAGAGTTCAAACTATCAAAATATGATGGTTGGTCTCTTAATAATCTTGCAAAGTTTATTTTAAAAAATAAATACTAAATTTAAAAATATTTTTGTGGAAGGAGAAAAATAAATGAATGATTTGATAAGACATGTTATATGATAATTAACATATAATGATTTAAATCAAATTAAAATTATAGATTTTTAAGATTATATATTTAAATTTAAATAAAAATAATAAATATATAAATACAAATATACAAATACATTTTTCTTTTGAAAATCATTAACAATTATGAATAATCAATATATATATATATATATGCATTTATAATAACATATTTAATATTAATATAAATCAATCAATCAATATATTAAATGATAAGTAGTCAAACAAGGAAACTTGTGAAATTTTAAAAAATAAGAATGAAAAATCATGAAAATACCACATGATTTTAGATGAATATGTTGTCTGCAATATGTAATAGATTTATATATTAAGTAGATGATGAACCCCCTCCCAAACTCCTTTATTACGTTTGTCCTAATTACTTTCATGAGCTACTTAAAATTCGAATTTTGACCAAACTCGGATACGTTTCAATTTCCGGTTTTCGGGCTAATTTTAAAGAATATGCTCATGAATGGCCCAAAAAGATATGTATTTTGGGAGAGCCCGTGACCTTAAAACCAGTCCAGTCAAAATCTTTCGGGAGATGATTCGATTTATTTTAATAATATGATACCTCTCATTTTCAACGCTTGTGACTGTGACTCGATATAAATCTTAATAAATCCTAACTCGTAAATCAATTTGATATCAGCTCGTCATTTAAATTTATAGATAATTTAAACATATACTCGTGGTAATGCATACCAATTTTAAGAAATTGACTTTTTGTATTAATCAATTATATTTAAATATTTATTCAATATATCCAAAAGTGACATTTTATATGATTTTACTTTTTCGATATACGTTATCTGATCTTGTGTTAAAAGGGGTGGTGAACTATACTTCTATACATAGTATGTGTTTACATACTAGAGTAGATATAATAATATAATGTTTACATTTGTGTTACTAATATTGAATCGTCACCATATACAACGTTTAATCAATGCAACTTTATGCTCTGAATGATAATACCATAAAACTATCACTACACATTTATTCACCATTCCCCAATTATTAAAATACTGAGCTTCCCAATTTGAAGCTAACAACACCAATCAAACTACCATCACTGTCTTACAGAGAGCTGGATCCACCATTCTTGTGCTCCCAAAGTCGAAAACGAGAGGCGACGAACAAAGACAGCAACTGCATAGATACGTACACTCGTAAAAGAACCCCACAATCAACCACAGCTTCACTTCTTCTTCTATATTTGTAGGTTGATGGTGAGCTTTACGCGCTGATCACTCCAGATACCCACGGCACAACCACTGGTGCTCGTGGATGTGCATCTCGATAAGCTTCAGAATACCGTTCCCTGAAGTTCAACTGCGGTATCTCCGACTGCAGATAATGATGCAATCAAACAAGGTTAGGGTAGGAGTGGCATTTGTTTAACGTAAACTAATTTGAGGCAACTCCAGTGCATCCACATTAGTTATATCCTAATTCCGATTGATAAATTCTAACTAGAGATTAATAAACCCTAGTGGTGGATTGATGAGCCCTAAATAGGGTAGATGTACATCCAAATGTACACGAGTTTCTGCAAACTAACTTTATTACTTGATGAAGATTAGTTTTCCTTGAGTTGCAAATATGAATAAATATTAAATATGCAGCAGCAGAGAAATTGATTTCATGAGCAAACTTACATATTTGAGCCAGTATTCTTGATATTTATGCTTGTAAATATCAAGAGAGTAGCATCCAGTCTCAAATGGACAATAAACCCATATGTTGCATTTCCTCTGACCGGGTTTGGCTCCTTTCGCCTGATCCAAACACGACATACAACAATCTTAGGTGGATTCTTTACGGTGGGTGAGGCCCCATCTGACTGCAACACCACCGTAATCAGTGTGAAGTTCAGCATGTCATTCAGGAGGTAGCTGTCTTCCTGGTAAGATCTCTTTATCTGAAAAACAAGAAATAATCTCAGCTAGGGTGATCATAACCGAACTGAAACTGAAAAAACGCACCGAACCATTAGGTTTTGATTGAAGGAAGGGATTATGGTTGGTTTGGTCAGCAAATCATAGCTTGGTTTCTCGACTAAGGCTTGTCTAAGCAAAATACAACTCTCTGACAGATGAACTTTATAACAGATAATACATCAGTGATTATCATAAAAAATATATAACTTTATATATCTTTTACTTTGGTAGAATATTTAATCAAAACATACACCTCCATCCCAAATTCCCAATAAATAGTTAAAATAATTTCATGTTTTTCATTTTGTTGTGATCTGATTAGACTTCAATTCACTAATTATGTAAATAAATTCGTGCACTATTTTTTCTTTTTCCCATTTTGAAAATTTATCAGAAACATGCAACTTATCCCCCGTCCAATCCAAGATGACTTATAATCATTTTCAGGTTGTTCCATTTAAGTTGGTCTGTTTCGTTTTTAGGAAATAATTATATGTTCAAAAAGTATAGATTTTACCTATTTTTTATTACTTTAACCACTTTATATTTTTTTTCCAAATAAACGTATCAAAAAGAAAAAAAATCATTTTAGATGGGACATAGTGAATGTATTTTTTATCTTAATCTTGATTAGAAAAAGGATGCGTCTCACGTGCACGAAAGATAAATACTCGTCTAACGTGCCGACTTTGTGCAAATGCACGTCGTTAATAAATTTTTCTTGTCATGCAAATTTATTTGCATTAATTGCTATTCAATTAGTCATTTATCACAAAATGAGTGATTCGGGATGAAATTCAATGTCCTATAATTTTATATGCATCACTATGTCTCATTATTATATTTATTATTTCAATTATATTTTTTATAAAAGTAAAATTTATTATAATATTATGCATCATATATAATTTTTATTTTAAAATATTAATTTTTTTAAAAAATTATATATTCTAACTTTAGATTTATCAACCATAATAATAAATTATTAACTAATAAAAATAATGATTATTAGCATATAAATACACAAACTTTGATGTGATTTTGGTTTTACACACAAAATTTAAAAGGATTACATAAATACACGAACTTTGATTGATTTTGATTTTGCACACGAACTTTACTTATTAATTGTAGTAATTTTATCACAATTTATTTTTCGATCAAATTGAAACTGACATGATATTTGATATGATGAGTTGACAACGATGTGAAAATCTTAAAGTTCGTGTGTGAAGAAGAAAAAGACATATAGTAGTCTACTTGTTCATCATTACTCCATTTATAAATGGTGGGTTTAGGATTTGAAATGTTCTCTTCAATTTGTGTGTTTGTGTTATATTCTTTTATTTTTTTTCTTTCTTTCTCGTAAAGTATATATGTGTTTTGTGTGTGTTAATGAGTTATGAGTCAATGTGCGTGTTTTACCAAGTGTAAATATTTCTTTTATATTTTATTTATTAATTTATTTTCACTTCGTTATCAACTCATCATATCTAATGTCAAGTCAGCTTCAATTTGGTCGAAAAAAATAAATCATAGTAAAATTATTAAAATTAATAAGTTCGTACATTTATATACTCCTCTTAAAGTTTGTATGCAAAACCAAAATTACATCAAAGTCCGTGTATTTATATATTCATTTTAAAGTTCGTGTAAAGAACCAAAATCACATCAAAATTCGTGTATTTATATACCAATAGCCCTTAAAATAAATTTAAATGATAAAAAATAATTATATATCCTATGGAATAATCCCTAGGATTTTTAGACTTGGAGCTAGGATTTGTATATTGGGGCTATGATTTCTAAAATTTTGATGATACGTCAATTTCGATTTGGCTGAAATTTTTATATGAGAAAATTTTGAAAATCATCAAAGTTCATGTATTTATTCACCAACTTTAGAGATTATAGAAAAAATTGAAATATACTAAGATTATGTGAATTTACAAATAATTTATCACAAAAACTTCTACATAACATTTGCAGGTGTGAAAATTCTAAAACTATCAATTATTCTACATAAAAGTACTCCATTTGTCTACTTAGTGACACGAGCTAGTTTTAATAATTTGTAGTGAGTAGAGAAATGGTCTCACATTGTAAGTGTAAAAGATGTCTAAAAGAAGAAAATATACGCTTTTGGTGAACGAACCGAAAAGAAATTAAATGCAAGATCTTGATAGACGAATAGAGTATCATTTATTTTTTACTTTATAACTCGAAAATACCATTTATATTAAAGAAAAGTATTAATATTTATACCTACGAACATCATCACAAGAGCTCACCCTGATTTTATTAGTAGAATAGGGACTTGGTGGATTATAAATGGTTCCTTTTTTTTTGTTCAATAGTCCGGTGAATCTTGCTTGTCTTGAAGGATTAAATTCTCATTTGATTATAATTTCAAACCAAACCCTATTATAGATGACAAAGATATAGTGATGATGTTTTTAAGTGAGGAAATATGAAGATCATATTTAATAAAAAAAAAAGTATAGGGATCATATTTAATTAAAGTTTTCTAATTAAATATGGTCCTCACACATCCGCTTGTGTGGATCCTCGTAAGAGACAATCTCATTATAAATTAATATATTATAATATTCATATATTTTAAACTCAGGCTTTAAATTATATTTTATTTTATCCAAAGATCTTCCTGACTGAATTTTTTATGTGACACCCCACAATTTCCCCATATTTCCAATCAATACTTTTCCTTCATATTTTTGGAGTAAAGCATGATTAAAGATTTAAAGAAAACTCACATCATTAATCATTGAAGGCCTAACGGCTAAAAATTTCTATATATATAGTAATTGAGATTTCTGCCTACATCACTCATATTTGTAAATGAGATTTCTAGATACATCACTCATATTTGTCCCAGCCCAATGGTTAAGGTGAGTTTCTATGGCCGACAGGTCACAGGTTCGAACCCCACAACTGCCTCTATGGGTTCACACCTGATTTTCCAAGTGTGATTTACATGTCTTGTATGGTTTGCAGGCTATTACACATGAACGTGGGGTTTACCAATGTGCACCCTAAGTAGCGGCTGCGGGTTTCCTATGATACTTAAAAAAAACCCACTAAACTTAAACTACGAGGTCATATAATTTTATATTAGAATATAGAATATATTATTGTAATATTGTTAACTATATTTTACTTTTATGTTTTATATCAAAGCCAACTACATAAATATGTTATCTTTTACAGTCTTATATTTTTACTGTTTTTTTATTTCTCATATGAATTCATTATTATTAGTATTTTATTCTTTTACCAACTCAGTATAATTCGGATATGAAAGGAAAAACAACATAAAATTTGGTCAATAAAGGTTGAGATACTTGAAAGATTATAAGTGCAACTTTAATTGAACTGTTAAAAGAGTATTCCATTTGCCTTCAAATAAGTATTTTATTCAAAAATAATATTGTTCATAATATTGTCATGTTTCAAAAATTTATAAAAGAATTATATTAAAATTTTAATTTTATCCTCATCTCAATGTAAGTTTTTTTTTTTAGATTCAATGTAAATTTTTTAATTGTTTATTTTTTCATGCTGTCATCATGATAAAGTAATAAATTTATCCACTTTTATGCTAAGATTATTAATAGCGTGATTTATTTAGAGAATCAAAAGCTAACGAACAAATTATTTATTTTCACTTTCTTTCTTTTTATGGAGCAAAGAAAAATAAAAGGGAAGTGAAAAAGAGAAAGTTGACTGCGCTGCCACGTCAGCCGAGTGTTCAGTCTAATCCAATATATAATTGGATAATTCATAATTTGATCATCATTCGCCGAACAGAATAATCCCCGCATTTTATAAGCTCCAACTTAAAGCACAAAGCTTTTCTTTAAATAGATAAATAAATAGCTTCAAAATATAAAGAAAATATGGGTTACCTCAACCCCATCAAATTATCTTGAGCACGGCCAAACCTCTTCAGTTTGCAGTATTCCGCTTTCAATTTTCGAGCAAACCTCAATCCTAATTTCTGGTAACAGTTTGGAGGATGTGGGGTTTAGGCGGAAATTATTATTGGGGAAGAAAGGAGAGGGGAAAAGTGGAAGGAATAGTTGTGGTATTTGCTTGGATGTCTAGTCAGGAGAAGTATTTGAAGAATTATATTGATCTCTACTCCTCTATCGGCTGGAATTCCATTGTTTGTCAAGCTCAATTCTTCAATTTGTAAGTTTCTCTTTCACCCCTTTTTCAGATATTTCGCAATTTGGATTTTTGATCATGTTTGCTGAATTTTTCCTTGATGCTTGATTTTAGGCGATCTTTAGTTGGTTAGGATTTTCGTTGTTTGGGTTTTTGTTTGTTGTTTAATTGGTTTTTTAGCTGGGTATGTGAGTATTAGCTCCTATGCATATTTTAGTTCGTTGAAATTGGAGAAATTTCTAATACTGAATATTTATGGTGTGGAGAAGGGCTGTAGTGAGTTTTTTTATTCTAGATTAAATTTACCGGTTTCGGAATTTGGATAAGCTATTTGGAATTGGGGATTTCATGGGCTGCAAAAATTTGGTTAAATCTATTGCAAATTACAGGAATAAAAGGTTTATCCCATTGGGTTGGCATTGGTGATCGACTAACATAGTTACACTATAAACTAATGTGCCTCGAATGGAAATGCTGTTCATTAGGCATAATTCTCTTACAAGTTTTTGTTTCCACAAATTTTTTGTTGAGACTTCCAATGGTTGATCATGTAGTGTTATTTTGTATTTTCCAGAAAATATTCTATGGAAGGTAGCAAAATTCTAGGAAACTAAGCTATTGTCTAAATCCATTCCTAAGATAAACTGAACAATGTTTCTTGTGAACAACATTCGAACTTTTTTGTTAAACTCATGTCATTTGATATCAGAATACTTACAAAGTTACTTGTCATTATTGCATTATTGAAATGGAACGGCTGGCTATGGTGGATGTAAGTCGGGTTGATTGTGGGATATTAGGTTGAGCAAGGTTGATCTTTTCATTATTAAAATATCTCCTTGCATAACTGACTTGGAAGTAATTAATTCAATCCCATGTCCTTTACTCCCTTATACTACTAAAGACTGGTGTATGTGCATTACTTGTTAATTTTATGTTGTACCTATAAGAAAAAACATTTATATTCTCTTCTTTAGCAGATTTTTTCCAGATAAGGCTGCATTGTTTGCTCGGGAAATAGTTAATGAGCTCATTCAGGTCAGTTCTATGAAATTCTGTGGCTGTTAAGTATTTGTCTTCCAAAACTTCAAGTGCATGTATTCTGATAATCATTTCTCATGGAAACCATAGATTCTAAAGATGCCCGGAAAACCTTTAAACGAATGAATCTTGACTTGTCCGAAAAATGTGAAATAACTTTCATAATAAAATAAGATAAAAATTTAGTTGCTTTTGGGGACCTCTCTAAAGTATGATAACTAGCCTTAAAAGCAATAAGAATAAAATTTGATGTTTCTAGTCTGTCAATTTCAGACAGGCAGTTATAATCCTGATACCTTATTTATGCTTTCCTGTTATTTAATTTTTTTTAGACATGATATCATACAATTCTCCCTAAGAATAACAGATGAACAACCACAGAGATGAAAGTTGATGTATTTACCAAAATTTAGAATTTCGGTTTGTATCAGTGCTTGATTTTCATTTCCACTCAATTTCAACCGCAGGACTTAAAAAGAAGACCATGCCCCATCATATTTGCTTCTTTTTCTGGTGGTCCAAAAGCTTGTATGTACAAGGTTCTTCAGGTAAATACTATTTCTTGCTAGTCTGGTTGAAGTTTATATATCTTTCTTGTATCTATTTACTTATTTTATCATGGAAACTCAGGACATCGAGTTCCTGGGTTAAGCTTGGGAAAATAATAATAAATAATTATTCTCTTCCATTCGGTTGCAGATAATTGAAGGAAAGTGTGAAGAGCAAATCAATATGGTAATTTCATGAAGCACCACTCCATTTAATATTATGCTTCCTATATGAAGTGATGTTTGTTCACATTATAATGCAACATTCTGCAGAATTTCTGCTTCTTTATAATGAAATGACAATCTTTCGCATTCTTTCAACAATTCAACGTATGTTACTAAAAATGTAATTGGCTACCAGGAACCAAATAGGTTAAATGGATATATTTCTTCACTTTCCTCATTGTACAATAAACTTCGTTGAAAAGATTTGCTTATATGGTAATCTATTTTCCCATGAAGGATGAATGTCGGCTTGTTAGAGACTCTGTTTCTGGCTACATATTCGATTCTTGTCCAGTGGATTTTGTAAGTGACATAGGGAATCGTTTCGCTCTCCACCAAACCGGTCTTAAAATTTCACGTCCTCCACTCGTCGCGTCGTGGATAACTAGGGGCATCTCCTCCACCCTGGATGCACTCTTTCTTAGCAGTTTCGAATCACAACGTGCTGAATATTGGCAGACTCTGTACTCGACAATTGTAAGCATCTGCAGAATTCAATTTGAGATTACTTCTACTCTTTGGCTAGTTGTGCTCAGTTGTTACTCTAATGCTACCAGAGTTTTCGGGCACCATATCTTATATTATGCTCCGAGGATGACGAGCTTGCTCCGTTTCAAATAATCTGCAATTTTGCCAGTAGGCTGAAAGACCTTGGAGCCGATGTTAAATTGGTTAAATGGAATAAATCATCACACGTTGGTAAGGTTTCTAACTTGTCTGTTCTTTTCTCTCTGTTCTCGTTGGTCCATTCAAATCCGAGACACCTATAATGGGCTTTTTATCTTGATGTCATTCTGACAAAACTGAATGACATACAGTAGAAACTATAGGAATACTCTACAAAGCAATAAACTCAATATGATAATAAAAAATCAGAATCCCAACTTCAAACCATTTATATTTTGGATCAAAACTCCACATTGTAATAAGTTATATTTTTTTGGGTCCCATTGTTAGAATTTATGCCTCGATATAGGAATAAGTGGCATTATTTAAATATATAAAAAAGTGTAATGATTTTAAGAAAAATATACATGCTTTGGACTAGCACATATATACGGACAATCAATAACTATCAATTTTAGTTCCTAGGTAGTAGGTACATGATCAGCACATATATGTAATTTTATGTAGCATCAAAGTGTATGTATTTTTTTTAGTTAAATTTATATAAATAGGCACATGACTTTGTTAAATGAATTTATTGAATTTTTTTATAAGAAAAAATATTTTTACATGTAAAAAACTGTATTTAGAATAATCTCTGTATAATAACATTTTTTTCTGGTCCCAACAATATGACTGTATAGAGTTTTTACTTTTTACTGTATATAGATCTATAAAAAAATTGCACAAAAACTTGTGTAATTTGACTCGTAAGGCGGGGTCAATTATCTAGATTCAATCCCATATCCAGTGGCATTTTTTTAATTTGGCTGTTGTTTTATAATATTTGGATCCGGGTCATGATCCGTTTCCTTGTACATTGCCTTAGGTCATTTTCGACATCATCCAGAAGAATACAGTGCAACTGTGACCGAGCTACTAAGAAAAGCTGCTATAACATATTCCCAACGTATACGACAGCTTGAAGGCGAGAAGATGAGCATGGAAGGCGGACACGTTCATGAAATTTCTGATCCATTTAAGGGCGTGAGGAAAGCAGCTGCAATGTCAAGACACAGCCTCCACAGAGTTGACCTCGACTTGAACGATTATTTTCACGTGCCAAGCTCTGTGGAGTATCACGAGGACCGGGATGTTGGGTCTGTCCCTGATGAATCCAAAGGGCGTTACATACCTCTGTCGAGCCCACCAAAGATCAGCCCCATGGTGTTTTGAGTCAGTTCCTCTTCGACGTTTGTGTTCCAAAGAATGTTGAGGACTGGGATCTGAGATTTTCACCTTCCATAGGAAGTGCTGCAGTTGCCTCTGCGCGGCGGTCTTCTCCTTTCAATCCTATAAAGTGCATCCTTCGCTCTAGATTATGATGGCTCGACTTATTTTTTCATGCAAACGAACTGGGCCGCGAAGATAGCATTTTTATAGTTCAAGATTGCGTTTCGGTCAAGAAAATGAAGAAATGTTAGATTATAGTTCTTCCTCTGCTGTTTGTTGATGGCGTTTCGACCCGAAAATACTTGGATTGTAAGAGGCATTTCTAACATTGACACATGATGTACATAAATATATTTCTTGTTATTTCCGTGACCCACTTTAAGGGTCACAGGTATAGGTCCGTGTGGACCAAAAAGCCCAGCCTTTGGCGGGAGCCTGTGCATCCTTGAAAACGGCCCCATCATATTCGACCCGGCCCCAACACCTCTAGCCGAAGGTGGATGTCCACGCGACAGCGAATAGGAATTGGGGCAGCTCCATCTTTATTTTCTTTTCATTTTTTTTATATATAAAATGATGTGGATAGAAATGTTATTTCAAATGTTCAGATGAAAAAAAATTCACTTCAAATAAGATGTCGTCATACTTAGCATTTTGGTATTGGAAACAAAATTCGGGCCATTAATTAGTGTATTCAAAGTTTAGGACATTTGAGAAAAAAATAAAAATTGAGACCATAAATTTAAAAACTCTCAAAGTTGAGGTTATAAATTATAATTAACCCTAATTGCAATAAGTAGTATGCAACCCCTTCTAACAATCTTTTGCAAAACGGTATTACATTACCATAAATGTAAAGTTAGTGGAGAAGACGATCCATAATTGTAAGAAGTATTAGATAAAAAATGAGGAAATGTGGGTCATAATAGTTTTTTTTGTAAATAAGTGGGTTATATAAGGGGGAAAGTTAGGAAAGTTATATGAGGTCAATATCCATAAGAGAAAAGTAAACGTTTTCATGAATAATCCAAAGAGAAAATAAATAAACAAATTTCGTGGATGGAGGAAGTGTCATTTTATATTTAGGAGAATTTCACCCTCATAACTAAACCAATTGAAGCAAATGGGTTGGCCATAGTAACAAAACTTTGTCCTTTGTCATCTCTAGAGTGGCAAAGGGGTCGGGTGGCCCCCGCCCAACAAACTTGTGGTTTTAGGGTTGGTGGCCCACGAAATGCTATCAATTGAAAATTTGGTAGCACAAATTTATCTGGCCACCTAAAAACCCGCCAATATTTAATTTAATAATATATTATTTTAATTTCAAAAATATGATAATAATAAATAAATTAAATCTACTAACATCAATTTCAAAGTAAATAAGATAAATTACGTCTACTAACATCAATTCCAAAATAAATAAATTAAATTAAATCTACTAACAAGTCTAATATCAATTTCAACGTAAATAAGATAAACTTAAAGTTACAAATATCATCAAACATCAAACATCAATCTTAAAGAAATGTAATAGAGAGTGATGGATGAAAGGATGAGTTTTAATAGTCATTCATTTTATTTTCTATATTTATTACTAATATAAAATATTAAAACTTTAAATGATGGTGGTTTTTAAAAAAACCCCTTTTAAGCCTTAAAGCCGATAGGCCACGGCCATGTATGGCTAAGGCTTTTAGGCCGGTTTTTTAGTACTATTTTACTGGCCCAACCCGATTCCCAATTCCAGATTTCGGCCGCCCACCGGTCCCAATTTGCCAGCTCTAGTCATCTCTAATGATCAACCCTATCACCACACTATTTGGAAACCAATAATTTCCGAATTAATTGGAGACCGAAACATAATTAATAAAATCCCAAAAGGTATGGCCCTTTTATAAATTCCGAAGCAGTTTGAATCGACTTGAAAATAAAAGTTATCATGAAGAAAGTAGTACTGGTAACCGGCGCTTCCGGTTACCTGGGCGGGAGGCTTTGCCACGCGCTTCTCGACCATGGCTACTCCGTTAAGGCGTTCGTCCGCAAAACCAGTGACGTCTCCTCCTTGCCGCCGCCCTGCGACACCGGAGATGGCGGCGGCGGATCTCTCCAGCTTGTCTACGGCGACGTCACCGACTATCCGTCGCTCCTGGAAGCTTTATCCGGCTGCCACCTCGTCTTCCACACTGCCGCTCTTGTCGAACCCTGGTTGCCTGATCCCGCCAGATTCAATTCGGTGAGCTCAGCTTCACGTGTTTGATTCCTTTATCGGAAATTAATATACTGCGGAATCTGTATGAATGATTGCTTGATTAATCAGTAGCTTCTGTGATGTTATTATTTCTAATTTGATGCTAAAAGGTTGTCGCTAAATTGATAGCTCTTTTCAGCTATGGATTTTGTGTGGTTATTGGTTTATGTTGGTAATGAAACGTAGATTTTGTATTGACCGAAAGCTTGTTAGGTTAATGTTGGAGGATTGAGGAATGTGTTGAAGGCGTGTAAGGAGAAGGAGACGATCGAGAAGATCATTTATACGTCGTCGTTTTTCGCGTTGGGATCAACGGATGGGTACATTGCTGACGAGACTCAAGTACTAAAATCTCTATACTGTTCAATTCAATTTTTAATGATTTTCAAGGAGAAAGATAGCTTCTTGTTTCTGTTAATAATTTTGTGTTTGTAGGTGCATTCTGCTAAGCATTTCTGCACTGAGTACGAGAAGTCAAAGGCTATATCGGATAAGATTGCGTTGGATGCTGCTGCAGAGGGGGTGCCGATAGTGCCAGTGTATCCTGGAGTCATATATGGTCCAGGAAAAGTCACAACTGGAAATATGGTGGCTCAATTGGTAATTTGCTTGTGTGCTTGTTCTAAAGCTTGATTTTGAAGATTTTGCTTGGTGCTGAATGAATTTAGGTTGTTGATTTTGATGATATTCTTGTGCTGGAGAAAAGGATGAAGCTTAGTTAAGATTAAAATGTCAATGATTAAGTTGAAACTTTGTTTGATTATTTGCAACGCGTGAACATGAAAATAAGGGATTTGTTCCTCCTTTTGATGTGGTCTTTTACGTAATGCTAGGACTCAGTTTACCTTGGTATATCTTGAACTCTTGGTGCTTTGTCACGTTTGTTATGTGTTCTTTTGATGGGAATTTGATAGGACTGTTATTAATTCTGAGGTGCAAGAGGAGTGGATGTTCATCCTCGACATCCATGCAAACTAGTTTGCTGCTTAAAATGTTTGTATATTCTGTGTCAGCTTGTGGAACGCTTTAGTGGCCGGTTGCCGGGGTATGTTGGTCAAGAACAAGGGTTCTCTTTCTGTCATGTCGATGATGTAGTGCAGGGGCATATTGCTGCAATGGCTAAAGGTCAGAAAGGTGAAAGGTATCTTCTTACAGGAGAAAATGCATCCTTCAAAGATGTTTTTGACATAGCAGCAGAGATCACTCAGACATCGAAGCCTCAGTTTCAGATCCCACTTTTTCTTGTTGACGCATATGGATGGGTATGCGTTCTCCTCTCCAGAATAACAGGAAGCTTCCCCTAATCAGCCCCCCGGTGAGGAACTGTATCTTGTTTACTCAGCAATTTTACTAATAGAATGTCATTTTTTCAGTCTGTGATTTGACTTTCCGACTATACCTGGATGCCTTACCAGCATGAATGGCTTCATTGGTCTCGTTCCTACTAAGCAATATATAATTACTGTATTACTCAGTAATTCATATCACAACTAGACTTTGAAACTTGTGACAAGCTGCTGCCCTGTTTTGTTTGTTAAAAATCCTTTATTGGTTTCCATGCCTGATAAAACTTAAGGTTGGTTTTATGAGTATAATTTGTATGAGTACTTCTTGGTTCTTCTCTATCTATGAGCTGTATTTTTTGGCTGGTTCTGATTCTCAGGCTCGGTTCCGAGTTATAACAGTCTACACGTGCTCTGTATTGAACAGACTGTTGATGTTCTACGGCATCAGTGGGCATACACTTGCGAGAAGGCAAAGAAAGAGCTGGATTACAACCCTAGAAGTTTGAGAGAAGGTCTCACAGAGATGGTCCCCTGGTTAAAGAGCTTGGGTTTGATCAGATATTAGCATGTAAGTGGACTAAAGTTGTTGACAATGCTTTGCTACTCTTATTTTCCGAATGATTATTACCAATGTACCAACACATAACTGTATCAGTATTTGCTTTGCATATTCATAATAAAGGATACCTTCAGTCTCAACTACATCTTGTCTCTTCGTTGAACCCGGCGATCTTTTTTGGGCATCCTGCGCCATTTCACAGCAGGCCAGTGTGCATTTTGGTGAAGACTGATTGAGTGATGTTCATGGACAGTAAACTATTTGTGGCAAAAAAATGTCTTGAATTCAAATCCTACAAGTTATTACGCAGTGCATGATGACATTACAATTTACATTCAGCTTTGATGGAAATTTCAGTCAAGTAGGAAAGAAAATTGTTACTTGCCCCATAGATAGTGTACACTAAACTAACATTACTTGTTTCCCTTGTAAATAATTTCACTCTTACTGGTGTACGTGTATCGTAATTGATACAATAAAAATGACATACAACATTATTATTTAACCTATCATAATCGATACAATAAAATATGAGACAAAATATTATTACATATCATATCATTTGGAATACGTAAATGGTTTGTGTTTATTTTAATCTGAGTTATAATAAGGTCGTACAATATTACTGTACCTGAACGCAAAAGAAAATTTAGAAGTTCAAATTTTTGAAGTATAGGCACCATATATGCTCTCAGTCTCACCCAAAGGACCTATTTAATTGGAAATTGAAGCAAATACTCTAAACATATTGGTAAAATGAATAAATTTATTACCGCAGCAGTCAGAAGTGGGAGTCCAACGGTCAATTTTGCCACCAATATTTGAACTAGAAGCAGTTTCTCTCTTCAAGGTTTAGAAACTCAACAGCTGCTCTGTTCATCACTTCATCTCTCCTCTCTCTGAAAAAGAAAAATTATACGTTGTGGAAGAAGATAGGTGGGAAGATGGTGATAGCAAAGGTGAAGTATGAGGCTGTACGGCAACAGAGATTGGAAGAGAACAAGAAAAGAATGGAGAAACTCCATCTCCCTCTTCTCTCTCAAGCCCTCAAAGATGCCTCCTCTCCTAAGCCCTCTCCGGTAAGATCTCTCTCTCTCTCTCACACTCTCTCTCTCTCTCTAAAAGGCCCTTTTGATTCTTAAAAGATGAAGAAGACTAAACCTCGGATTGCGAGGACAGAGCTTGTTCCTGTTAGAAGATCATTGCGATTTTCCAGCAAAGCAGCTCCCGAATACAAGGAGGTAATAATGCTTTTGTTTCTACATTTTTCACTTCTTCATTCACTTCTTCTCTTTCTCTTAACCTGTCGTCACTTTCACAAACCTTCCACAGATTACTGTCTACGACCGCGTGCACATTCCTAGAAGGTTAAATCTCGAACTACATTTTCTAGCGAAGCATTTCCATTACTCGCAGGAAAAAGACAACCATTTTATTAGCTAATCTTAAACTCTACAGAATAACTCACAAAACGAGGGATTTCTCGAACCGCGTCTACGCATCCGACCAAGCTAGAGACATCGCTATGAAGAAAGCAGAGGAAATCGAATCATCTCTGGGCTCTGCTCACCCTTCATTTGTTAGATCGATGCTCCCCTCCCACGTTAGTGGAGGTTTTTGGCTGGTCAGCATTCGCTCCTCCTGTTTCTTCCTCTCAATTTTTCTACAAACTCCCATAACAGCAGCAATATTGCAATGCTGCAAATTGTAGGGGCTTTACTCGGATTTCTGCAGGAGGAGACTGCCAAGAAACGACGGCGTGGTTCAGTTGGTGGACGATCAAGGCGAGGAGTGGCCGGTGGTCTACTTAGCTCGGAAAACTGGGCTTAGTGGCGGTTGGAAGAAGTTTGCAGTTGATCACAACTTAGTAGACGGCGATGCCCTCGTTTTCCAATTGATCAAACCAACCGTGTTTAAGGTAATTATACTCGTCTTTGGGATTGATCATAACGCCAGTTCCTTTTCAATCTCTTTAAAATATGGATTTTTGCAGGTGTTCATTGCAAGAGTTGATGGTGAATGTGATGATGAGGCGATCAAGGTTGGAGACGAAGAAGCTATGGTGCATTGATTTGCGAAGCTCAATATATTGATTTTCTGCTTCTGTGCAATAGTTTGTAAATTGGGTGGCAGATTAGAAACTTGTGTATTTTGGTAGTTGTGTGGTCGATGAATGTGGTATTAGTTCGAGTTGCTTTAGGTTGTAAAGGCGTATGTGTATGTTATGTATTTGACATTAGTCCTTTGTATTTGTGGCGCCATGTGCAAAACTCAATCAAAGTGTATTTTTTTAAAATACACTTTGATGTTAATTAGAATGTGATTTTTTCAAAATTATTTCAAGAAAAATGATTCATAATAGATTTCTTATCTTGTGTTTGTAAAATACCAATACAAACTGTTAGAATTTTAATTTTGTATTGATGAACTAAACATAATTAATCAATAGATATAATAATTAAACTATAATTAACAACTATAAAGATTTCCATAATTACTTTCCTAGTGACAAAAATTTACTTGTTAAGGTATATACTAAATGATATATAAATATAAAATTAAATTAAGATTTAAATAATAATAATAATAATAATAATAATAATAATAATAATAATAATAATAATAATAATAATAATAACAACAACAACAACAACAACTTTATAAGACACAACGATCAAAACATTAAATAAAAATTATAGTTTGCATTTCAATTAAGTAATAAAAATAATATTAAATATACAAATAGGGAAAAATTCTGAAATGAGAAAAAAAAATACCTAAGAAAAATTGGGAAATAAGAATTATAGAAAAGTGTACTATATTCTTTCTTTTTGGGATTCTTATTACTTTTTCAATTATATAAAAAATCAATCAACACACAAGAATTTAAAATTTTAAAATCAAATTACTTTCTCATGATATAATATGTGCCAAACAAATGGGTCTATATATTTGTCCTTGCTAGATGTAAATTTCTCACTCAAGTTCTAAAACAAACCTTAAACAAAATGATTTTGTGATTCTGTTGCTCATTAGTCATTAATTTGACTACATTTGCAGCATTGCAGCTAACACAATTTTTTTGAACTGCAACTTATTTTTTTCTTGAGTTTACAAATACATAGTCCAATACGGTCATCCTGGGGTGCACCGGATTTGATAACTCTAGCCCAGGATTTGAAAAATGAGAAGAATACACGATGTTTTTTTTAATTATTATTATAAAGAAAACGCAATTTACGATCCAATATATCAAATTCAAAATAAATTTATAACACCTTGTAGTTGGCCCCGTTTGGTACGAGAGATAAGACCGAGATAGGGTACGTATCTTATGTTATATTGTTGTTTGGTACGAGGGATTTTAATCTTGGGAGCCCGCATTAGTGCAATCGGCCCGGTTTTAAACACTGTAGCTCTTCAGTGTACATATCCAGAGCATTTGGCCAGTTACCTAAGCTATCTGGGTTGAAATTACCGTGGAAAGACTAATCTACCCTCATCCCCTTCCCTTGCGGCCCCGAAATTGAAATCTGCAGTACTAGAGGGGTAGGAGCTCGATACTTTCCTAAACAGATCTCTAGCTTCTTGCACTTTCCCATCCACACAAACCAGACGAGTCACGTTTTCGTGAATCCATTTTTCCTCCAGACTCCCTCCTATTCCCACATTGATCATATCCTCATAATTATGATACATCAATTGTGCTCCTTCTACCTCAATCAAATACCTAAGCAGGCACCTCATTCTCATCAAATCACTGAAAACTTCCTCACAATCCAACAGAAATACTTGGCATTTCCTCCTTGACAACAAACTCTCAACCTCTCGATAAAAAACCAGCTTGCACGAGCATCGAAGCCATAATCTTACACGAACGAGCGAGATGTTCAAATTCTCTAGATTGACTGTTGGGCCCACTTGAAAATTTCCCACAAAGATTCGACCTTTTTAATCTCAATCTCAGATTTTTCATTTCTACATTGAAAACCCACATGTATTTCAAGAGCATCTTCAGGTTTTAATACGGAAACTCACCAAAATTGACGCACTAACTTAAGGGTTGGACAGACCCTTGCTTCCAGTTCAGGAATGGAGTTGGTTGTGAGCTTGTCTGCTTTGATTGCGCCACCTTCTCTTTAGGGCTCCTTTCCAGATCTCAATGCTTACAGGGCTATTTGTGTGTCAAAGGAGGGTAATAATGTCTTATTTTATTTTAATCGATTGGGATAACTTGGGTACCAAACAGCCGGATAAGTTATCTTGGATTTTTAGCTGTCGTACCAAACAACCAGATTGCTTAGGCATCTCAAACTTTATCTAGTTTCTAATGTATCTTATATTATCCCATAAGGGCTACCAAACGCTCCCTAAATTTATTATAAATTCACCGTGTTTATATACGAATTTTAATGACAAAAAATTAGATCTAATCAAAGAATGAAGCTAGTAAAATTTCAAATTCAACATTGCAGAGATTTTTCTTCTAATTTAATTTATTTTAAATAAATACATTGCAGTTCCAATTGGTTTGGTAGAAATAAAAGTAATCTGATTAGAAACTGAACGCTGAAAAAAATGGTTTTTGATTTCCTCGACCGACCAAAACCAATGTCATTTATCAAGTGAAGTTGAACTGATAAAAACTTCGATTTAGTAGTTCGATTCTAGGAATTATTACCTCTCTAAAATTAATACAAAAATGAATTTCCTTTTGATAATTATATATATAGTACTAACGCAACATTTGGCAATTCCACGTTATTATTTCAAACACTTTTAAACAATTTATAAATTCCTAAATAACGTATAAGCTATTTGAATGTGGCACGAAATCAGTCGAGATTTCTTCCTCAAGTCTTTTCATGATCGCGCACTCGATGGAAGAGCTTTATAAACGGTGATAGGATACGGCCCAACCACGGGCCAAAGAATGCGCCCAATACAAGTAAGCCTGACATCAAGCTCGGCCCAGGCAAGTTCGGCCCAAGAAGACTCCTAAATCAATGTGAACGCAGAAGATTCGGCCATATATAGAAGAATCCTAATTTGAAGAGAGATAGGAGGAAGATTCGATCCTAGAGGAAATCTCGGATTGAAGATCTAGGTCAATATATTTGTGTATAAATAGAGGCTAGATTGGACGAGAAAGATCATCTACACTTCTTGTAATCACTCCTCATATTTTCAATACACGACTACTATCTCTCCCCGTGGACGTAGATCTTATTCATAGATCGAACCACGTAAATCTCTGGTGTTCTTGCGTACATTTATTTCCCTTACGAAATTAAGATCGATCAAACGGCATTGCCCTTCTTTATTTCATTTAAATTTCATTTATCTTATTCTAGATCAATAGGGTCAGTATTTATGTATTGAGACTATATTATTCATTTTTGCTCCAAAAAGGAGAATCTTTCTTCTTGGACTCTAGCCTCATGATAATGTGAAGAGATAATCATGGTGATTTAGTGGTTAAGTGGACAGAAGGACCTATACCTAGTGTCATTAAATAGCTATTCTAAAGATAGTGAACACTAAGACTAGATCTTTGATTTTTATTCAAATTTATTAACTTTTAACCAATTGAATTAAGAGAATGGATTCTATATTGTTTATTTTGTTTTTGGTAGAATATATTTTGGAATAAATAAATAAATAATAGTATTATATAACATGTAATTTCGGTTTGAGATCCAGTGTCTCATAATTGATGTATCACTTTGTGTTTCACTTTCAATTTATTTGATTTTTTACATCTTTTTTTCTTCAATTTTAATTTTATATGTTTTTATTTAATTTTGTAATTATTAAGTAGGGTTTATTCCACTCAACAAGGATATATATTTATTTTTATCATTTAATTTCATTTTTATTAGTTAATTTACTACGGTTGATAAATTCAAGATTGAGGTATATAATTTTTAAATTTATTTTTTTAAAATAAAAGTTAAGTATAGTTTATAATATTCTAATAAATTTTGTTATTATAAAAGTATTATTAAAATGATAAATAGAATAATGAGACACCATAATACATAAATAATTATGAAATACTGAAACTTTACTTTGAAATACAAGTCTCATTATGGGTGCGTGCAGATGGTGTTTCGAAGACTGGAGATGTGAGCTAGAAGGAAAGAGGCGTCTGTGTTAGCTTCTGGAAAGGGGGTTAGGGTTCAATTGGATTTTAGCCAATGAAGAAGGCATAATCAAGCGAAGAAGCGAAGCAAAGAAACGTTTACTTTGTAAAACGTTTTCTTTTTATTTGTTATTTTATTTACCTAAAGTGCCTTCATTTGTTTGTTAGGCGTGGGCCGGTTTGTTAGCATGGCACACGCATATGTATCTTGTTTTCCAAGAAGAGTATCGAAAAATTAATTCTAAAATTCTCCTCAATTACGCTTCTCCTTCTTCTTCCTTTTCACCCTACGCAAACATTGCTTACAATACTATTCTGTTCATTCACAAATATACAAATTCAAATTATTATTGGGTCCATTACAATTGGTATCAGAGCATTTCTGGAAATTGTGAACCAATCTCTGGGTAAACATGGCTGAAGTCACTCGATTCAAGGACCTGCAAGAAGCACAAAAGAAGTTAGATCAGATCCTAAATACTGAAACCATGAAAAGGGCTGCAGCTGAGGAGAGGTTACAGGAGCAGATGATGGGTATTGATCAAAAGGTGGAGCACAAGATGCAAGGAATTGATAAGAAGTGCGAACACTTGTCTAATGTGCTCGCGGAAATTCAACTGCAGCTGCTGAATCTTAGCAGCAGCAAGAGGATGTCATTTGATGAAGAATCAGTCCTAGGCGACCCACCCAACACTGAAGGCTACAAACAATCTGGTTTCTCTAAGTTTAGGATCGAATACCCTCATACCGGGGTGGGTAACTCGTTCCATAAAGTTGATTTTCCCAAGTTCAACGGTTCCAATCCTAGGGCCTGGATTATCAAATGTAACAGCTACTTCAAACTCACTCCTTCAATCACAGATGAACATAAGGTACAGATGGCTATTCATAACTTTGATGGTAAAGCTTTACAATGGTTCCAAAATTTTGGTTGTGAAAATATTGTGGATGTTAGTTGGAACCAGTTTTTGCAAGTAGTGGCTGCTAGATTTGAAGATATAAATGAAGGAAAAATCATTATGGAGTTTAAGAACCTTAAGCAGACTGGCTCTTATGAGCTGTATGTGGAGAGATTTGAGGAGTTAAGGGCTTGTTTATTGATAAGCAGTCACATTCAGTATTCAGAGGAGTACTTTGTTGCTAATTTTATCAGTGGATTATCTGAAGAAATGCAGAATTTCATGCTGTTGTTTAAGCCCAAAACACTACATGAAGCAGTGGAAATGGGGCAGAGACAGATATATACTCTAGAAGCTATTGCAAAAAGAGTCAAACAAGTTCCATCTAAGTCTTATCAAGGACAGGGGCCAAGCTACAAGAGACCTGAGGGTGGTGTTTGGCACAAAAACCCCAGTCAAAACAACACAAAAATTCCTGTCAAGCTATTAACTAAGGCTGAAATGGCTGCAAGAAGGGATAAAGGGTTGTGCTATAATTGTGATGAACCCTTTGTCTATGGGCATAAGTGTAAACACATGGTCTTTTACATGAGCATGACAGAGGAACAAGAGTTGACACATGAACAACATGAAGAGAAATATGTGGAGGTAGAGACAGATGAACAAGAAGCTGAACCCATGGAAGAAACCCAAATGTCTCTTCATGCCCTGTTGGGAGAATCTGGATTAACTACTATAAGAGTGGTTGGAGACGTGGCAGACCACAAGCTGAAGATTTTGGTGGACACGGGCAGTACCCTAAGTTTTTTACAAGAGAAAACAGCTCAGAGGTTGGGCAGTAATGTGGAAAGGGTGAAACCTATCTTGGTAAAAGTAGCTAATGGGCAGAAATTGGTAAGCACCCACCGGGCTGCTAACTTCACATGGAAGGTGCAAGGCCACCAATTTACTTATTCACCTAGGGTACTAGCTAATGAGGGGTATGACCTGATATTAGGAGGGGATTGGCTCAAACATTGTACACCCATCGAATTGGACTATAAGAAGATGACTTTCACAGTAAATATGGGAGGGCAGAGGGTCAAATTACAGGCTATGACTAGTGAAACTGAGTGCCAAATGATCACCACGACCCATTTGTACAGCCTCATGCATAAACAATTGAGTGAAGTTGAAGAGTTATACCTCATAAGTTCTCCTCGGCCAGATTTCTGTGAAGAGACAGGCCTCAACCAACTTTTGGAGGAATTCAAAGACGTGTTTGAGGAACCACATGAGCGCCACCGCACGGGAATCGAACATCAAATTGTGTTAAAACCAAACAGTTTGCAAAGCAAAGAACAACCCTATAGGGCTTCACATACCACAAAGATCGATTGAGAAAATCATTATCGAAATGTTACAAAGGAATTATTCAAAGACACCAAGCCCTTTTCTTTGCACCGATTATTTTAGTAAAGAAAAAAGATAACACATGGAGAATGTGTGTGGATTACAGGTACTTGAATTCCCTCACTGTGAAGCATGACTATCCTATTCCTATCATTGATGAGCTACTTGATGAATTATGTGGTGCACAGTTTTTCTCTAAACTCGACTTGAGGTCAGGTTATTTTCAGATCCTAGTGAACCCCTCGGACAGATACCTCACAGCTTTTAACACTCATCAAGGGCACTACAAATTTCTGGTGATGCCATTTGGGCTATGTAATGCCCCTGCTACCTTTCAATCCCTAATGAACAGGGTCTTCCAGGAACAACTACGGAAATTTGTCCTAGTTTTCTTTGATGACATCCTTGTATCTGAAGAAGACAAAGGAAGAACATCTCACACATCTAAGGCGGTGTTGGAGTTATTAAGAAGGCATACTCTTTTTGCAAAAAAGAGTAAATGCCATTTTGGTCAGCAGAGTATTGAATACCTGGGCCATATCATCACTCCTTTTGGAGTTTCCACTGATCCAGAAAAGATCTCTAGTATGATTCAGTGGCCAGTTCCCAGAACACTCAAGCAACTCCGGGGTTTCCTAGGCCTCACTGGATACTACAGGAAGTTTGTCAAAGCTATGGACACATCGGCCGACCACGATGCTTTTGCTCAAAAAGAACAATTTCAATTGGAATCCAGAGGCTGAAACTGCGTTCCACAGCTTGAAAGAAGCCATGTCAACTGCTCCAGTTCTGGCTTTACCAGATTTCACCCAACCTTTCGTGTTAGAAACAGACGCTAGTGGCTACGGGGTGGGCGGTGTTAATGCAGAACCAGAGGCCCATAGCCTATATGAGCAAAACACTCTGCCCTAAGAATCAAGCTCTATCTATTTATGAGAAAGAGTTCTTAGCCGTGGTGATGGCGTGCCAGAAATGGAAAACCTATCTACAGGGACATAAGTTTGTCATCAAGACAGATCAACAAGCCCTACGGCATTTGCTGGACCAAAAGAACATTAATCCAGTGCAACAAAGGTGGCTGACTAAGCTCATGGGATTGACCTATGAAATTCAATACAAAAGGGTGAAAAGGGTGGTGATGCCCTTTCCGGTGTGAGCAGCCGGAGGTCCAGTGTTCCGCTATTACTACTGCCACACCACTGTGGGCACAAAAGATCAGTTCAAGCTACAAGCTGGATCCATACTTGTCTCAAATTCTGGCAGCCAAGGCTATTGACAAGGGGGCTTATGGAGAATACCAATTAACAACTGATATCCTTCGACATAAGGGCAAGTTGGTGATTGGACCCGATGCTACGTTAAGGTCTGCTATTCTTAACGAGGTGCACCACTCACCCTATGGAGGACATTCTGGAATTCATGGTACTTATATGCGACTTAAAGGGCTATTCTATTGGCCACGAATGAAGGCTGAGGTGATCAAATTGGTGAAGGAATGTGATGTATGCCAACGGCATAAATCGGATGGAGGAGTATACCCAGGGCTTCTACAGCCACTGCCCATCCCACATAGCGCTTGGACTCACATTTCTATGGATTTTATAGAGGTTTGCCGAAATCAGCAGGTAAAGATGTAATCTTGGTTGTGGTGGACAGATTCACCAAATATGGGCATTTCTTAGCTTTATCCCATCCCTATACTGCTCAGTCAGTGGCTAAACACTTCCTAGATATTGTCTACAAGCTACATGGTCCTCCTACGAGTATCATTTCAGATCGGGATAAGGTGTTCACGAGTAATTTTTGGAAGGAGTTATTTAAATTAATGGGAACCACTCTGGATATGTCTTCTTCATATCACCCCCAGACCGATGGACAAACAGAGAGACTCAACCAATGCCTGGAAAACTACTTACGTTGTATGGTGAGTTCTACACCGAAGCAGTGGCTTAAGTGGCTCCCACTGGCTGAGTATTGGTACAATACCAATTACCACACCAGCTTACGGTGCACACCATTTCAGGCGTTGTATGGATTCCCACCTAAGCATCTGGGTATCGGTTCGTATCTAGACACCACAGATTCGGAAGCTACGGCGGTCATGCAGGAAAGAAAGGAACTGACACAGTTGCTTAGGGAAAACCTCTTACAAGCCCAACAAAGAATGAAGTTTTTTGCTGACAAAAAACGACAAGACAGAAGTTTTTCGGTTGGGGAGCAAGTATATCTCAAGCTCCAACCTTTTCGGCAGAACTCGGTGTCCCTACGAAGGAATCTAAAGCTATCCCCACGCTACTATGGGCCTTACACAATCTTGGAAAAGATAGGTGAGGTTGCCTATAAGTTAGATCTACCCGAATCATCTCGGATCCACCCTGTATTCCATGTTTCACTACTTAAGAAGTGCATAAGTGACAAGATTTTACCTTCACCATACCTCCCTGAAACTGATGAGAAAGGGCAGTTCAAGGTGGAACCTTTTTCTGTTTTGGATTCCCGCGCCATCAAGAGGCACGGCGAGGATGTCTCGCAGGTACTGATTCAGTGGGTCAACGACAACCCAGCTGCGGCTACTTGGGAAGACTTGAAGTGCATCCGCCGTAAGTTTCCATCTTTTAATCCTTGTGGACAAGGATCTTCGTCGGCGGGGGGTATTGTTATGGGTGCAGCGGCAGATGGTGTTTCGAAGACTGGAGATGTGAGCTAGAAGGAAAGAGGCGTCTGTTAGCTTCGGAAAGGGGTTAGGTTCAATTGGATTTTAGCCAATGAAGAAGCAATCAAGCAAAGAATCGAAGCAAAGAAACGTTTACTTTTGTAAAACGTTTTCTCTTTATTTGTTATTTTATTTACCTAAAGTGCCTTCATCATTTGTTAGGCGTGGGCCGGTTTGTTAGCATGGCACACGATATGTATCTTGTTTTCCAAGAAGAGTATCGAAAATTAATTCTAAAATTCTCCTCAATTGCTCTCCTTCTTCTTCCTTTTCACCCCACGCAAACATTGCTTACAATACTATTCTGTTCATTCACAAATATACAAATTCAAATTATTATTGGGTCCATTACAGATCTCAAGGCTCTCAACCAATTCAAGTCTCAAGACTCTCAACCAATGTTGAAGTAGGGATGGCAGTGGATCCCGGATTCGATCCAGATCCGCATTCGATCCATTTTCAAGATTTTAATTTTCAAAATTAGATCCGACGGATCCGAATCGAATCTGACCATTCTTGTAAATTCTGGATCTCGATTTCTAAGATCCAGATTCGATCTGTGGATCCATATAATATATATGTATATATTTATAAGTGTATTATATTATTTTTCTTTCTAGTCGAAGTTGGATAAATTAAGTTACGGAATTGGATCATATGTTAATAACATTAAAACTTGTACCTTATATTTTAGAAATTTTGTATATGAGTGATTTATTTGCTAAGACATGTGTCCTACTTCTTCTATTCCTATTGTAATGTTATTTGTTGTCATGAAATTAAAAGTAAATTTGTAACTAATATCTTCTTGTATAGTGATTATTATAGAATTTCTAAATAATTATTAAAGTATTATTATGTATTTAGATTATTATTATTATTATTATTATTATTATGTTGTTGTTGTTGTTGTTGTTAATGTGAATCATAGTTGATTTAAGATTTATTTTAGAAAAGAAAACATGTGGATCTGGGTCTAGACCCTAGATCATACGGCTTATGGATCTAGGTCTGGATCTAATTCTTATAGATTTAATGGATGTGTACCGGATCAAAATAAAAAAATTCGGATCTTGATCTGGATCTAACAAGATCCGTTCCAGATTCGGCTCATTGTCATCCCTATCCTGAAGTACTGAATCCCCAATTATTATTTTTTAAAAAAAGGAAAAAGACTTTAATTGCGGTGAGATCACGCGCCGGAGACGCGATTGGACGTGTTTGATGGGGAAGACAAGTGTGAAAGACGCCGCGGATATCGGGAGGCAATTTGAGTCGTCTTCGCACTGGAAGTGGAGGCCAAACCCTGCTGTCACTCTACTTATTTTATTTTATTTTTCTGAATGAAACCGTATGCACTTTACTACGAAAGGAGAAAATATAGCGCTAAGACGTTTTAAGTTTTCTTTTTTAAAGAAATGTATCAACAGTTAAAAAGTTTATCATTTTGATATTAATTTAAGGATTAAGTACAATTTGTATTATCAATTTTTATTATATTTTAAAAATTATCTACAATTTAAGTTTATATATATATATATATTTTAAATATCTTCAACTTTAACAAAATTTTGAAAAATTATTTTGATTTAAGGATTCCAATGATGGAATGTTACTCACATTGCAAAATTCTCTTGTAGATTATAACTTTTAACTGAGGTGGGCTTTTCTTGTTCCACCTCAACTTTAGAAACGATGTTGTTTCATATTGCTAAATTGAAAACATGTCGTCGTAATTTTCGTGATATTTTTAAAATCTCACAAAGTTTGCGATATTTAAATATATGAACTTAAGTTGGGGACATTTGCAAAATATATCAAGACATTTATCAAAATCTATCAAGGTTGAGGACATTTTTTAAATGGTAATTATCACTTTAAACTTCAAATTATACCCGTTTTATAAAAAATGTCATGAACTATCATAATTATTTATTTAAGCTACCAATTATCAGTATTGTAATAAAAAATATCCCACGTTTATTTTCTGACCCTCCAAATCTTGGCATGGTTCATCGGATAACACATAAAAAGTTCACAAAAATGAAATAACACAAATGCCACATAAAATTATGTGGCATTTGTATGTGTACAGGACGGCCCACGTCAAAATTATGGAGATTGGAAAATGGATGCAAGATATTTTCGATTATTAAAAATTTGTTGTTTAATTGCAATTAACCAAGTTTAATTGCAATTAACCAATACTGAAATGGATCACTATGATTAATTAGATACATGATTTATGTATGCTATCATATATATGAATACGAGACCCAACGACATTTTTCTCATAATGTACTGCATGATTATATGTATATATAAGTTTAAGTGATAGATTAGATTGATAATAATCGACTAATTGAGAATTAAGTGACCTTATAAGTTTAAAATTATTCAATCCATTAAAACACGTGATTAATTAATCTTATGTTTTTTGTTTTTCTATTTAAGTTACTATTCAAACACAATAATTAATAGTATTGTTGGAGTAAAAATAAAATGAGATGGTCTTCGATGCATGCGCGTACCGTGAGAACCACGCCCATATCATAGTAAAATGTTCTGGTATTAGCTATCATCTGACATAGCACATTAAAGACGAATGATTTTACCATATTATAAGGACGTCCAATTATAAGGACGTTCAATTAAAAGGGAGCTTATAAGATGTTTCGGAAATTTATAAACTTAGTCAAACACTCTCTAAGTGTGGGCAAATAGGTGTTTTTTGGTAAGATATTGTCCTAAAACAGAAAGTGCTACACTCTTTATGGACGCCAAAAAATGCAATTGTGATACACTCTTCGTGGACGGAGGAAGTATTAGATACGCACGACACCGACTCTCAAAACTCATAATTTTTTATAAAAACTTAAGGAAAATCCAAACAAAAGTCGACCTATCTATACAAACGACATAGATCTTCCATTGTAATTACTCTTCCTGTTATTATCTCATCAGTCCACCAAAAACATATCACTTTTGTTATTTTTGGGGTCTACCGAAAATATTATTTTCCTTTTTAGAACATCACTCTCTATTATTCAATCTCATGTACTATTTACCAAAAAATAATTCCTTCCACTCACAACTCATCATATAGTGGGATCATTTTTCCATTCAAACAATACACATCCATAATTTTATTAAAACTTGTGTCCACCAAAAATGATACACTTTTAATAAACCAATGAAGTAATATATTTGGCTCAATATCCTTGAAGATTTCGTCCACTGGTATGAAAAGTTTGGTAATATATGAGCAGCAAACACGTTAATGAAGATTTTCATGCAATTTATTCATTTCTGATTGGCCGACACCAGTCGGCTTAGTTCATTGATACAATTAATGGGTCCACCTTCTTACATAAATATATTTCTCATTGACTTCATCAAAATCCTCTATATATCTCTATCTTTTTTCTAGAGTTTTAGTTTTCTATGTCATTTTATAAGTGAATGTAAGTGTATATATAGTAATATAATGATGTTATCTTACATATATAAAGTATATTGATGGATGACAATTAACTATTAATCAATATCATTATGTATAAATTTTAGTGCCACATGTCTAAGTATACACTAAATGGAAGATATAAGTCTGGTGGCCTTCTTATGTGACATCGAAGCATCATTAGATAGGCTTATTTATGTGTTCACTAATAAATAGATAGTTGATCATTTTTTATGTAAATGATGTTAAAGTTTTGAAAAAACAAGATATATTCATGGTTAATCTCCTCTCTTTGTTTTTATTTCTTGTTTGATTTCATGTACAACTTGTTGAGCTTGACTCATTCTAATCGTGGAAAATATTTAACTTTGTACGTGCTGGCGGCACAATCATTTCTGTGAAATTGTTAATAATTCCAAATATCAAGGTTAATTGTATTGATTTATATATACCCCAACATTGTAGTCTAGTGGCATTCAATTTTTTTTTTCAAGAGTGACCGATCAGAGAACCATTCTGAACTCCCCCATCTCCCATTTTTTTTTTTAAAAAAAACAAAGAGAGAGAAAGAGAAAAGAGCTACATATGCTATTTATTTATTTATTTTATTTCTTTTGAGAAAACTATATATATATATATGTTTTTTATTTTTGGATATCATGAAGATTTACATTGTTTTGGAATATTGTTAAGGACATAAAACTATTCATATTTCTATTCCCGCAGAGGGCATCAATATCGACAGCAATATAATATACTAGGCTATATCCTATAAAATTTTACTAAATACGAGATAATTATATCTTCCTGGATAATGCTAAATAAGAGGTATATGATAATGCTAAATAAGAGGTATATTGCACGTCATTTATGAGTCAATAGTGATAACGTGTAGTTTGCGGGGCCCTTGCATTTTATATTTTAAAATACATAAATAATTAAAGCACAATTTTATTTTTAAATAATTTATAAAATAAATAATCTAGACCATAAGTTATGAGCATAAATAAAATGTTAGCATAGATTACATAGGAACTATGCTCATAAATGTTGATCCTAATTCGGTCCATCGTTTATCTTTCACTCTTAAATACAATGAAAACTGATGCAATTAAAAAAACGAATGTTTTTCATAAAAATAAATTGGGAAAGTGTTGTTTACGTGGAATGGAATAGTCTTAAACGCCACGCGCCAACAAAGGGGAGTAAAAGCGGAATAAATAAAATAAAATAAAAATATTTTCACAGCTCAGATTCCAGCTTTCTTATTTGCCGAACAAAAAAAGCATTTTAATTTCGGACAATGTCAATTGTCATTCGTCAAATCCTGCACATGACACAAAAATCATAATGCAAATAAAAATACCAAAAAAAATTGCAAACACAAACAACATTACAACAACAACCAAATTCCACACTTTCTCCCCCAAATTTTATCCGTATTCTCATTATATTTTAAGTTAATAAATGGTAAAATACATATGATGCTATACTGCCCCCTCTAAAAATAGTAGCAATTTGCCGGACAGCTTCTTCAATTTACGCCCCCCACCATTAACTTTCTCTCTCCTCTCTCTCTCTCTCTCAGATACAGTGGAATGCACAAGAATTTTTGCAGCTTCGGAACCCAACGACGCCGGGATCTGCGTTTCTTGATGATTGCAACCCGACAACGGTATTTCTTCGATCATTCGTGCTTTCATTTTTTTGGGTGTTTTTTTCCTTCCTTTTTTTGTCTTTATATTAGCAATAATGGGGCAGACCCATTTTCTGTTTTGCTCTTTTAAATGCGCATTGTGCTGAAAGTTGCTGTCTTGTCATCAATCTTGAGCTGTGGATGATTCTTATGCTGTCTGTGTTGGGTTTTCCGTAACGCAAGAGGATCTTGTTTGTATCGTTTCACATGTTTTCGATTGCGTCAAGAATATCAATTCAATTTATCCCCTTTTGCTTTGATCATTACAATTGTGGGTTTTCCTCATTTGTTATGGCTTGTTGTTGTAGATTTGTTAGGTGACATTTTCCGCTTTTTCGTTTCCTGAAGTTTTGCGCGTGTAGGATTTGTTTGGATTTGTGTTGATTGAATCCGGTGGAACCAACACTTACAAGTAAAAGGGTGGTTTTGATTCTGTAAAAAGCTTCAGTTTTGGGATTTGTTGAAGATAAAAAAGTAGGGAAGAAAGAGGAATCTGTTAGTTTTAGGGAAGGGAGAGCAATGTTGTCTAAGAGTGGCGACCATCAGACTGTCCCTTTATCGGTGTTGTTGAAACGGGAGTTGGCCAACGAGAAGATCGAGAGGCCGGAGATCACGCATGGACAGGCCAGTCAGAGTAAGAAAGGCGAGGACTTGACCTTTATCAAGACCGAATGCCAACGAGTCTTGGGCGATGGAGTCACCACATATTCTGTTTTCGCGGTATAATTTGTACCCTTTGCCTCTATTTGCATCAATATGATTGTTGGTTCTTGTTATGGCGAACTGGACTCTTGTTTTCTTGCATTTCATGATAAATTTGTTAAAATGGGGTAGCTAAGTTGTTGCTGTGTTCTTTATGATGTTTGCTGGTTCTTTTCCTTATAAGGTTTTGATACTTGGAAAATGGATCGTATAGGCAAAAGATAGTGTCTTTGAGATTGAAACAGAAAGGATAAGACCAGAAATCATTTATATATATATATATATAAGTTTAAGTGATAGATTAGATTGATAACAATCGAGTAATTAAGAATTAAGTGACCTTATAAGTTTAAAATTATTAAATCCATTAAAACACGTGATTGATTAATCTTATGGTTTTGTTTTTCTATTTAAGTTATTATTCAAACACAATAATTATTAGTATTGTTGGAGTAAAAATAAAATGAGATGGTCTCCGATGCACGCGCGTACGGTGAGAACCACGCACATATCACAGTAAAATGTTATGGTTTTAGCTGTTATCCATATAGCACATTAAAGACAAACGATTTACCATATTATAAGGACATTCATACCGTGCGCACAGATGTACATAAGTTTTTGTGAAATAAAATAACCTTATCAGAAAACTCCTAAATTAGTCGAATACGAATCAATAATTATAGCTACTTTCCAAACCTTTATAAATCCAAAGATATTCGGATTATATTGTGATACATTTATATGTTATGTAACCTCCATCCACAAGGAGTGTAACAGTTTGTGAATGACATGAGTTTTAATAAATATTTGATAAATTGTTTTGAGTTGAGAAATGGTCACACCATATAAACTATGATCTCCCTATCTTCAATTAAAAGGGAGCTTATAAGTTGTTTCGGGAATTTATAAGCTTAGTCAAACACCCTCTAAGTGTGGGCAAATAGGTGTTTTTTTGGTAAATAATGAGTAATTGTGAAGTTGAATAAAGATTGGGTGTTGGGTATTGTCCTAAAACAGAAAGTGTTATACTCTTTATGGTTGTCAAAAATGCAATTGTGATACACTCTTTATGGACGGAGGAAGTATTAGATACGCACGATGCCGGCTCTCAAAACTCATATATTTTTTTATAAAAACTTAAGGAAAATCCAAACAAAAAGTCGACCTATCTATACAAACGACATAGATCTTCCATTGTAATTACTCTTCTTGTTATTATTTCATCAGTCCACCAAAAGTATATCACTTTTGTTATTTTTGGGGTCCATCGAAAATGTTATTTTTCTTTTTAGAATATCATTCTCTATTATTCAATCTCACAATCATGTATTATTTAAAAAATAATTCCTTTCACTCACAACTCATCGTATAGTGGAATCATTTTTCCATTCAAACAACACCCATCAATAATTTTATTAAAATCCGTGTCTACCAAAAATGATACACTTTTAATAGACCAATGAAGTAATATATTTGGCTCAATATCCTTGAAGATTTCGTCCACTGGTATGAAAAGTTTGGTAATATATGAGCAGCAAACACGTTAATGAATATTTTCATGCAATTTATTCATTTCTGATTGGCCGACACCAGTCGGCTTAGTTCATTGATACAATTAATGGGTCCACCATTCTTACATAAACATATCTCTCATTGACTTCATCAAAATCCTCTATATATCTCTTTATCTTTTTTCTAGAGTTTAGTTTTCTCTGTCATTTTATAAGTGAATGCAACTGTATATATAGTAATATAATGATGTTATCTTACATATATAAAGTATATTGATGGATGACGATTAACTATTCATCAATATCATTGTGTACAAATTTTAGTGCCACATGTCTAATTGAGTGCCTAATGTCAAACA
This sequence comes from Salvia rosmarinus, assembly GCA_036937905.1. Classification (NCBI taxonomy): domain Eukaryota; kingdom Viridiplantae; phylum Streptophyta; class Magnoliopsida; order Lamiales; family Lamiaceae; genus Salvia; species Salvia rosmarinus. The sequence goes on from CM072813.1 coordinate 6,394,963, forward strand.
CCCCTAAATGGAAGATATTGGAGGTGTTTGGTTAAGCTTATTTTAGAGAGCTTATAAGCTCCAAGAGTTTATAAGATATTTCAAATGATTATAAGGGTAATATCTCAAGTGCTTATAAGTTGTTAAAGTGTTTTGATAATTGATCTTATAAGTTAGAGAAAGAATCGTGAGTTAGAGAGAGAAAATCATAGTTAGAGAGATAAAATTGACGAGAAGTGAAGTTGATAGTGTATGTGTAGAAAATAACGAATTATAATAAGGTTATTTTGGTAAATTCATGATTGCTTATAAGTTTATGAAAAAATAAGTTAATGTTGACCAATTTATTTTAGGAAACTTATGTTCGTTGAGCTTATTTTCACAAATTATAAAGCGCTTAAGAAATTATTTTGCCAAACACTTTGTAATAAATTATAATTAAGCTCCTAAACAACTTATAAACTATTTTAAAGAACTTATAAGCTCAGCCAAACACCATCTATGTGACATCATAGCATCATTAGATAGGCTTATTTATGTGTTCACTAATAAATAGGTAGTTGATCATTTTTTATGTAAATGATGTTAAAGTATTGAAAAAACAAGATATATTCATGGTTAATCTCCTTTCTTTGTTTTTATTTCTTGTTTGATTTCATGTACAACTTGTTGAGCTTGACTCATTCTAATCGTGGAAAATGTTTAACTTTGTACGTGATGGCGACACAATCATTTCTGTAAAATTGTTAATAATTCCAAATATCAAGGTTACTTGTATTGATTTATATATACCCCAATATTGTAGTCTAGTAGCATTCAATTTTTTTTTCAAGCGTGACCAATCAGAGAACCATTCTGAACTCCCTCATCTCCCAATTTTTTTTAAAAACAAAGAGAGAGAAAGAGAAAAGAGCTACATATGCTATTTATTTATTTATTTTATTTCTTTTGAGAAAACTATATATATATATATATAAGTTTTTTAATTTTTGGATATCCTGAAGATTTACATTGTTTTGGAAGTGATATTGGATTATTGTTAAAGGACATAAAACTATTCATATTTTTATTTTGTAGTATGCATGTTTCTGTTCCCACAGAGGGCATCAATATCGACAGCAAAATCCTCTCTCATCATGCTCCGCTAGTTACACTGCATCTTTCTCCAATTACAGGTGGAATTTGTCTCCTTCTCTCGGCTACTCAATCTTCTCTCAAAATCATCTTCTCATTTTTTTCTCAAATTCAGGCAAGAACTCCCGTCGTCAGCCGTCATGATTTGGCGGCAACACAACTTATCGCTTCCACCACTACCGCTTTGCACTACACGAGCTACGACCATATTTCGTTGGAAAAGTCATTTTCGGAGAAATAGATGAGACGAAGAAGGAATCGGAAAAGAAGAAGATTGAAGAGGTAAATAAAAGAAGAAATTTACCATTTTCCATTTTGCCCCTGCACATAATTAAAAAAGGTTTAAAAATGGGCTACCATTGGTCAATTTTTTGGTGTGTTCACCTGGTCACAAAATGTAATCTAAATTTGTACTATATATTATCTAAAGACATGATACTATCGAATTTTGACCGTATGTTTATATAATATATGTATATATCATAAACCATACTCCAAATATAAATTGTATATCAAAGTTATGTGACAATAAATGGGGTAACATTTCTTTTTGTAAGTTCTCAAAAGTAGTGTGATTCTTTTGTTTTTGAATTTTTTTGGTCAATTATTTTTTGAAGGATTTATCGTCAAATTATATCATGCATGTTTTTATAATTTTATTTTTCACTGTTTTTCAACTCGTGTCATCTGTATTTTTACGATAATCTGTTTCGATTTCAGTAACTTATAATATAAATTTCGAAGTTTTCTTCGTAATCTGAAAATTTCTCAAAAATATTAACACGATTTTTTATGACAAAGTAATAACATGATTTATCAAAATATGAATAAATACATGAGTAGTAATTCGAAATATAAAAACTCAACCTATATTATTTTTTCTGATCCATATTGATTGATCTTTCAGGGACATTTATCACTTTAGGTTCCGATACCGAATTATTAACTACAGAAAATCTTACTAACACCACATGAGCCTAAATTTCTTTGTAACCCTCAATGAAAGGCTATAGAAACCGTTATCTCAGTATGTGTTATTCTCTTCTTTTACTTAATTCCAATTAGTTTTTATTCAATTTGCAAGCCAATTTGACATGACCTAAAAAAAACTCGAAAGATAACCTTTTTTGTGGTATTTACCCACAAAAAAAAGGTTCTCTTTCGAGTTTTTTTAGTAAAAGAGATATAATATACTAGGGTATATCCTATAAATTTTACTAAATATGAGATAATTATATCTTCCTGGATAATGCTAAATAAGAGGTATATTGCACGTCATTTATGAGTCAATAGTGATAACGTGTAGTTTGCGGGGCCCTTGCATTTTATTTTAAAATTACATAAATAATTAAAGCACAATTTTTATTTTTAAAAATTTATAAAATAAATAATCTAGACCATAAGTTATGAGCATAAATAAAATGGTAGCATAGATTACAAAGGAACTAAGCTCATAAATGGTGATACTAATTCGGTCCATCGATTATCTTTCACTCTTAAATACAATGAAAACTGATACAATTAAAAAGGGTAGAATATCAATTTAAATATCGTGTTTTATCAAAATATCTTGAACTTTAAAATTTAATTTAAACCATCATATTTGTATCAAAATGCCATCAGTATTCGCGATAGTTTGAGTTTAAATCGATACAAATACGATAGTTTGAGGTTTAAATCATATTTTTGAAAATACATGATATTTTTGATAAAAATATGTATAGTTTAGGGTTTAAATTGATATTTACTCTTAAAAAACGAATGTTTTTCATAAAAATAAATTGGGAAAGTGTTATTTACGTGGAATGGAAATTATGGAATAGTCTAAACGCGACGCGCCAACAAAGGGGAGTAAAAGCGGAATAAATAAAATAAAGTAAAATATTTTCACAGCTCAGATTCCAGCTTTCTTATTTGCCGAACAAAAAAAGCATTTTAATTTCGGACAATGTCAATTGTCATTCGTCAAATCCTGCACATGACACAAAAATCATAATGCAAATAAAAATACCAAAAAAATTTGCAAACACAAACAACAACAACCAAATTCCAGACTTTCTCCCCCAAATTTTATCCGTATTCTCATTATATTTTAAGTTAATAAATGGTAAAATACATATGAAGCTATACTGCCCCCTCTAAAAATAGTAGCAATTTGCCGGACAGCTTCTTCAATTAAGGCCCCCACCATTAACTTTCTCTCTCCTCTCTCTCTCTCCCTCTCTCTCTCAGATACAGTGGAATGCACAAGAATTTTTGCAGCTTCGGAACCCAACGACGCCGGGATCTGCGTTTCTTGATGATTGCAACCCGACAACGGTATTTCTTCGATCATTCGTGCTTTCATTTTTTTGGGTGTTTTTTTCCTTCCTTTTTTGTCTTTATATTAGCAATAATGGGGCAGACCCATTTTCTGTTTTGCTCTTTTAAATGCGCATTGTGCTGAAAGTTGTTGTCTTGTCATCAATCTTGAGCTGTGGATGATTCTTATGCTGTCTGTGTTGGGTTTTCCGTAACGCAAGAGGATCTTGTTTGTATCGTTTCACATGTTTTCGATTGCGTCAAGAATATCAATTCAATTTATCCCCTTTTGCTTTGATCATTACAATTGTGGGTTTTTCTCATTTGTTATGGCTTGTTGTTGTAGATTTGTTTGGTGACATTTTCCGCTTTTTCGTTTCCTGAAGTTTTGCGCGTGTAGGATTTGTTTGGATTTGTGTTGATTGAATCCGGTGGAACCAACACTTACAAGTAAAAGGGAGGTTTTGATTCTGTAAAAAGCTTCAGTTTTGGGATTTGTTGAAGATAAAAAAGTAGGGAAGAAAGAGGAATCTGTTAGTTTTAGGGAAGGGAGAGCAATGTTGTCTAAGAGTGGCGACCATCAGACTGTCCCTTTATCGGTGTTGTTGAAACGGGAGTTGGCCAACGAGAAGATCGAGAGGCCGGAGATCACGCATGGACAGGCCAGTCAGAGTAAGAAAGGCGAGGACTTGACCTTTATCAAGACCGAATGCCAACGAGTCTTGGGCGATGGAGTCACCACATATTCTGTTTTCGCGGTATAATTTGTACCCTTTGCCTCTATTTATTGCATCAATATGATTGTTGGTTCTTGTTATGGCGAACTGGACTCTTGTTTTCTTGCATTTCATGATAAATTTGTAAAAATGGGGTAGCTAAGTTGTTGCTGTGTTCTTTATGATGTTTGCTGGTTCTTTTCCTTATAAGGTTTTTGATACTTGGAAAATGGATCGTATAGGCAAAAGATAGTGTCTTTGAGATTGAAACAGAAAGGATAAGACCAGAAATCATTTAATACCTTAAAGTCAAGATCATGTCGTGAGTGCATTTTCTTGTAAAAGTTGAAGTGTTGGAGATTTGAATGTGCAAATCATGCTTTTAGACTGGATGGTTTCTCTCATCCTTATTGATCACTCCTCCCATAGTTCTGGGAATTAAATAACAGGCACATCAGTATTTGCTATGCTTTGAAGTGATTACCGTAAGCCATTTCATGTGCCAAAATTGGTAGTTTCAGGTTCTTTGGAGTTGGGCTTCAAACTGCTACACTTTATGGTGCTTCAGTTGTCTTTTCTCTTTCTTCTAACCGATATATGTTTTCCCAAATTCTGTTTTGCAGTTATTTGATGGTCACAATGGATCTGCAGCTGCCATCTATTCGAAGGAGAATCTCTTGAATAATGTCTTGAATGCTATTCCACAAGATCTTAACAGTGAAGAGTGGGTAGCGGCTTTGCCCAGGGCTTTAGTTGCAGGATTTGTGAAGACTGACAAAGATTTCCAGGAAAGAGGTATAATTGTTTTTCTAGCACATAATCTGATCGAGTAGGATTCAGTTCAAGAATTGATTGTGGGGAAGATTATTCATATCTGACACATTAGAAGTCGAGCTGGATCCTTTAGCAGGTTGATTGTAAAAATTTAAAAGTTTTTGGCTTTAGGAATTCAGATATTGGAAACTGTTGGAGATCTGTTACAAATATTAAATATGGGTAACCATATGCTAATGGGAAATATTGAAAGATCCAACTTTAAACCATTTTTGAACAATAATTTTTACATTTTATTTACTGCCTATCCAGAATTATAAGACACTGGCACACCCATAAGAAATCACTATTTTGAGACAATTATTAAGCTTGTTTCTGATGTAATTTGCAAATGTTTTGTAAGGGTGATCTTTGATTTCCGCACTGAAATGTCTTAATATGACTTTTTTAACCTTTCTATCCCTGATATGCACATTTTCAGCAAAAAATGTTTCAGATTTTATAGATCAAGACATTGGGTGAAGTGGACCTTTCTTTTGTGCCTCTGTCCAATATGACAGAATAAGTATGTAAATGTGGGTTACTGCCAGTTATCTGCTGAACCTAAATTTTTACGCAGCTCAAATTGCCGGGTCCTTGAGCTAATTCAAGTATATAATGTCAGATTGAGAATCTTTATTGTTTAAGTGCAAATTCGCATATTTTTCAGCTTTCAGTTTGTATATGGAAAAAAACTGCTGCAGATATTATAGTTATATCTTTCAGCTGTTGACTACATACTAATAACCTCATCTGCTTCCTAGTTGCCACCTCATGAAATTTCATGTCTTGCAAATTCACACCCTTTTCAGCTTTCAGTTTGCATATGGCATAATTTTGTAAACTCTCTCTCTCTCTAAATGGATGCTAATTCTGGCGTTTATTTCTCAGCCCAAACATCAGGAACAACAGTTACCTTTGTAATAATCGAGGGATGGGTCTTAACTGTTGCTTCAGTTGGTGATTCTCGTGGTGTGCTTGAATCGGCCGAAGGGGCAATATATTATCTCTCGGCAGATCACAGACTCGAATGCAGTGAAGAAGAGTAAGCAGTTTACCATATCAGCCAATTTGCAAAATCCGTGATTCTTTTACTTTAAAATCCAGTTCTCTGATCACTGATGAACAGGAGGGAACGAATAACTGCAAGTGGCGGTGAAGTTGGACGGCTTAATACCGGAGGTGGCACAGAGGTACACTTGGGCTTCCCTTTCTATTAAGTCGAGACATGTTTTTAATATAAATTTTTATGTTACGGATGCTTTTGTTCTATGCAGATTGGTCCATTAAGATGTTGGCCCGGTGGCTTGTGCCTTTCACGATCCATTGGTGACATGGACGTCGGGGAGTACATCGTTCCTGTACCTCATGTGAAGCAAGTGAAGGTTTGTTTATATCATGCGCTTCTGTTTCAAAACTATGGAAAAATTAATTTCTCAGTTACATTGTTCGTGAAAGAAATCATCTATAACTGCTATCTACATTCACTGATCCTCCAATCATTTTTGGAACACACTATGTTACCTAATAACTATTGCCTAGTCAAATTGAATGGAGTATGGAAGGTGGTGAGCTAACAAAGACACGACGGACTTTCTAAAGTCTCTTGGAGATTTTAATTCCACCTCAGATAGGAGAGTCTTATTTCTATGTTCTTGTTGGTCATTTGATCACTTTTCATGATACTATAATGATATGGTGCTATCTACATATTATTGAAAAAAAAATCTTATGCTAAATCGTTTTTGTTTGTCGCATGCAGCTATCGTTGACTGGTGGAAGGCTTATTATCTCGAGTGATGGTGTTTGGGATGCATTATCTGCAGAAACAGCTTTCGAGTGTTGTATAGGAATGCCACCAGATGCTGCAGCTTCACAGATTGTCAAAGTAAAAATATTTTATGTTTTTTCTTACAAATTTCATATTTCACCTTTATTTGGTCATCTGAATTTTCCATTATCATACGTGCAGGAAGCCGTACAGGTGAAAGGGCTCCGAGATGATACAACATGTATCGTAGTAGACATACAGCCTCCCGAGAAGCATGATCCCATGAAAGTTCCCCCAAAGAAGCAAGGCAAAAGAGGCATCAAGTCTATGTTTCGGAAAAAGTCGTCAGAGTCAACTTCTCACCCTGGCAAGGAAGAACATGTCGAACCTGATATGGTGGAGGAAATCTTTGAGGAAGGATCAGCTTTCCTATCGGAAAGGTCCGAATGATTTCGTGTATAATATTCTTCTCTCTAAATGGGAGAGTCTTGGTACAAACTGTCTGCTCTACCCATACCCAGATCGAAAATTACAAATATGTCATTGGATGTGGACTAATCCCCTTATAGGGATACTGTTTGTCGGATCTTGACCTGTTAGACGATCTGAGTCTGAAACATGCTTCCATTGTGTGACACAGGTTGGACTCGAAGTATCCGGTGTGCAACATGTTCAAATTGTTCGTGTGTGCAGTTTGCCAAGCAGAAATAAAACCCGGAGAGGGCATTTCAATACACTCGGGAACAACTGATTTGAAAAAATTACGGCCTTGGGACGGCCCTTTCCTCTGCTCGAGCTGCCAAGAGAAGAAAGATGCCATGGAAGGGAAACGGGCTTCCGGAGGTACACCTCACTCCGTTACTCAACTCCATGGAAAACATTTTTCCTTGTTCTTGCAGCATATTCATTTCTTTCTTATTTCCTTCTTTTTACCAGCTTCTAGATATAGTAGTGGCAGTGACTAGTTGATCTCGTGCATCCCTCAGAATACAAGTGTTCAAACAGATTGTAACCACAAAGGCCGTTGCATGACAAGAAACAACACCACTATCGGTTGCTATAAGCTAGTAAGGGTAATTGGGACCCCTATTGTGAATAGCTAAGATGAAGACCGTGTTTTTTCTTTTGTTTTCCGGGTTTGGACTTGAAGATGAAGATCTACAAACGCTTGATGAACAACGCATATGATTGTTAGCATCTCTTCTTCCCTGCCTAAAACGAGTAAGTCTCCTTGTGTACAATCACCGTAGACTAGTCCAGAGATAACTTATTTATTGATCGAGTTCATTATTTACTCAAAACACTTTTCCCCTCACAGAGCTAACAAGTGAAAGCTTATCCACCATTGTAATCTTGTCTCATAGAATGTTTGACTAGAGTTTCTTAGGGTTTTAATTCGTCTGGACAACATTATTTCTTGATATAGCATTGTTTTATATTCTTTATTCTGTGATTAAGGAAGCCAAACATTCGCAATAGGGAGAACTAGTTCACAGTCGTCACGCCGTCTGATTGGTCAAGATTTGGATCGGAATACTAAAATCACCAATATGCTATCAAATGTGATTTTGACCGATTAGACGGTTTGACACAAGGTTTTGTGTTCATACAAATGCTCGTCTTTTTTTCCGCCATCTGGCTTCTTCTGTTGCGGTGGAGATGACGTCGTTGTCAAGATTGGCTCCTTCACTGCATTAATTGTAAAGGCAACCGTCTCTTAGCAACTTTTTGACTTGATTCTGAAAGTGAAAGGAAGAATAATTTTGCACAAAAACATATTCCTTTTCAAAACACTAGTTACAAAATGCCCTCCTCATGGCATGGGCTCTATTGCCACTTTGCCTGATTGAAAGATCAAATGGTCCTCACCCCCCAAACTCCAACTCGTGGTTGCTGAACCTGTCCGAAAATCGAAATTTTTACGAGTATCAGATCGTCTCTCATGTTCAGATATATTGCATCTCTCTATTGCAATTAGCGTTTCATCTTTCTGTGGCTGGCTCCGGAAGAGCAGGACTCCACAGCCCGATTCTTGGAAATGATGGTAAAGATATCAGTCATGCCTTATCAATTTAATTAATGCCTTTTGCAATAGCCACTAGATTCTCTTCGGCACAGAAGAGAAAGTCTAGGAAGACAAGGCAGCAAGCAACGTGAAATAAGACAAGAAACTTTGGTCTTATCTTTTTGATTGATACCAAATGGTTTTTGAGTGGTTTAAGTGAGTCTGCCCACCCAAAATAAATAATGCCTCCATGATTGAGATGTCGACGTTAACTACGCAAACAAAGTTTTTCTACGACAAGATGGTCTCATGGACCATAGTTTACACGTGTGTCCGAACCCCCAACCAAACTCAGCTTTGTATCACACACACGTTGTATGTGCTCTTTTACCCACATCAGTCAGACGCTGAAACCAAACCAAACTAGGTTCGAATTTTTTGAGTGATTCTTGTCGTAATTCCGATGAAGTTTTATTGGACCACTTCATCGGCTCGATGATTGAAGCCATTCTTGGTTTTGGGTACATATTAAATCAATGGAAAAGATCCGTTTGATGGGATGCCTCCTGGCTAATATCTGTCAAAGGGAGTTAATCAAAAGAAAAGTCTATGCTGATTACAAACTGATAATATATCTTGATCCACAGCTCCAACGATTAGTGGAAGCGAATTTCACAAGTTATTTCTCACTTTTCTGATTTCTTGTGGTTGATTTGCGTTTGCCCAATTTGTTGATTTTCAAGAAAAAGAAACTATTGCCTCCACGGACATAGCTCAGTTGGTTAAGAGCTAGTAGATATGGAACAAAAAAAGAAACTACGGTTACTATTTTATATTTAAAAATGAACATGTGATATTTGTTTCAGTTTCGTACTAATACAATAGAGGAAACAATTATTTTCAAGTAGGGAACACATAAGATAGCATGTAAGAAAGTTCCTTTTGCATTATTAGGAAGATTTAATTAGGTGACATAATTATTTAGTGTACGAGTTGTAATGATATCCAAAGAATTGTTAATTCACCGTCATCTTCCCTAATTAGTACAACTTGATACACAAAATAAGTTCGCATACTATTTAATAATCTTATCTGTTTCACTTTATCATAGCAATATATCTTAAAAAGAAATAAAATACGAGACTAAAACATAATATACTATATAAACAAATTCAATTGAATTGAAGTATATGTGGCTAGTGTGCTTCCACTAAAATATCTGGATCTATTGCCAGGAATTCCATAAACTCTTTATCCCAAAACTGTATTTTGTTCGTTGCAATTAAATGACAGGTGAAAAAGAGGATATGGAGTTTCATGGTTGTCAGCACTCGGACATTGATGTGTCGTAGCACCAAACGGAAAGGAAATGTCACCACCAGTTGTATCTGTATCGCCTAATCCCTATTTCAGTAATTTTGCTCATCGAATAACCTATAACCCTTACAAAATTATATTTTACAATTAATTATTATTTTCATTACAACACAAATATATGAATGAATAAATTATGGTACGACAAAATAGCAATCTAGAGTAGAAGATCCGAATTATGCTTCTTCTTTTTTCATTTCAAAAATTGTGATGACTATTAGCAGTAGCTTTTGTACATCTCAAGTCAAGATCTGAATCTAAATACATTAAAAAGAGAGATGTATATATATATATATAATAAGTACTATATTATTAGATATATTATCTGATGTATCTTGACCTATCAAACCGCCTTACACAAAATTTTATACCTATTTTATATTAAGTTAATATATCAAATAACCATTTTGATATTGCAAAAGATAAAAAACAGTCATTATGATTAAAAGAAGAAGATAAAAACTATTTATTTTTTGCTTTAAAGTACTATTTTACCTTTATTCATGAATATTTGATTGTAAATTGAAAATTGCTATCAATTCACGAGCAACATGACGCGAATTCGTGAATTATTGTAAAATGGGTTATTTCATGAGGTATGTTAAGTAACTCGTGAAATAAAGACATATTTGGGAAATCTTGTGAGTTGATAAACCCTAACTCCTGAAATTGCTCGAAAATGTCTTTATTTCACGAGTTGAGGCAACATGACGTGAATTCGTGAATTATTGTAAAATGGGTCATTTCATGAGGTATTTTAAGTAACTCGTGAAATAAAGACATATTTGGGGTATCTCGCGAGTTGATAAACCCTAACTCGTGCATTGCTCGAAAATGTCTTTATTTCACGAGTTGAGGTTTGACAACTCATGAAATTACTCAAAAATGCATTTTATTGCACGAGTTATATAACATAACTCATGAAACGAACTTAGAACAACCATATTTAATTGGTTTTACACTTTTAATTTAACGAATTATTCATAAATGATAGTAGAGATAAATTAGTAAGAGTAATTATTTTTTATGTTAATACTAATTTTAATCTTTACTATATAAAAAAAGGTTATTTCATTAGTTCACCTTATTATATTTGTAACTTTATGGTTGAAAGATTATGATTAAAAACTAGTGCTTCATATTGAGATATTTAATGCATGTTATTGGTAGATGTTTAATACTCGTAAAAATATAAACAATTGGTAGATATTATAAGCATGATGTCATGGTTAATGATTTCAATACAAGCCTCCAACAGCTTAATAACGAATAACTCAGTCGAGTTGGCTTCATTATTCATGCTATCAAAGTAGGTGAATTGAAATATTTAGTTATCTACTTTTACACTCCACTTCTCCAAATAATTAAGCATGAAATTTCTTCGCTGCTTGTGCTTATCTAAAGTTGATGCTAGAAATTGAGCTCAATTTTCAAAGTTTTTTGTCATCTAGCAAGACTAAGTACAAAAACACATGAAATTGAAATCTAATATGGAAAATTAAATATCTAAACTAATCCATAAAAGTGGATAACTACAAAAAGAACTCAACAAGCCCGTGATCAGAAAATTATTGTCACGACCTATTTCATAGTATCTTGCTTTCCACTCTCAGATTCTTCTCGAATGAATAGTTTTCTAAAGTTCGAAAATTCCACACCTCTCCAAAACATTAGGATGCTTCAATAAATCATTAGCCTTTATATTTCATCTGATAATGATGATATATATGACCTCGATCACGTCAAATTTAATATTTTTTTAGTTTCAGATAAATTTTTCCAGTCCTCAAAACTAGCATGCAAGGAAATAGACAAATTTATTCCTTTTATCTTAAGTATAATATGAAAAATCAATGAGTTGAAGAATCTGCATAAAGGATAAAGGTGAAAAAAAAAATTGACATAATTTCATTTGGTAATTTTGAAATGCATTCAAGAACATGATTCATCTCTAAATAAGAAATTTATCTATGTACGGGTGTTGACCAAATGATAGAGTGATTAATATCTGATGTCAAATGTCTAGTAACCTTTAAATTCATATATTTAATTGAAAAAGAAATAAGATATTTATTTGAAAACGAAAAGAGTATCTAATTAATTAACTGCATATTCAATATAAAAACATGATTATGTATTATATCACTACATCAAAATCAGTAACTATTTAATAGGTTATGGCTTCCAAAATGAGACCCCACTATCAATAGGTTCCACTCTACATCCACCACATGCCCCCTTGCCAAAATATGCCAAGCTATCGTCTTTAAAAAAATGCCAAGCTCATATATATACACTTCATGCATAACACAGTTTTAGCCAAGACTTTATAGAGTAGACAACCCCCCCACCCCACCCCACCCCACCCCACCCCACCCCACCCACCACACCCCAACCCAAAAAAAAACTCCGTTTCTTGCAAATTATCCTTATCTTTCTAAACAAAATTGGCTGCCTTGAATTTTGTTGGTCTTAAAATCAACAAGAAAATCATCATGGAAGCACAGCATCAGATGCTGAGAGATGTACAATCAACAAAGGACCAAGTACAGCTCAATCAAGCCGCGGCGGCCTCACCGCCACCCTCAGCCCCGTCGTCTCCTTCGCATGAATTCTCCTTCACCATCTCCCTCCACCCTCCCGCCGCCGCGAAACCCCACGACAGCAAGGCCAAATCCTCTTCTCCGCCGTTTTCCGCAGCCATCGATTTATCTCCAGCGGATGAAATCTTCTTCCACGGTCACCTCCTCCCCCTCCACCTCCTCTCCCACCTCCCCGTCTCGCCGCGCTCCTCCACCAACTCTCTCGACAGCTTCACCCTCCCGATAAAAGAGCTATTGAACGACGAGAACAATAACAACAAGGACCTCGACCACCACAGCAGCAACATTATCAACGGCCGCCACGACGACGACGAGAGCCGGCACGTGCTGGAAGGGAAAGGGAGAGGGAAATCGAAGTCTTTCTCTCTCTTCGCCATGCCGAAATGGAGAAAGGAGAGAGAAGATCACGACGATCAGAAGACGCAGAAGCGGAAATCGAGATTCGAGCTGCTGAAGAGGTACGTGAGATTCGTGAAACCATTTCTGTCCCTGCGGAGCCAGCGGCAGGGGAGCTCCGACGAGTTCCTCCGGCAGCAACCGTACTCGTATTCGGGGAATTTGAGGGTGAGGAAAAAGAAGAGCTTGATGAGGGGGCGGAGGGGCGAGTTCTCGGCGCCGGTGTCGATGAGGACCTCGCCGGCGAACAGTGGGCTGCTGGTGGCCAGCGGCGCCGCCACTCCGACGACAAAGAGCGATAGCACCATGGAGGAGCTGCAGGCGGCGATTCAAGCGGCGATTGCTCATTGCAAAAAGTCGATTGCAGCGGAAGATAAAATTAAGCTGCAACCATAATTTTGTTATTTTTATTATGGTAGGAATTAAATTGATTTTTACCTGAGCTTGAATTTTTGATGGATTTTACGTGTGTAAAATATTACATAAGAAAATAATATTGTATATGTTGAGGCACATACGAATACCATGTTTTTTAAGTACTATGAATATGATCGCATAATTATGGCCAAATTCAAGCTGGCATTTCTTGATTCTTTTATGGATGACAATAATTTTATTTTTTTAAGAATTGGGTAAATTGTTTTATATGGCTTGGAATTGGGCGATTTTGATTATCTGAAGATATGGTTCTCTTTTTGTATCGTTTATTGATGAATCTAGCTACGTGAGTGTGCGAGATTTATACGGAAGAGATAAAGAACACCTGCGCTTTTTACGTGGTTCGATCGTTAATGAGATCTACGTCCACTTGAGGAATGATTCTCAATACTTTCACTAAAGCTTTTCGTGCAGAGAGTATTGTTTATGCCCTGTATATTCATGAAATTGCTAACCCTTCTAACATCGCTTTTCCTTCTATTTATACAGCTGACCTTGCCTGAAAGCCGCCGACCTCCCCATTGGTCGTGGTGTGACTCTTCCTCCGCACGCCTCCATTGGCCGAGCCGGACCGCTCGCTTTACGTGCGCCATGTGGAGGTGGCGCCGACCTTGTTCCTGGGCGCCTCCATTGGCCGGAACAATGGTTACGGGGCCAGGCTTCAGCGATGATTAGGGCTCACCCTGCTCAACCGCGGGCTGCTCATATCAATGTTAGCCCAAATTGCTTGGGCATTAGAGGCCCATTCGGTTGGCTATATCCCATCATAGCCCCCGAATAGCCGGGAATGAGGCCGAGGTGGAGTGAAGATAGCGCTTGGCCGGGTGAGGTGTGGCTTGGCGAAGTTGTTTTGGATGTGAGGTCTTCCGTGCCGATCCGAGTTGGGTTGTTTATCGTCCGTCGCTTGAGAAAGATGTGGCACCGGGAAGTCAAGTCCGACTCGTAACGTGCCTCTGCTACGGTTATGCCGAGGCGCGGTCCGTGGTATTACTCCTGGTGGTGCGGTGTCCGACCCGATCGCCCGCCTTTCGTGAATTTCGTGGTGTGTCTTGGGCCAGCAGACTCGCGCTGTGTTAGCCGAGGTCCGATCCGGACGGGCGCGACCGAGGCGCCGCTTATCCGGAGGACGCCGGGTCCGCATGATGATTGCTAGGTCGATCAAGGCGGCTCGTCCCTATCGTGTCGTACGTCATCGCGCGCCAGCGGTAGTTGGGCACTCGAATCATGTCGCGCGTAACGACGACGCCCAATCACGTGAGCACGTGTTGAATTTGAAACGGCAATTTGCGCGCCCTAGTCTTATAAATAGGCGCAAAAGAATCGTTCACTTTCTTCTTCTTCGACGCTTAAAAATCCGAGAGAATTTCGAGTTGACCCGATTTTTATTTGAAGTAGCCAGATACCCTTTGAAAAGTAAGTATGCTTTCTCATCTTCTTCTCGCTCGAAAGTTCCCTTCCGCGTCGGGTTCGGGCGTGAGTCGCCCGCCGTTAGAGACTATATGTGCTACAATGGTTTGGGTAGGTCCGTAGGGTTAAGTTCTAGTGTTCACCGGTATCCTCTCGTATGGGATGGTCCGAAGGTGGGCTCGGAGGTCGGATTTAACCTGGAGGAGCTTTTGAGGTTGTGAGGGAGGCTTGATTAGGGAGGCGTGGTGGTGTCTGCCGCATGAGGGAGATAGGCGATGGCCCTCCGGGAGGGTTTATTCTTGTCTATGTAGAGCAGTTTGAGGCGAGTCTTAGGTACCTTTGTCTCCATCTATCTTAGCCTTCAAGAGTACTTCCGATCCCCATTTGTCAATTGACCCGAATTCCGTTAGGTCATTGGTGGGGCTGGGGCTCTCTTGTTACGGCATTGCCGAGGAGTTGACATTCGAGGTCTTGATGCGCTTTTTTAGCGTGAAGACCATAGGAGGGGTGTACTATCTGTCACCCCGGCTCAAATTTAAGGTAGCCGTCCTTCCAAGGTGTCCCATTGGCGAGCAATGTATTTCTTCTGCTGGGTGAGGAGCGGAGGTATGAGTGGGGTATCGCACGGTGGACCCGAAAATCAAGCCCCGGGCCGTATGGAGGATTTGTTGAGCGCCTTGGTGAGATCTTGTCCATAAGTTACACCGGGACGATCCGAAGAAGCCGGGTGAGTGTTTTGGTCGGAGCGTCGGGACCGGTCCGGACGGGGTGAGGCATCCCTTTTCTTAATCCTTATTCGTTTTATTTTTTGTGCTAATATGTCTTTTCTTCCGACGCAGAAGGTGAGGATGAGGCGGGCCACCATCGCGGGAGCCGGCGAAGAAAGCAGGCGGGCCGCGCCTAGTAGGGCCCGAAGGGTTGACGCAGGCCACCGATGAGTGGGCTGAGCCGGGTCCAGCCCGGCCGAGTCATGACCTCGGGCCGCTGAGTACGGGTCTGCCCCTAAGCTCGGTCGCATCCTCCCCGAGGTACGTAGGGTTCTTCATGTTTAGCTTGATTGCTTCACGATCGGTCATTGACTTGCATCTCTTTTTTTTTTTTTTTTTTTTTTTTAGGGTGGAGCCCGATGATGGGAACCTGCAGTCAGCCTTCTTGAGGGGGCTGCAGTCGCCAAGCAGGTTTGCCGAGAGCTCGGCCCGCAAGAGGCGCTGAACGTGAGCTTGCATTGCGCTGGCCGGCCGAGGTCACACAATGCGTCAGCGAGGCCGAGGCCGTGAGGCTTCGGTAGGGAGGGTTGCTGCTGCCGCCTGACGAGAAGAGCACTGGGCCTGGAGGCCTTGGGGAGGTGGAGGAGGCGAAGGAGGGCTGGCCGGGCGGCGGAGAGAGGTCGGCCAAGAAGGAACTCGCCGACGAAGAAAGGTCTGGTGGCCGACCAGGACCTTGTTGAGGGCCTTTGCCCGGTGGCTCGTCGAGTCGGAGAGCTTCTCAGCTTTCATTGCGATCTTGCCGCCGTCTTTGGCCGAAGGTGGTGTCGGATTACACTGGGGTGGCGGCCACCATGCCTGATTTTGATAAGGTGAAGCATGGGTGGACCGAGGTCGACCCGAGAGAGGTGGACAAATCTTACGCCCGGGTGATCGACGGGGCTGACTCCTTCCCGGTGGTGGAGGCTCGCATCCGCTCTACCCGGCGATCGCCGTCGCCCAATGCAAGGTGGACGAGGATCGCGAGCTTCAGGAGCTCCTTGCTTGAGTCCGGTGAGGCGGCGGAGGAGGAGGCGGCGAGGAGAGGAGGCGGTCGGAGGTCCCGGGAGGTGGGCAGCCGCAGGAGCATCGAGGTCGTCGAGACCGCCCATAGCCCGAGTCGATGGACTGATGTAATAGCGTGAATCGCCGGGTCGATAGGACCACGAGCACTGTAATAATTTCTCCTTTGTCGAGTAATAAGCGCAGATTTTGAAAGTTGGTGTTGTCTTGTTTATTTTCGATCTACACCGATTGGGTCGGACTTGACCACGACTTGTCGACAAAGTTAAAGAGGTCCGGGTTCCTGCCGAGAAGGAAGAAGAGGTCTTGTCTGGAGGCCGGTGTGCGAGGTGACCCAAGTTTTAGCCACTATGGAGGTCGGCTCGGCTCGTCTGCGATCCAAGAGGAAGTTGACGAAGTCGACCGGAGGTGGCCCACCTCTGGCCGAGAAACAGGCGCCGCAGTTGAAAGTTGCGCAGGCGAGTCCGAGGCGGACATATCTGCCGACGCAATCCACGGACGTTTGATGCGGTCGAGAACAACAATCGACCGCGGAGAGGCTCGCTCGGTTGTCGAGGAGCATGCAGAGTCGAGAGGCGGTCAGTCGCGGTGGGACTACCATATCCAAGCGCACGACCGAGTCCAGAGCTTGCTTGGCGGAGGCATGGTCTTGAGGATGAGGAAGGCCCAACAGAAGAAGTTCAAAGCTGCGTCGACTCAGTGGTGAAGTTTATGGAGATGTACGACATCGTCCGAAAACGTCGCATGCCGGCGGAGGGGCGAGGCAACGGGGCTCTGCCGACCCGATCATAGAAGAACCACGGAGGAGGCGGATACTCCGATCACGCCAGTAGTGTTGAGGTTGATGGGTCCGCAGGCGGATTATCCGGGGATCCTCCGGGACCGGGCGGCACCGAGGTCCTCGGTCGGCGAGGAGAGCCGGGCGGGGCCGAGGTCGCACACACGGCCCTGTCCGGTCGGGGCTCGGTGTGACCTCGGGTGCGTCCGCCCGGATGCCGTCTGCGCTTTCGCCACTTCGGGAGTGTCCTCGAGGCGTCCTCCATCTATCTTAGCCTTCAAGAGTACTTCCAGATCCCCATTTGTCAATTGACCCGAATTCTGCTAGGTCATTGGTGGGGTGGGGCTCTCTTATTACTGACATTCTTGAGGAGTTGACATTCGAGGTCTTGATGCGCTTTTAGCGTGAAGACCATAGGAGGGTGTACTATCACCCGGCTCAATTTAAGGTAGCCGTCCTTCCAAGGTGTCCCATTGGCGAGCAATTATTTCTTCTGGTGAGGGGAGGCGGAGGTATGAGTGGGGTGTCGCACGGGTGGACCCGAAAATCAAGCCCCAGGCCGTATGGAGGATTTGTTGAGCCTGGTGAGATCTTGTCCATAAGTTACACCGGGACGATCCGAAGGCCGGCCGAGTGTTTTCGGTCGGAGCGTCGGGACGGGTCCGGACGGGGTGAGGCATCCCTTTTCTTAATCCTTATTCGCTTTATTTTGTGTAATATGTCTTTTCTTCCGACGTGAAGGCGAGGATGAGGCGGAGCCACCATCGCGGGCGGGAGCCGCGAAGAAAGCGAGGGCTGCGCCTAGTAGGGGCAGAAGAAGGTTGACGTGGGCCACCGATGAGTGGGCTGGCGAGCGGGGTCCAGCCGGCCGAGTCGCGGCCTCGGGCCGCCTGAGTACTGGTCACCCAAGCTCGGTCGCATCCCTCCCAAGTGCGTAGGGTTCTTCGTGTTTAGGCAGATTGCCTCACGATCGGTCATTGACTTGTGCATCTTTTTTTTTTTTTTTTTTTTTAGGGTGGGGCCGATGATGGGGCCTGCAGCCTTCTGGGAGCTGCAGTCGCCAAGCGGGTTTGCCGAGAGCTCACCCCGCAAGAGGCGGCTGAACGTGAGCTTGCAGCTGCAGGCAGGCGAGGCCGCTGCGTCAGCAATGGGCGAGGCCGAGGCCGCCAGGCTTCGAGGCGGGAGGGTTCTTCTGCCGCCTCGAAGAAGAGCACTGGGCCAGGTGGCCTGGGGAGGAGGAGGCGAGGAGGCCGGGGGCGAAGGAGGGCTGGCCGGGCGAAGGAACTCGCCGACGAAAAGGTGCTGGTGGCCGACCGGGGACCTTGTTGAGGGCCTTTGCCGGCCGGCTCATCGAGTCGGAGAGCTCTCGGCTTTCATTGCCGATCTTGCCGCCGTCTTGGCCGAAGGTGGTGTCGGATTACAGGAGGCTGGCGGCCACCATGCCCGATTTTGATAAGGTGAAGCATGGGTGGACCGAGGTCGACCCGAGAGGTGGACAAATCTTCGCCGGGTGATCGACGGCCGACTCCTTCCCGTGGTGGAGGCTCGGCATCCACTCTACCCTTCGATCGCCGAGGCCGCCGCCCAATGCAAGGTGGACGAGGATCGCGAGCTTGGAGCTCCTTGTCGAGGTCCGGCCGGCGAGGAGGAGAGGAGGCGGAGGCGGAGGAGGCGGGTCGGAGGTCCCGGCGGAGGTGGGCAGCGCAGGAGCATCGAGGTCGTCGAGACCGGCCATAGGCCGAGGTCGATGGACTGATGTAATAGCGTGAACCTGCCGGGTCGATAGGACCACGAGCACTTTGTAATAATTTCTCCTTTTGTTGAGTAATAAACGCAGATTTTGAAAGTTGGTGTTGTCTTGTTTATTTTCGATCTCCACCGATTGGGTCGGACTTGACCATGACTTGTCGACAAAGTTAAAAGAGGTCCGGGGTTCCTTGGCGAGAAGGAAGAAGAGCTTTCCCTGGAGAAGCGGTGTCTTAGCCGACCCAAGTTTAGCCACTATGGAGGTCGGCTCGGCCGTCTGCGATCAAGAGGAAGTTAGACGAAGTCGACCGGAGGTGGCCACCTCTGGCCGAGAACGAGGCGCTGCAGCTGAAAGTTGCGCAGGCGAGTCCGGGCGGACATATCTGCCGACGCAATCCACGGACGTTTGATGCGGTCGAGGAACAACAATCGACCGCGAGAGGCTCGCTCGGTTGTCGAGGAGCATGCAGTGCGAGAGGCGATCGCGCTACCGGTGGGACTACCATATCCGGCGACGACCGAGTCCGAGCTTGCTTGGCGGAGGCATGGTGCTTTGAGGATGAGGGGCGCCCAACAAAGAAGAAGTTCAAAGCCTGCGTCAACTCCGTGGTGAAGTTTATGGAGATGTACGACATCGTCCGAAAACGTCGCATGCCCCGGCGAGGTGGCGAGGCAACAGCGGGCTCTGCCGACCCGATCATAGAAGAACCAGCGGAGGAGGGCGGATACTCCGATCACGCCGTAGTGCTGAGGTTGATGGGTCCGGCAGGGGGCGGATTATCCAGGGGGGGATCCTCTGGGACCGGGCGGCGACCGAGGTCCTCAGGTCGGCGGGGAGAGCTTCGGGCAGGGGCCGAGGTCGCACACGGGCCCGTGTCCGGTCAGGGGGGTCGGGGTGTGACCTCGGGTGCGTCCCCGCCCGGATGCCTGACTGCGCCCGCCACTTTGGTGTCCCCGGAGCGCGTGAAGTGATCCTGAGTCGACGCTTCCGTCCGGGCTGCCTCGGAGCCCGCGCCGAGCGCTTCGGGAGCAGGCCGTGGTGATTCCGCCTCATCGACCGGGTCGAAGGCACGAGTTCGTTCGAGCATACATCGTCGGCCCTGGGATTTTGTAGAAATTGGTGCAGCCGGCCGGTCTGGAGGCGGAGCCCGAGGCCTGAATGAGGCCATGCATAGTATAGGACCTTGTATGTAGATATAAATGTATTTAGACTCGTTTGAAGTGTACGTTTCCCTTTGAGAGGTACAAACATAGCTTAGGACTTCGTTTTGGTCATAAATGTATTCATCTGATACAACGATTTTCCCAAATAAAGGGGTATAAACGAGCTCTGAAACGGTTGTCTTGTAGATATGCTTGGTACTTTGTTTGTAGTCGTTGATGCATTTTAGACTTTGTACCGAGTGCATATCTTCCCAAATAAAGGGGTATGAGGTGGCGAGATCGGTTTGGATGTCGCTTGCGTAGACGCCCAACTTAATGGGTGATCAGATGCTTTGCATGTAGACGCCCAACTTAATGGGTAATCAGATGCTTTGCATGTAGACGTCCAACTTAATGGGTAGTCTCGATGCGTACTTACTTAGTGGGATTTTCATCTTCGTAAGGCGCCCTCGTGAAGGTTTAGATGTGGTATATCCGAATGGATGTTCACATAGGCGCAAGACGCAACGGTGAAATACTCATTAGAAAACAAACGCTTTATTAAACAAGTAAACAAAGATCGCACATCACCAAAACAATAGGAGGCTAACATGTTGCCGATCTAAAATCAAAGCTATGTAAAATACCTCCTTAGATGAGTTATGTGCCGTGTTCGCGGAATAAGTGCCCGGAAGGTGGGCGAGCTTATAGCCCCTTTGCCGAGGTCCTCGTGAACGCGGTAGGTCCTTCCCATGTCGGATCAAGCTTGTTAAGGCGCTCGGCTCGGCTTGCTTCATTATTCCGTGGGACGGTCGCCACTCGGAGTGTGGAGGCCTTTACTCTTTTGTTGTAGTGGCGCGACACGGCTCTTGACTTGGCTTTTATGAAGCGAGCTCATGCTTCTCCTCGAGGCGTCGAGGTTGGCCGCAGTCTTCCTCGTTCCGCCGATTGAAGTGGAGAGTGCGAGGGCTTGGCGCGCCGATCTCGGCCGGTATAACGGCCTCGATACTGTGACCGGTAAAGGGGTCTCCCCGCTGCGCCGTCAGAAGTGTGGTCCAGTAGGACCGAGGACTTGAGGAGATTTTCAGCCCGCCGCCTTTAGCTCGATCCACCTCTTCTTCAATCCTTGTACGATCGTGCGGTTCGTCACCTCGATCATCCATTTGCTTGCGGGTGTGCGACCGAAGTGAAGCGTTGATCGATGTGAAGCTCTTCGCACCACCGAAGTTTTGTCGACGAATGGGTGCCGTTGTCCGAGACCGGGATGTGCGGTATCGCCGCGCGACTATATTTCTCCACACAAGGTTTGAATCCTTCCGCTCGTGATGCTCGAAAGTGGCTCGGCCGACCCATTTTGTGAAGTAGTCTATGGCCACGACTAAATATCGGAGTGACCGGTGCTCGGTCGAGCGGGCCAACAATGTCGATCCCCACCGCATGAAAGGCCACGGACTCGCAGTGCCGCCAAACCGTCGAGGCGCTTTTTGACGTGGAGTGGATCGGCACTGGGCACTTCTTGACGAGCTCGGCCGAATCTTGCGGGTGGGCGGTGTATCCCGACCTCGATGTCTTCTTTGAAAGTGCTCGCGACCCAATGTGGCTTCCACAAGACCTCGGTGTATTTCGTTGAGCACATAGTCGGCTTCTTCCGCCCGAGGCATCTCGGGAGGGTTGAAGGTAAGACTTCCAGAGAAACGCCTCACGCATGAGATACTTCGACTTTGCCATCATCTTTTGGCTTGAGCCGATCCGAAGGTAGTGTGCGTGTTCCGTGTAGGCCTTCGGAGACATCCATTCGGCTCTATCTCGGTGATGATGCCGACGTGGGACTCCGCTATGCTTCGAACGGATCTCCTCCACCGTGGACTTGTTGATGACGCAGCTAGCTTGCGAGGACGTCGGCCGGTGTTTTCCCTCGGGATTCGGTGGATCTTGAAGTATCCGAACGAGGTCAACATCTCTTTTGCTTGTCGAGGTATTGTTTCATTCGGTCCTCCTTGCCTCGTATTTGCTTAACACAGTTCACGACGACACAGGAATCGCCAAGATTTGGATCTCACCCACCCCAGCTCCTTAGCGAGGCGGAGTCCGGAGATTGGGCCTCATACTCCACCTCGTTGTTGGTGGTCGGAAGGTAAACCGGAGCGTGGGTGACTTCCGCATATCGGGCCGATGAGAAGGATGCCCGCTCCGCTGCCCGTTTTGCACGAGGCTCCGTCCACGTACATCTGCCAACAACTATCTGGTGGATGAGGGTCCGGTTCCTCCGTGCAGGGGGCTGGGATGACCGAGGTGGAGGCGTTGGAGGAGCTAATCTTAGCGGTCCGACCGAGCTCGAGAAACTCGCTTCTACCAGAAATCGGCCGAGCTTGCCTTTTATGGCGATGCAGGGAGTACGAGATATCGTGCTCGCCAAGCTCCAGGGCCCACTTGGCTATTCGTCCCGATGACTCAGGTTTTGATAAGACTTGCCTCAGAGGCGGGTCGGTCAAGACTGGATGGAGTGAGCCCAGAAAGTAGGGTCGGAGCTGCCGCTAGCATTCACCGATGCAGTCTACCTTTTCGGCGGCGTACCTTGTCTCCGGTCCTTTGAGTGCTCGGTGATGAAGTAGATAGGAAGCTGCCGTCCGACCTCGTCCCGCACGATCATCACTGATTGCCTCGTCCGAGGCCGCCAGTACAAGGAGAGGTTCGCCTCTTTTGGGAGGCGGTCGAGGTGGCGGTCGGCGAGGTACTCCTTGAGGCATGTGAAGGCGAGGTGGTGCTCTTCCCGCCATGCAAGTCCGGGGCCTCCTCAAGATTTTAAAGAATGGGGCCGCTTCTGCGGCCGGAGAGGAACCTCATGAGGCGGCGGGCACCCGTAAGTTTGTGGACCTCGCGAATGGTTTTGCACTTGCATTTCGAGCACCGCTTTTACCTTGGTGGGGTTCGCCTTCAGCCTTCTTGAAACCCAAGACCCCAAGAATTCCCGTTTTACCATGAACGTGCATTTTGGGGTTGAGTTTGAGGTTGGCCGACTGGCGGTTGGAGGATGGTGCCGAGGTCGTCGGCCACTCTCCGTTTCGACTTTGACTACTATGTCGTCGACGTGAGACCTCGACGATCTCCCGATGTGGTCTTTGAATGTTGCATCCACCATCCTCCGGTAAGTAGCCCCGCGTTCTTGAGGCCGAATGGCATCTTTCGATGCGCAAAGACGCCAAGTCGGTGATGAATGCAGATCTTTGGTGCATCCTCCGGCTCATCGAGATTTGGTGGTACCCAGATAGATCCGTGAAGTCGAACATCTCGTGGCCCACCAAAGCCTCCACCTTTTGTCAATATCGGGGAGGTAGCAATCTTTTGGCGGTCTTGTTGAGGTCGGTATAATCGACGACACGCGCCACCTCCGCTTGACTTCGACCACGGCTGGATTAGCCATCCGTCGGTATTGACCTCGAACAAGATCTTGGCCTTGAAGTTGAGTCACTTCGTCCCTAACGACCGGCTGCGCTCCGCCGCGAATATCCTTTTCTTCTGCCGGACCGCTTGGTGGCGGGTCGATGTTGAGGCGGTGAGTTATGAGCTCGGGCGACACCCCGTCATATCGAAGCGGGACCAAGCAAACACGTCCTATATTCTTTCGTGGTCGTTTGACGTGCCGCGGACGTCCGCCGGCCCCAGGTGCCGACTGGATGACCTCGAGGATCGTCGTCGTATAGTTGGAGGTCCCGGTCGGTCATCCCGGTGTCGGCCTCGGGGCCGTAATTGCTATGCACGGGCGAGGCCGCGTCACGAGTTGAGAGCCGTAGGCATTCTTTTCTTGCCGCTTGGTCCCTCGGATCTGAGCACTCCCACCGGTGGAATCTTTACTGATGTGGTAGTAGCCGAACAGACGGCCTTGGTGGCGTCATGCCAATCTCTCCGAGGATAATGTTGTGCGGAGAGGGGCCCGACCGGAAGAATCGGATGGCCTTGTGACCGACACGGGAGCCGCCTACGGTGACCGGAAGGGTAATGACCCACTGGGCGGATCGCTTTGAGTGAAGCTCCGTGGGCGGGAGGCGCGGAAGCACAGAATGCCTCCGACGTCTGCTTATCCGCATACTCGGAAGATGATCTTGACGGAGGCTCCAATGTCGATATAGACCGGTGGGCGTTTTGTTGCCCACCGCGCACTGTATGGTGATGGCGTCCCGTGCGGCATGATCACGGCACGGGTCCTCCTCGAGAACGTTATGTTCTCGCCATCCCGAGTCGCTTGTTCTTGGCTCTTGGGCCGGCCTCGGCGTCGTTCTTGAGGGACGACCTCGTCGTCCCGAGGGCGATCCGTAACAACATGACTGCTCCATGGCGTTGGGACCTTCGTCCTCGTCGTCTTCGGGTTGGGTCGCCGCTGGGGTCGGCCCGCAGTTGTTGCCGCCTCCATTCCTTCTGCGCTTCCTGTTCTTCGGACCAGCTCGTCCGAGGTATTTTTTGAGGGCTCCACCTTTGACGAGTTCGTCGATCTGCGAGCCCAGGTTTCTGCGATCCTCGGTATCGTGACCATACCCTTGGTGATAGTCGCAATACTGCCGTGGACCTCTTCTTGATCCCCTTTCATAGGGCGGGCTTGAAGAGCTCGGCGTGAGCTCGAATATTTCGCCCTGATTTGAGCGGGGAGGCGCTCTGCCGGCGGGTTGGGCCGAGGTCCGAGTCCGGACTCCGCCGCCCTCTTTTGATTCTCGTCGGCGCCTCTGCGGTCTGCGCCTCAACTTCGGTCGTCCGGCTTTTTCTCTCGGACTTACTCGTCCCGGATCTCCGCTTCTTCCGATCCGACTCGCCTCCTCGACGAAGTTATCCACCAGTTCCAAAGCTTACTTGCCGCCTTTGGTTTCTCCCCGTGATTTCTTTGTTCGCCACGGCGGATCCGTTTTGAACGCGTTGATGATGTAGAGATCGTTCTCGCCGCCGATTTTGAGCGACTCTTTGATAAACCTCGAGGCGAAGTTTGACATCGTCTCGCCCCGCCTGGCGGATTGTGAGCAGTCGGAGGAAGGTCTGGGGGCGGCATCTTCGATAGGCGCCACTGAATCGATCCATGAGGTCCCGGAAGCAATGGATCTTTGTTACGGCGGGCGAGGTGAACCAACGCCGCGCGTTGGAGATCAAGACCTCGGGAAGATTTTGCACATGTGAAAATCTTCCATCCCTCGATCGCCATGTTGGTGGTGTAGGCGAAAAGGAAGTCGGAGGGTCTCCGAGGCCATCGTAGCCGCTATGTTGGGTGCCCGCATCACGGGGCGGGCGTCTAGAATCTCCCGGAGAAAGGGAGATGATTCTCCGCACGGTCGAACCCCGGAGATCGTTGTCGTCTCTTTCTGGAGGGTGGGGATCGATAGCGGCGCTATCGTCCCTCCGGGGAGTTCGACTCGCTTTTCTTCCCTTCGCTTTCGCTCGACTCTCCGGTCGGCATGACGAGGTGGAGGCGGCCGCGCGAATGGCGGGGCGATCGTTGGTGGCGGCTCGGCGCGGTGGCGGCCCGCGAATGAGGTCGGCGGCTCGGCATGGTGAGCGGCTTCTTGAATCGGGCGCGATGCGCTCTCGCCATCACGCCGAGGTGAGCGCCGATCGCATGGGGGGCGGCCTCGGGAGGCCGTGGTGTTCGATCCGGGGCCCTAGAGGACCATGCCGTTGGTCCTCCGGTTGAGGAAGCTTTGGAATTGGCCGAGATTAGCGTGGAGGAACTCGCTCACAGCTCGCCAAGGACCTCGTGGGACGAATGAAATTGTTTGCTCGTCCTCGTTGAGGTCGACATCTTCCCCGTTGGGAGGCGGTCCCGGGGGTGTATGGAGACATTTTCCATGTGGCCCTCAGGAGTGTGACCGCTCGTGGCGTCTGCGATCTCCTTTCCGTGACGCCGAGCGACCACCTGGTCGCCCTCCGCGCGGTTGTTGCCAGCGTTGACGGCGGTTGTGCGTGTTCTTGCCATTTAGTCGTAGAGGGGAATGAAGCTTTCTTGTTCGCAGTTCCCACAGACGGCGCCAATGATGAATCTAGCTACGTGAGTGTGCGAGATTTATATGAAGCAATAAAGAACACCCAGGCTTTTTACGTGGTTCGATCGTTAATGAGATCTACGTCCACGGAGGAATGATTCTCAATACTTTCACTAAAGCTTTTCGCATGCAGAGTATTGTTTACAAGCCTTTGTATTCGATGAAATTGCTAACCCTTCTAACATCGCTTTTCCTTCTATTTATACGAACGACCTTGCCTCGGGCGCCCACCTCCCATTGGTCGTGGTGTGACTCTTCCTCCGCACGCCTCCATTGGCGGGAGCCGGACCGTTCGTCTTACGTGCGCCATGTGGAGGTGGCGCGACGACCTGTTCCAGGCGCCTCTCCATTGGCCGAGAACAATGGTTACGGGGGCAGGCTTCGCATGAACGACAGTGCTTACCCGGCCAACCGCGTGGGCTCTTATCAATGTTAGGCCATTGCTTGGGCTATTAGAGCCGTTCGGTTGGGCTATATCCCATCATTTATTTTTTATATAAAAATGCTTTGTGTATGTGATTGTTGTCATTTAGAAGTGCATTTGTTTTAGAGGGTTTCATCAATTTAGCTATATTTTGTTGGGATGGCATTTATTGTGGATTCTGCTATTTTAGAAGAAGTGGCGAAATTATTATATAACTAGTTGACGAAATACAGTTAAGTAGCTCGATCTAAGTAGTGGAAGATAATTATAAAGAAATGAAGCATAGTTCTTTTAGTTTGTTATGTAAGATTCATACAATGCTAGTGAAGCGTAGCCTTAACAACTTATGGGGTTTAGATAATAAATTACTAAACGTCGCTTTATATTTTTTATACAATAATAAATTAAAATATAACATCCGTATTTCTATCTAGTTTTTTTACTTTCTAGTAGTTTATGTAGTTCAAAATTGAGTTAGTTTATCATTCTAATTTTTTATAAGAATATAATATATTATTATTATTAGTAGTAGTAGTAGTTCGATGACGATTTCGATTTTGACAACATGTAGTCATCTCGAAAATGCTTAGACAGTACTCTTTTTCCTCACGGAGGTTTTAACAGATTTGTGATATCCAAGGGTTTAGGATTTATAAATAAAATAAAATCAAACAATCTCATTCTCACTTTCTCAAGTATTTTTACATTTTACACTTTGAAGTTTGAATTGTCTTACAATTAAACTTGTATCGATAATCAACGAAGCATAGTAGAAATTTGAAGTAAATATTCAGCTTAATCTTTTATTCAATTTCTTTCTAAATAATATTTGTAGCTTGAGATGAGAAACTCGGTATGAAATATAAAGCCAATATTATGCAAGCAACGATCAGTTGATTCTTAAAATTTTAGTTGTTATTAAATTATTTTGGTCTAGGGCGTTAACAAATGGATCGATGAAATTAGGGAAATAAGAAACAAGAGACTCTTTTTGACACTTTTTTCATTTTAGTTCGTAATTTTTAAATTTAACAAAAAATTAATAGATTAAAATTTAACCACGTGGCTCCAATTTATGTATACGCGTGAGTTTAATTTTGACGGATATCTACCTTGCGTGTCCATCTTTAAAAACTAAAACTTTGATGATATTAAAACTAAAATAAAAATCTTTCAATCTGATTGTAGAAATATGATTTTTGCTTCTTTTTAGTGAAACCTTCGGAAAAACATTATAAATAAAAAATAGTTGTCGGTTTGTTGAATAGCGAAATTTAGGGTAATCTCGTTTTCCCACATCAATTGAAGGGGTCCATTGCAATTTGCAATTTAGGAAAATGATGGTATGATCGGATCCTATTTTTTTTGTACAAGTGATTTTTTCAGTTAAGGACTTTTTCAAGTTCCATGCATATGAAAAAATGATGATCCCTTGTTTCCTTAATGACAAAATTAATGCTCCTTTAATAAATCCAATATGATTTATTTATTTATTTTAGCAAAATCAAAGTGATGAAAACAAAAATTACTTAACAACTTGGTCAACATATTAACGTAAAATTATATGTTTAGAACATACACGTGAATATATATAGCTACTAACGGTTAAAAATAATAATCAGAATTTAATCTCATTTGCAATCAAGAAAAGATAAGTTGACTATTACAGATACTTTGCAAATCGACTTAAGTTCGTATTAATTAAATACGACATTGTAGCATATTTATAAACCAGAAGATTGTTGTCATTGTATCATAGTCTATTTCAAGGAAGTCACTCGTGAGCACAATTACAAATGAGTTATTGGTGCATAAATACACTAACTTTGGGTTCAATTTATTTTTCCCATGAACTTTAAAAATTATCACAAAATACACAAACTTAATCACTTTAGTGGTTTTACCATGATTTCAAATTCAAGTCAAATTAAATCTAACTTGACATCTCAAAAACTTACCATAGACAAAACGGTAAGTGGTATAAATAATATGGTAGAGAGATGATATCGATTCTTTTGATCCCAACTAGAACCAGACGATGAAATAAGCGAGAAGACATGCTTTTGTGTGTGTGTTGGCCTAGTGAGAGTGGTTAATGCCTGAGGTCAATCTCTGAGTCCACCGTGACGCAGCCTTTAAAATTTCATGACCAAAAAAAAAAAATGAAAAAATCTGATTTATTTTGATGGAACGACAATGTTTTATGTCATCTCTCTACGATGTCGTTTATATCACTAACCGTTTTGTCTATAATAAATTTTCAAGATGCCAAGTCAATTCTAATTTGGCCTGAATTTGAAATCATGATATTTTGTGATAATGTTTAAAGTTCGTGGGAAAAATAAAAATGGATTCAAAATTGATGTATTTATACGTCAATAACTCATTACTAGACTTGTGGATTATAGATTTCATATAGTATATGTGTGTGTGTGCATATATTCATATATAATGTGGTGAGTTATTCTGATAACTCATTTATATAACGTGAAAATTGTGAGATAATTACAATGGACGTATAAAATTAATGTACTATGATAATAATAATGCAAATTGATGTTTGATTTCATGTTATTGCAGCACAATATATGTTCAGTGCAATATTATCTCGTTCTCACAAATAATGTCATTTTCATTTGATTCAATTCCGATATATGATATTATAATATTGTATTATATTTGTTATATATATATATATATATATATATGAGTATGTTCAAATAAAATTATATTTAAAGTGAGAACGTGAAACCGTTTTTAGCCATTAGATCGCGAAGATCAATAGTGATGCATCACTTTGTTGGAAGATTGCATTGTGCACCACCCGGGTTCGAATCTCATGAACGAAAATTCAAATATTTTTATTTAGTGCAGTAATTTTCAAGGATTATTCTCACATTTGTAGGATAATAATTTTTTTTATAATAACCAATATATATATATAACGCACATCATACAATGATAGATAAAAAAAATATATCATAACGCACATCACACAATGACAGATTATCATGACGCACATCACACAATGATAGATAAAAAAATATATCAAGACATTACATCGATTGGAAAACAAAAACTGCTGTTGATACTATTTATTTTCCTTAACTAGTCATGAAAATATATCTTCCAAAAGACCACACACGTAAACGTGTTGAAAACTTATTTTCAACTTTGTTATAGGGAGGGGAGGGACCATTAATTTTTCAGAATTTTCACTGTGGAAATTGTAATATTATGTAGGCCACATTTGAAACGTTACTTTCAAACAAATCGATCGTGCGACGTCATTAATTCTACCTTTTTATTGCGTGTGTGAACGAGATGTTGCTTCATTTATTTTTGCACATCATTTATGTTTGACTAACTATTTTAATTGTTAATCATAGATCTTGTAGAATGAATAGTGTAAAATAGTTCTTATTTTGTACATTTATTCCTTTTTTTTTCCTCCCTCAATATGGCACGACTTTAGTCTTTAGTGGTGACTGTTTTTTACTGCATTTTTGGAAAGCGGAAAACAAAGAAATTGCCACAAGGAAAAAGTAATATCAATGGGCTCGAGAAAGGAAATTTTGGAAAAGAGCGATAAAGGATTTGACTTTTTGAATTGAGGGAATTGAAATTGGTTTGCCACTCCCTTTCACAAAGGAGACTAAAGGAAATATCAAAATATTCATATTTATACCAAGATTTTTCTGTGACAAATGATTTATTATTTTAGTGCAAGATACAATGATTGAATATGACTTATACGGGCAAAGAAGTTAGGCCATGATCGCATTTTATTTTTTATGGAATTTTTTAATATCCCAATATTTGAACTTTTTTTCTACAAGTGTAACCCAATATATGCGAAATTGTAAACTAATATCTATAGTATTAATATTGTTAATAATTTTACCATATTATTCAATTTCGAGCATCTGAGTGTTGACTGAGCACGTCAAAAATACACATGTGAACATGGAAAAATATGCGGTTGGAAACGTCTTCGTTTTGAAAGTACTGATTGGAAAAGTTAGTCAAATGTAGGGTAAAATTTTAACATTGTTACTGTATGTATTAATTTGTAATCTCACATATATTGAAGTACAATTATAAAAAAGTTAAAAATAAAATGAAATTTTTATAGTTAGATATCCCTCCGAAAATTGAACAACATATCATACGACACTTCCAAATTAAAACTATTCGATTGAAGCCAGACTTACCTGAAATCCTCAAACATCTTAATTTTGAGAAGAACGCTTTTTATTCGTGCAATTTTATCCAAAAAGTTAATTAATTAAAAAAGTGACTAGGTTAATGCTCTGGTTACCAATTAAAGTAAATTAAGATAACCACCCCAAACAATGAGAAGCCCTTCCAAACGGGCAGGCCCATTTCTATGTCTGCTGCAGCCCATAGTGATAGTCTAACCAAAAGAGATATTTGTGACACATAGCTTTTATTCTGAAAAACCTTATAGAAAAATATACAGGATTCTCGATTTCAAAATACGTAAAATATTTTATTCTAACTGTTCGATTATTGTTATGCATATTTTAAAGTTCTTAATTAGCTGCAGAACTTTCAAGATGATTGATCTTAATTTCGTTAGGGAAATAAATGCGCAATGAACACGAGGAGTTTACGTGGTTCGATCTTTGAATTAGATCTACATCCACGGATCAAGAGAGTGTATG
Source organism: Salvia rosmarinus (assembly GCA_036937905.1). Classification (NCBI taxonomy): domain Eukaryota; kingdom Viridiplantae; phylum Streptophyta; class Magnoliopsida; order Lamiales; family Lamiaceae; genus Salvia; species Salvia rosmarinus. The sequence goes on from CM072813.1 coordinate 6,426,462, forward strand.
TGTATTTGAGTGTGTAAGAAGCGATTACAAAAAGTGTAGATCAAGTCATCGATCTGAATGCAGATGATAGATGATCGATCTGAGTCTCCATCCCCTTTCTCTTCTATTCTAACCTCTATTTATATACTATCAAGTTGAGTTCGATTCTGATTCAAATTGAGTTTGATTCTAAATAGAGTTTGACTCTACTACAAAGTTTTCTCTCATAAGGATTCTTTTAGATATACATCCGAATCTTCTACGTCTCCAATTGCGATTAAAGTTGTAGTTAGTCGAGGAGTCTTCTTGGGCCGAACTCACATGGGCCGAGCTTAATGTCGGGGCCCATTTATATTGGGTCTGATGCTTGGACCTAGTAGTTGGGCCGTATCCTATCACAAGATGTACTTAGCAATAATCTTGTCCGTATCGTTTTGATTAGAGGATCTCGTATAGAAAAATGAATGTGGAATTATAGGGATTTGTAGTGGTAAAATTGGTCAAATTTGCTAGATAACAATTAGGACGCACTCCAGTGCGCGCACGGGTCAGCTCGGGTTTGACTCAAATCCAATCCAATTTGGATCCAACTCGTTCATTTTTGTTCGTAAATAGTAAATACTGTCATTTTTGTTCATTAGAATTGTTACTTTTATTAAAATTATGTTATTTGTTGAAAGATATAAAAATACGAAGAAAAATTACTATCACTTTTTAAATCAGAACATTCAATTATATTCATATCAATTATCACTTTTATGCATAAGACCTATTACTTTTAATCATAAAATTATCATTATTATTACAAACACAGTATTTATTATTCATAAGCATGAATTGGTTATAACCAGATCTGACCACGTAGGAGAATTTGTGATAGCAATTTTGGTTTTCCATCTATTAATTTTGCAAAAATTTCCTGACAAATTGCATTAGAATTCAAGCTGGGATGGCATGTGCCACTGCCAGTCAATTTGGATAGTATACATCCTCAAGAATTAATTAAGATTTAATTTTGAAAGTTTTAGTGCACATATGAATTTCCATTTTTTATTAATTACCCAAAATTACGAAATAAAACCTGGAGATGATTGAAGTAAAATACCAAACTTGCTAAATTGAATTATTGGACAAAGTTCTACACACCCTACAACTATCGTAAAGACGAATAATCCAATTAAAAGTCACGTGACTATGAGTTGTAGAAGAATCCGTCACCAAAAAAGGGGGTAAGCTTATTAATAAAAGAACTGCTACTCGTGAAACATGAGAAATGTCAATATAAAACTTTGATTATTATTTTCTGACATATGTAACATTTGATTCGTGATGTTCGTATTTAGAAGATAGTTGTAAGCTCAACAATAACCTCTTAATCTATCAAATGTTACTCCAACACTTGAATCAAATCTTGCTAGTTGAAAAAGGAACAAAAACAAAACATGTCTTGCCCTCTCACCCCTTCTCAGCATTGAATTTTAAAAGAATCAAGAATCTTGAATTAAATATTCGTGTATTTATTTAAAGATACTGGCCTTTTGAAAAGAACACCAAAGACCACCTCACCGAATCATACAATTTATTTATTTTTTAATATATGCGAGATTGTTTACTACAGACATATATTAACCCGAAACAAAATTCCGAATTAAACATCTGTGGGGCAAATTACAAATGAAGTCTAGCAAAATATTATTATTATTATTATTAAAAGAGAGGAAAACCAATTATATTATCAATTAGAGTGCGAAAAAACAAGAGTCCTTTGCGAGGCTGAAAAGTTAGTTTATTTACAAAAAAATCACATATGATCTCATACTATTAATTAATATATTCATTTATTATCTCAACTCATTTTATATTCCATTATAATTTATTAAAATCATATAATCAAAAATAATGTAAGTTTTTGATGGACAAAATGAGTAATAAATACTCATTTGACATTTGCAGTATGAATTATACTTAATATTGTTAACTTTGTGGGCCAACTTACTAAAATCTTCCACTAAACTCATGTGATCGAAATTGTAATTTTACGTGCCTAATGTTATTTTGGCAAAATCCAAATCTCATCACTATCGCCATTTCCAAGAAAAAAGAGTACGAGAAATAGTTTGATCATATGATAAATCAGCCCTAAAAATTACTCAAAATAAAAAAATAAAAAAATTCCTAATTCGACCAATTATCCTCGTGTATCCTCTCCTGCAATCATGGAACCATCCAGCACCTCCTTCGCTCTGGAATCATTTCATGGCATGCAATATCTTTGTCTGCGTTTTTTCTGTTAATCTATCTACAAACGTAACTGTCGTTTTCAATTTACAAATTTTCCAAATTTTAAATGGTTTTATGGGGAGTGGGGCCGTTCCATTAAGGTCTCTCTATATACAGATATGTAATACTAAATTCGAATAATCGACAAAGCCTTTGTGATTTTAATGTGTATTTGGACGCCAACTGTTGTTCAACGCCCACTCTTTGGCGGTTTATTGTTCGTATTGAGTGTTCTACGCATGTGGGTATGTCCTTCTATTTCCGTTTCTTCAATTGCCAACTTTCTTGAGCTGGATTCCTTTTGATCGCTCTCGTTTTTATTGTTCTTCTCTCTCAAATCGGTGGCATATTCAATTAGATACGAAGGAGTTCTTTGATGATTTGATTCCTCTCCCTTCCATTTTTTGTGTGGGGAAACAGTTATTTTACAGACCATCATAGTGGTTTATGAAAGATTTGATCTTTATTCAATTTCTTGATCTGGGGTAGTTGTTGGAATTTAAATTGCTCTGTTGAAAGAGGTGGGAATTTTTTTGGGAAGCATTTGGATTGTTTAATGGATCAGTGCAGTTAGATTGGAGGTTTTTGGAGTATTGAATTTGTGATTTTAATGTGTATTTGGAGATTCTGTTAGTAATGGGTGTTTGTTAGTTTTGTATTTGATTCCCTCAAGATTCAATTTCTTGGTAGTTGTTGGAATTTTAATTGCTCGGTTGGAAGAGGTTGGAATTATTATTTTTTGGATTGTTGAGGGATCAGTTTAGGTAGCTTCGAGGTTCTTGGAGCTTTGCATTTGTGATTTTGATGTGTATTTGAAGATTCTGTTACTTAGGTTAGGGGGTGTTTGTTGGTTTTGCATTTGATTCTATCAAGATGCAAGCTGTGGGGAGGATAGGTAACTACATTAGTAAGAGTGTGTATACGGTTTCCGGGACTTTCCATCCGTTTGGTGGTGCTGTAGACATAATCGTGGTAGAGCAACCAGATGGGAGCTACAAGTCTTCGCCATGGTATGTTCGATTTGGGAAGTTTCAGGGGGTGTTGAAGTGTAAAGAGAAGGTGGTTGGCATCAGTGTGAATGATGCTGAGGCGGATTTTCATATGCACTTGGATAGTAAAGGGGAAGCATTCTTTATGCAGGGGTGGATGTAGAGGAAGGCGAGTCTGCAGCTTCACCTCCATACTCATCCGGTGAGGATACGGAAGGGCAGCTTAGGTGGCCGCTGAAATCAAAGAGTTGCAACTATGATTCTAGTTTGTATGAACCAATTGTTAATGAAAGGAAGGCTTTGACTAGGGCAAACACTCGGCGGTCTCAATTTTTTGGCTTTTTTAGAAGAAGATCTTCGATGGAGGAGGCCATTCAGGGGAAAGAAAATGCACCTGGTGTTAACATGGAAGGATCTTTGGAGGTTGCTGAGATGGCAGCTGATCTCTTGGACTTGAGGTGGTCTACTAGTCTTGATTCCCCCAAATGCAAGAGAGATAATCCTGCACCATTACTCGATACAGATGCATTGATGAAAGCAGTCAATAAAAGTTGTCTGGCTTATGGTTCTAGTCATGATGAAATAAGTCTTATATCTGAAACAAGCTACCAGGAACTGAAGAGCAAGGCCAAGGCTAATGGTGTTGAAATGAAATGTGTTACCTCGGAGTACATTGTTTCCGCTTCAGTCGACAGTGTTAGAGAACATACGGCTTTAGCAAATTTAGAGCCAGTGATAGCAGCATTAGGGTTAGATAAATCGGATTTGCAACTCAGTTCTGATGGCGTTGTTTCTGAGGCTACGAAATCAGATTCAGATATTGATGAATCCATTGCAAGGCTTAATAGTTTGTCCAATGCTAATTTCTCCGCAGATGAGAATGAAAGAGATAATAATGCCCACTCTTTTTACTCTTCTGAGATTTCAGGGAGCTCGGCAGTTGAATTGGAGGGATCTTCTGAAGAGAAAAGTCGGCCATTTTGTCATGGAGAATGCAGAGATGTATGCATTCATTCTGGGGATCAGTTCACTGTCGTCCATGAAGAAAAGATTTCACTGAGTGGAGGAACGAGTTATGGTGCTCCAGAAAGCACTGTGACTGACTGCTATTCGCAATTAGTGAGCCGTCACCAATCTATTGATTCTCTTAAGGAAACCGACTCTCAGAGTATTGCAGCTGCTTCTAATTTGAACCATTCCACTTGTGCACCCAACGATGAACATACTTTTTTTGGGGACTACGACCAGCTCAGTTCCTCTGCAGGGCCTCTCTACAATCCCCATATCCAAAGGTGTACCACTCCACCTTCAATTGGAGTGTCGAGGGTTTCAGAAGAAGAGCTACCCCTCTTCGGCAACCTTGATTGTCGTGATCCCGCTGCCAAAGAAGCTGATTCGTTGATTATGATAGGAGTTGCTGGTGGAGGCATCGAGGCTTGTGATGCAAAATGTTGCTCCATTTCCTCATTAGACCAATCTGAAGTAAATGACTACACTAGAAGGTTAAGTTGTATATCTAGTGATGTCTTCATTAACGAGATTGGCAATGTTCAGTCCGAGGGACCCATTAGAATGGCAAGATCTTTACCCAGCATGGTTTCCCTCAGTAATAATCTTGAAGCAAGTGATCCCAGTTACTATACGAATGTCTTACTATATCCAGATTTGAATATAGGTACAGAAAAAAATCATCAATTTCTTGGTGCTCAAAGAACAGCTGGGGAACCTCCTAAGCCGGGTAAGAGAATGATATGATGAGTTAATACTATAGCTGGTAATGTATGTCATGGTTGCCAAAAGCCATCTGTCTGTTAATTTTAAGATTTTATATATATATTTGCTCCTTGAGTGAGAACATCCATTGATTTTCTACTTGTTCATTGGGCTAAGTTTCTCCATAATTGGTTCCATATTTACAATGACTCTTTTATACTTGCTTGTTTTAAAAAGTCGATCGACTCTTAAAGTGATTGTAGCCTGTAGACGTTTTATTGCTTTATGTCCACTCTGAGTGAAGTGAGTCACAACTTAATTGCACAAGCCTCTCCATTCAGATTGCTCGACCAGGAATAGGCAATTCTATGGTTTTATGTTTCAGTGTGTTTTGCTTTAGGAAGTTAACAGCCTCTTCCAATTTGCTAAAACATTTCTAGTTTAGAACCGTATGTAGATGCTCTTTAAATGCAGTGAGTATTCAATCTATTTCATTGTTATACTATTAAGCTATTTTGCCTTTCTGAAACTAATGTAATATAGTTGGAATACTACCTATTGCATATTACCATTTACCCTATGCTCTTATCAAACACAAGTGACTAAATTCCGAACAAACAGGAGGTGATACACATCTTATTCTTAGTTCATTTATAGAGAGAAAATTTGAAATGGAATAGATTAAAAGGAATTCTATCTAGACCTTCAAATAACTATTAAGGTTCATGCATATTTGTACAAGAAATTACGATTGAAGTTGACTTTTAGAAGTTCTTCAGGGTACCCTCCTAGGTCCATGGGTACTCTAGGAGGGAGTGGTAAAAATGGGCACTTTAGAAGATCAACAGCCACTAAAATTCCTGATGTGACAATTGCCAGTGAAAATGCGAATGGCTTAGACATTTCAAATGAACCTAATGACATGGAGAGCGGGACGCATGTGACCAAAGTGAAGGTAAACAAGAAGAAAGTAAGGACACTTACTCCAACATCTAAACAGTTGGCATCCTTGAATTTAAAAGAAGGGAAGAATGTGGTGATATTCACTTTCTCGACTGCCATGTTGGGCAAGCAGCAGGTTAATTCTACTTTGATTTTATGAAAGCTGAAATTTAAGTTTCTTTACCTCTTGAATTGACTGAATACGTGTCCAGGTTGATGCCCGGATTTTTCTGTGGAGATGGGACACTAAAATTGTGATATCTGATGTTGATGGAACAATTACACGGTAAAGATTTTCATTTTATCAGTTCAATTGGTAGCATTTTCTATCGTTGATCCATAAACGCTTGCTGCAGTTCTGATCTTCTAGGTCAGGTCATGCCCTTGGTTGGCATGGATTGGTTGCAGACAGGTGTTGCACATCTCTTCTCAGCAATAAAGGTTCATCATAATTTCTGGGTTATGATTTTTGGGAACAAATTTTTGTTTCTTCTTATATGATGTTTGTATGGTGAATTTAATGATGATCTGTGTGGTTATCACTCATCACGTTAATTTTTCATTAGCTCTCCTTCGTGAGATTGTGTACACCACTCTTCACATGATTTTGAGATTGTTTCCAGATCAAGAGAGGTTCCATATCGTGTATGATGCTGTGATGCAGGAGAATGGATATCAATTACTTTTCCTGAGTGCACGTTCGATTTCTCAGTCTTACATTACTCGACAATTCCTGCTTAATATCAAACAGGTCTATCCTTTTGGAATGCTTTTGAACTTTGAACATTTATTTTTCATAATCATATTTTTCTTTTATTTCGGCATGTCAAATAATAGCTTAATATATTCTTTCAGGATGGAAAAGCCTTACCTGATGGACCTGTGGTCATCTCCCCCGATGGACTCTTTCCTTCTCTATTTCGAGAAGGTGCCTTGGAGATCTATTACTTATTTGCACACGAAATTTCTTCTCTTTAAAGCATCCAATATTTTGTGAATCTGGAGAAGTATCTTTAAATTTGTATTGCATGATGCTCTGCAGTTGTTAGAAGAGCTCCTCATGAATTCAAAATCGCATGCTTGGAGGTTTGTTACATCTGTTCTTTTCTATAATGTAAATTTACTGATATTCTTTCCAAACAATGTATATATTTTCTGGCAAGACTTTTATGCATCCAGATGTACGGTGAACCTATCCCAATTAGGGTTCACTGATCCTCAATTAGGGTTTATCGATTCCCACTTTTCCCAGTTAGGGTTTATTATTCACAATTAGGATTTAATCTCTCGGAACGTAGAATCTGATTACTCGTCCATTTCCCAGGACATCAGGGCATTATTTCCTCCTGATAGAAATCCATATCCATTTTATGCTGGATTTGGCAACAGAAACACCGACGAGGTTAGCTATCTTAAGGTCGGAATCCCGTTGGGGAAAATATTTATCATAAACCCAAAGGTAAATGAGAGGTGTTCTTTAATATCGTGCAATTTCTCTGTTGACTTGGTTGATGTCTTCTCAATTCCTGTGGAATTATCTACAGGGGGAGGTTGTTGTAAACCGTCATGTCGAAACCAAGTCTTACGTGACTCTTCATTCGCTTGTTAATGGAATGTTTCCCAACAAGTTTAGTGAGCAGGTTTGTTCTCCTACTCTTAATGCTAAAAAAGTCACATATTTAAATTATTTTCTCTTCTAATATGGATGTAAGCATTCATATAGTTTTTTAAGTGAACTTAATTTAATAAATAAGTAAAAATATATAGTGAGTCATATATGTAATAAATTTTTAGTCAGATCGATAGTATCATTCAACATCGGTTGTCTTTTATCTTGATGGATTGATAGATAATTTACTTTTTGGGCTTTAGATCGATAGAATCTGTTATTTGGAGACTATTTTGTTCCAGTCCTCAAATAACACTTCTTTCTTTGATAACAAAAATTCATGGGCAATTTTGGTTTCAGGAAGATTTTAATTCATGGAACTTCTGGAAACTACCACCACCTTCTATTGACATTTAAAGGTTGACTAGTTTGAGCCAGAGGCAGGAAGGGAGGCAGCATGTTCAAGCAATGGGATGTATTGAGGTAATTTTCAGTTCCTTCAGTCATCAGAGATTTTTTTTTTCAAAGTTGTATTCTGCTAATGAAGAAAATGAAGAACTAATCATGGAGGTTGTGTAATGTTCATTCTAGTAAATTAATAACATACTTAGAGAAGACGGAATCCTGAAACCACAATTAGGCATTCTGCCATGATGGTGGAATTAAAAATTTACAATATTGCCCTCTCTCCTTTGTTGTTATGTGTAGGGCATGGTATGGAGACGACTTCTTTGTCAAGCATGATTTGCTTCTAACTCTAGCAATGGTTGAATTTCCTGCATCGCACAAAGCTTACCACGAAAGTACATATTGTGTTAGTCTCTTGCTGACTATTTCCTTGATAAAATGCTGCTGGAGTTGCTGTTATATTGCTCGAGAAAGTATTGATATTGTAAGGCTGGCTGAATAAGCTGTTCAACGTTTTCTCAATTCAAAGAGAAGCATATTCTTGGAACAGTATAACATGTAGTCTTCCACATTTCCTCACGTCAACAAATATCTATAACTCGTAAAATTTAGAGCACGTTGCTTAACGATATAGAATTTTCACAGTACCATGTAAATGTCGAGAACCAGATGTACTAGACTGAATCCATTAGTGTTTCTAGGTGCAGGTTAGTTTCTTCCTAATTATTCATTCATTTCATCGTCAATGGCATTTCTTACGTTCCATTTCTTCTCCTTTGGTATTTCTTAAGATTCAAGAGCTGTAGAGCGGATTATTACTGCAGCTTGAAGCTTCTAACGACTCCTGAAGTGATGCATGTCGAGGAATCTTGCTTGAGAGGATTCCTCGGACCAAGTTTTGTTCTCTGCAGATGCAACAAAGACGTCACCTTTACCAACTTCACCAGATTCAAGTTTCGTTGCTATTTGCAGGTATGCTTTCGATGGAAAACTATTCGTGAGCACTCTCTCGTCGTGGTGCTATTAGAAAAAAAATATATGTATAAGATGAAAACCATCGTACCATAGAACATTCAACAACAGCTAGGGATTTATAATAGATAGACGAAATTGCATATTATTTGAGATACGTTTACTCTCCTTTATTTGAGATAATTCATATTATTTTTGATTGGGGCCTCTTTTACTACATAAGATATTAATATTATATTTGGTAAGATGCATTAGAATATCTGCAATATATCATCCATTTAATTAGTATAATGTACTGGGCAAAGCTAGGGATTTATTGACAAAATTAAATTTTGTATTTGTAAACAAATTTGAATAGATGAAATTATATTTATGTATATAAAAAGTGGTAAAACAACCTATATATGGTTATAAATAAAAGATGCTAAGATGGTTCACTCTGCCCCTGATGATGTATAAAAATTATAGGGTTAGTAACAATTTATAGCTTCACCTTTGGATTGAGTTGCAAAAATAGTTCGATCTTCGAAAAATTGCAAAGATAGCTTGATTTTTGGATGCGAGTTGCAAATATGATCTGAGTCTACATCTTTTGATGGAAAACTCTTACGTGTGAGGCTTGTATCCGACCTAGCTATTTTGATTTATTTTGTATATTGCATGGAAATGTATTTAATTTTCACTTCAGTTCAAAGGATTTGAGCCTTCCATAATAATACTTTCATGTAATTTACAATATAAGCCAAAATACTCATATCGGATCGGACCTTCCACATCAGACTTTCCAGCTTAAAAATATAGGCTTGAGCCATATTTGCAAACTTGAACCCAAAGGTTTGACTATTTCTGTAATTTTTAAAGATGGAGCTATTATTGTAATTCGGCCCAAAGATTATATATAAAATTCAATTCCTAAAATGTCCTTGTAGCTTTAAAATTCCATTAATGTGATTAGGGATAGTTTAGTCAAATAATATTTAGTATATGTCATAGTTATATTTGTATTATTTATTCCACCTTGTGAGACGGTATATAAAATCCACAGTATCTGTTATACAAATCCAACATTTATTTTATTGAAAATCATATATTTGAAACAAATAAGATATTAGTGTGTCATAGTTATATACACTATCACCCGTAGCAAACGACTTCTTGTAAATCGAAAAATGTTACCAGTAAGGACAAGACTAAACAAAAGTAAACTATACATCATGTAGCGCACCATAAAACCCTAGTTTTCATTGTTTTCAAATACTATAATTACCATATATTGAACTACTAAACATAATTCATTCTTACTAGTTACTACATTACTCATATATATGTGTAGATTAGGCGCACAGATGCATTATTAGGCAAGTCCTCTTAATTTTTTAATTGTTGACAGTTTTGTGTTTTGTGCTACACCACTATAACTCTTCTTGTGTGATTTAATATATTTAGATATGTGCTCTTATATTCTAAACTTTCATGCAAATACATTAATTCGATTGTCTACACAATATGAAAGATATGCTACTATTCCTACTTTGTGAGAGTTTTAGGCAAGTCCTTTAGGAACAAAGATTAGGCGCCCTTTGGAACAAAGATTAGGCGCACATGTGCACGCACTCTCTTTCTTTCCATACATACACACATACATGTATACAAGCTAAGCAACGATCTTGAACCCAAATTGTTTCTGAGCGAACACTTGAAGCATAGGAATCTGGTTATCGTCGATGAATCCTTTGTGACTCGTGTCGACCGACTTGAAAACGCGGCTAGCCTTGGCGGTGCTGAACCACCCCCCTGGTGGCGCGGATGGCCTCCCGTAGCTCCTCCACGCTGATCCGGCCGTCTCCGTTGTCGTCAAATTTCTTCAACCATCTCTTGAACTCGTCCATTGTTATTTCAACCTTACCTTCCTTGCTGCGGAGTTCAGTTGTCTTGAATGCCATATTTCTTGCTATATATTGTTTGTGTTTTAGTCGTGGAGTGATGGTGATCTTGCTCACATGTATGCCTCAATTTATAGAGCTTTCTGAATTTAATTAATTAATTGATCCTCATGTTTTGTGCATTGGGGGATCTTAATTAATTTTTCATGATATAAGTTGCCCAACTTTCTCGTGGAATCAGATTCGATTTGGCGGAACCAAATAAAGTCCAATTATTTGTTTAAACAATAAACATCTTTAAATCTATATCGATTTATAATTATGTTTATGGGTGACTCAGACTGTATGGTATTATAAAAAGGTTGGTATATAATTTAGTCTGCAAGAAATCGGAATCTAAAGCAGTCAAGAATGCATATATGCTTCTTTAGGTAAAAAATTAATGCTTCTATGCCGAATCGAGATATCATAGTAACCGGTGGTGGTGAGAAGTTGCATGTAAATTTTCGTTTCTTTTCATTATTTTGGATTAAATAAAATATCTATTGGAAAGGAAAAAGTGATGGATATCTATGGTGCTTCGATTAATACGTATATTATTTATTTACGAACATAAGCTAATTCGATGTCTTGTCAAGAAAGACAGAAGAAGATCTTGGTTAAATCTTTTCAATGTTTATCACATCTACGTCTCAAGTTTGTTAGGCCCCACGTGAAGTTTCAATATCTTTTGAGAGGCAATGTTGCAGTATTAATTTTGATCACAATAGTCCTATATAAGTTGTAGAAATCCAATTGCATGCATAAGCCAAATAATTCCTCAAGCAATTATATGGACTTCTCTTCGTGATTGGTTTGAAACCAACATTAAATATTACCCAAAACCAATCGATGATGATTAATATAATTATTAGTAATATTGAGTTTTTAAGTTTTTCAAATAGCATTCTTTTTGTTGCACCGACAAATTAAGTTGAGAAAATTATGATACTTACTAAAAAGTATGTTAATGATGGTTCCACTTTTATTTATCCTATCGTATATCTCGTACGTACCCATGTGTAAAAATTAATTAACGAAAATAAATAATTAATACAAAGTATCTTCTTCTTCTTCTCTTATAAATTTTGGATGTCAAATCTGATTCTGTCTCATAACTACTTATAATAACTTTAGCAGAATGTTCCCTCACAGATTCACAATAATAACGAAGATGATTCCACATAAAAAGATATTTGAAAATATCCATATTAATCCTTTTGTGTGCAAATAAATATATAATTGAACCGGAGAAAATAACAAAAAAGATCAGTGTTGATACATTTTAGGTGCTAATTATTTTATATTTATCTTCTAATAAATGCAACATGATTCCGTAATCGTTCTAATTACAAATAACCCTTTTACAATTACAATACAACCAATTTTTTCCAATAAAATTTGTATGATATTATTAAATATTTTCACGTTTGCACTTCACGTGTTATCATGTTGCAAATGAAGAACAAGATTGTGAGTTTCCGTCAATCAAATAATAAGCGGTATCACTTTGAGATTTCAATGGAGATCTAAGTTAGATTTAATTTGTCCAAAAATATAAATTGAGCTAAAATTACTATAATCAATAAATTCGTGGATTTTTTTGACATTTTTTAAAATTTATGTAAAAAAATAGAATCCGTCCAAAATTGGTGTTTTTATATGCCATTAGCCTTAGTGTTAATTTCTACCCAAGCTAAATCCTTTTAATTTATAAAAAAAATGCTAAAAGGAATGTTATGCAGAGAGAGCTATTTTTTAAACCTCAACGTTATTTACTAAATACATATATATAGATAGAGAGAGGGTGAAATGAAATGCTACATACCTTATATGAGGATCATATGTGAGCATCGATCATGTTTAAGTCACATTAGCATTATTTTTTTATGTTTTAGACATTTATTTAGAATTTAATACCTTAAAAACATTATTGGCATTATTAATTCGACTAATTATATAAAAATTAGTGCTTGATTTGTTCATTTTATTCATTATTTGAATAAAAACTCGATTCGTAGAGAAAAAGAACAAATCAAACTTTGATTCATGTAATTTATAAAATTAATGATGCCAATAACAATTTTTAAAATATTAGAATCTAAATAAATATCTAAAACAAAAAAGAATCATGATAATACAGTGCTCACATAAGATGTTCATGTATGATATGTAGTATACCGTTCATATATATGTGTGTGTTTTAAGATGTTCATGTATGATATGTAGTATACCGTTCCATATATATGTGTGTTTTTTGAAAATCCAAAAACTTGCTTTCTCACAATTTATTCATTCAAAAACTCAATTATAAGTTATTATTAGGTTCTCTTAATTCGTAGTTATAATTATGTTATTGATCTGGTAAGAATATATATAGTTTTATAGTAAGATTATAAGCTGTTTTTGGGAGCTTATAAGTTCAACCAAACACCCTCTAAAATATCTCCCTAGCCCTAAATTTTTTTGAAACTTATATACAACTAAATATTATTTACGTCAACAAAAAATACATATTTTAAGAAATTAATCCGATCAAGTACTGTTTTCACAGTTTGAATCGGATTCAGTCTAAACTAGAGGTGAGAATTTGGGACCGGGACTGAAATTCGTCCCGATCCGAGTCCCGACGGATTCGGACCCCGAGTCCCAATTTACTGGTTCGGGACGGGACCGGACCAAAAATTTTGATTTTCGGTATCGAAGTCCGCGTCTCTTTGAAATCTCCGATTTTAAATATATCTAATTTTAATTTCGGACTTTCGGACTTTCGACATTTTCGGTAATTTTGGGACTTGGACTTGGACATTTTCGGTAATTTGTGATATTTCGGGTAATTTGGGATATTTTGGGTAATTTCGTGACTTGACTTTCTACATTTTCTAAATTTCAATTCGGACCGGGACTGGACTAAAATTGTAAATTTTGGATCCGAATCCAAGTCCCGATCGAGACCTGACCGACCCAAAATTACAAAATTTCGGGATTGGGACTCGGGACGGTACCCGGTCCGACCGATTCTCACCCTAGAAAACGATTTCAATTTCAAAACCTATAAATTATTTCCCTTCTTCTGAGCCTCAGTTTCTCTGCAAATACGTTCAGTTCTCCCATTCTCATCAAACAACGAAACATTTTCTGCAAAACCCTCGGCGGCCCACCTCCCTCTCCGCCTTCTTCCACCGACCCCGCGCTCAATTCGCCACTAGATACGGCTGCGCAGCTCGCCAGTGATCGCTCATAGTCTACTCGATTGTTTTACTCGATATTCCTTCTGGAATTGAGATGAAGAAATCGGATCCCGCAGTCACAACTTCAACTAAAATTACGTTCGATGACAGTGATGACCATGAATCTTCCTCTGAAGAGGTAGTAATCTGCTCCAAATTGATTTCTTCTATTTTCTCTTGTCGGATATCAGCATGTGGAATTCTTAGTTTGAACTTTTTCCTTTTGATGAGAAACCTATTGCTTTGTTACTTGCTTATCTGATTAATGCATGTATAGAAATCACATGAAGCATTCGAATCCATTTTGATTGTGGTAGCTTAAAATATTGAATTTGTATAGGAGGATGTAATAGAGCGTGAGCTTGCTGAAGTAACATTCGAGGAGCTGCAGAGGGCGAGGTCTGATGGTTCTGATTTGGTTTATAGGAAGCCTAAGCCAGAGAAAAAAGGCGGTCGAGCTAATAAGAATAGGTCTTGTGTTCTTCCAGTTTTTTTTTTGTTTTTTTTTGTGTTCTGTTCCTTGTAAAACTGTTTTCACTCAATCATTTGGATATGCATATAGGCCAATGGAGATCAGTAGCAAGAAGCCTGTTAGTAGATTCAGAGAAGTTATTCAAGCTCCTAAAAAGGTTGGTGTTTTGTGCCTCTTTGAAATTTTCGAACAAATGTTGATTGACAGGTTTCGGTAAGGTTTTTCTTTTAATGTACGAGTTCTGTTAATTTATGGCATTTTCCTTCACTAAGCCTTTTCCTCATTAACAAAAATATAGTTTTCTTGACGAGTCTTCTTTTCAAATATATTGTTAAGGGGTTTTATACAGCCTGAGGACACATTTTCTTCCCCAGGATTATAGTTTTCTTTATAATTCAAAGATATTAAACCAGTAAACTTATGTTCCCTCAACTGCCATAGCTCTTCTCATTACGCAATCCTCACCTTGTAACTTGGTTCTGTTTACGCCAAGCTTCTGTTAGTTTGACGTCTTTTATAAAAATACACACCATCTACATAAAGTGGGCCATGCTACTTTGAACCTCTCAAATTTTCCAAGCAGGTGGTGGTTATATGATCATCTGTCCTTTGGCTGCGTGCTTGTTATCTCTACCTTCTCAAAAAAAAAAAAAAATAGTCTTGCATTTGCTCACCAGATTATTATGCAAAATACCTTTCAGGTGGTACGTGATCCCCGTTTTGAATCGTTATGCGGCAATCTTGATGTGGATGGGTAAGCTTTTACTTTCATCTCACTTTCTTTTTGCTTTGCTTTGCTCTGTGCTGTACTCTGCTGTAGGTGCTCAGAAATGTTATTGGGGGAAAGTATCCATGCTTGCATTATGAAAACGTAGACATTAGTGGAAACACTGTCCCAAACTGTAGTTCCCTCATGAGTCATGACCTTTGGAGTTGTTTCCTCATGATATATATCGTGTAGTATATTTAACATTTTTCTCTGGAACTGTAGGTTCAAGAAGAGATATAATTTCATTTATGAAAATACACTTCCTGCTGAAAAAGAGGTATCACTTTAAAATTCAAAAGGTTACTCTAGATGCTTTTGTGCAATGTTCTGCTTACATTAGTTGTGGTTCTTGAACCTATAGGAACTTAAGAAACAGATGAAGAAAACAAAAGATCCTGAAGCCGTTAATGATCTAAAGGACCAATTGAGTCGGATTGTAAGTGCTTGTGCAAACTTCTTATCTATATTTCGTTTCTAATCATTAATGCCTGCCATGTGCAAGTAGTTGCCGATGCTGAACTCCAACGTCCAATATTTTACATGGACCAGGATAAAGACTTGAAGTCAGCAACAACAAAGCGTACACAGAAGGACATTTTGGCTGAGCATAAGAAGAAAGAGAGGGAAGCAGCTAAGAAAGGAAAACAACCTTACTATCTGAAAAAATGTATGTTGCCCTTCTCCTATGACTGTGTGTGTCAAACTCTTGACTCTACGTAAAATGAGGATAAGATCATATATTGTCATTATGTCTGTTAATGTAGAAATACATGAGAAAATGTCATTTCCCATCAGCTTACTTTTGCTTGTTAAATTCATGATCGGTATGTTAAGATAACATTATTTCGTGTTCTTTGATTAGTAGGCTGATGTTAAATAGTTTGGCGTATAAGAATCAAGGAAAGAAGAATGATGTAGAGAAATCTTTTGTCTCGTATCTTTTATTGATTGTTCTCCTTGTTTGGATAGAGTCATCTTTGCCTGGTTTAGGATTTACATCTCTACTAGGGTTCCGCTGTAACTGATTAAATTTTCAATCACTTAAGGTTCATTCATTTCCACATTTGTTTCATATGAACATCAAAAAAGTGTAGGAACAAAATAGGGAGAAGAATAAGAAGAGAGGAGTCATGCTATGATAAACTAACTGATTTGATCATAAGGATATAATCTGTGTTTGGTTGCAGCGGAAATTCAGAAGCAAAAGCTTGCTGAGAAGTTCAAGGAACTCAAGGTACACAAATCAATCTATGACATGTTTTCATCCAGAGCTAATTGCTAGTAATAACATAATTCTTACCCGAATTTGCAAATTCCACTCTACTTCTAAAACGTTGCAATCATAACACTACTTTTTAATATATTCGCAATCACAATATCCCCAGATTTTTCCAGTAACAAGCCGTTTGATGGATAAAACGACACCATTTGATTAAGATTTACATTGGACAAAGTTCGCTGAAAAAAAAGTCGGGGATGTTATAATTGCCAACAAAAAAAATAAATTATACTTTGGTGTTGTAACTGTAATACTTTGAGGGTGTGTTTAATTTGAGTGATAGGGTGGTCAGATAAAAATAATCCAAGCTAATTTACCATTTACTTTGAAGGATTGATTAATTTTGAACTTGCTTGACGATCTTATCCTTTTAAATTACTCAATCCTTCTATGACTCAGAATAAACGTTGTACTATTTCTGGTAATGAACCCTTTCATCTATGCTTCTCTGGTTGCTATTGGCCGATAATAACGATGAATCTTCTTGTTATTAATCAGGAGTCGGGCAAACTAGAGTCTTTTATCGAGAAAAAAAGGCGGAGGAATGCTGCGAAGGACCACAGATACATGCCATATCGACGCCCTACTGAACAAGGGAACGAGTAGCAGCACTTGCTCTACTGCTATTTATCAACTCTGTACGGGCGTGCCATCAGGTTTGAGCTAGGGGAAACACGCCCTATGCTAGCAGGTCGACGGGCTTGATGGTGGCTACACTGCACCCGTCTCTCATTAGAGACGGTTGAAATCTTCAATGTACAAGGGAAAGATGCTCTAATTTTCTGTTATGTTTATGAGTAGCATCATGACTAAATCGTGATCAAATTTGTATGTGCTTAATTAGCCAATGAATCTTGTAATGCAAAGTTTATAGCATGAGAAAATTGATTGGGACACTAACTTCAGCTCTTTCTATCTATGCTAGAATGGATCTTTATGTTGTTGCTCTCCACATCTGTATGCTGCCTGCACGTTTAGTTTATGCAATTGAACTAGATTATTGAGGGAAAGGAATCTTCCCGTCTAAATTTATTTATTTTTATTTAATAATACAATTGTGTGTGAGATCGTAGTTTATGAGTCGACATTCGTAAGAAGTCATTGATATCTAGATTGAAAGTGTTGATTCGCCTAAACACAAGACTGTTATGTAGACTGTTATCCACACACAGAGTAAAACAGCTGGAATTAAAAAACTTGAAGAACACCGAAGTAACTTTTTTCTACAGATTAAAATTATAATATGTAGATGCCAATATGGTGAAATTATTCACTATAAACTTTACAGTGAACGTTACAAAAACTCACTACTCTATCATAAGATAAAGTCGGAAAGTTGAATACAAAAGCTATCTATCAAGATCTATGAAAAAGTTAAGAAGTTATCTATCAAGATATATGAAAAATACTAAAGATTTTCTCACACTACTCGTGTACTAAAAAGAACAATATTCTAACACCATTAGAAGTTAAAACACTCGTGTGATATCGGAAATGTTACTAAAATAGACTCAACAACATAAACAGATCTTCAGATACTTCTTCAAGAATTGCGCGCTTTTTGCTGTCGCTTTGCCTCTCCTTTTATAGGAGTTGAGAGGCCTTCGATTGCATGTCTTGGACCACGATCTGGCCCACTAGGTAGTGACTAAGTCGTGGCAGTTGATTGCATGACTTGCTCCTGGAAAATACGAACTGAACATGACTTAGTCCACCTGATCTCTAGCGATCTGTTTCCGTGTTCTTCGGTGTGTTACCATCCCGCCAAATATTTCGTAACCTGCACACCAAAGAGAAGAAAAGGCAAAACACTAAAAATAACTAACTCCTTATATTGAGGAGACTTAGTCAGAGTTAACCAACTCTAACATAGATATTATGCTTTTCTTTTTAATTAGAGTATGCATTTGTGAATATCATCGCATACACTATTTGGGTTAAAAAAATGTGATTGGAAGAACTTTTTTCATGTTTCCAAGCTAAAACGGCGTCTTTTTGAGATGATATGGCACAAGAAAATTCCACTTGATTCTATGTATTCGAGCAAGTATATACATGTAATGCAATCAACCACGGGATTTCTAGTACATAAAATTTTACTTTAAAGAACGTATTTGTCAAAATTTCTAAAGGGTTGGACATAATATAATATTTACACTCTATTGTTGATTAATTTGTAGAATTATGAATCGAAAAAGAAATGGTTGTGAATCGAAGAGCTCTTAGAAGTTGGGAGTTTTAATCGGGCACTATATACGGGCCGGGCCGTTTAAAACTAATATCATAGGCCCAAAATTGGGCCTAATAACTAAACAGGAAATAGCAAAATGAGCCCAGTCTAAATTGTCTATATAATATTATAGAAATTCCACTGTGGAACTGACGGAGCGACAATGGAGTCATCTACTGCAAAACCCTCGGTGGGACCACCTCCCAATCCCCTCCTCCCCCTCTCCACTTTCTTCCACCGAGTCGGCACTCAGCTCGCCAATCGACTCGACGATGCCAAGCGGTTCGCCGGAGCTTCTCTGCCGGCTTTCCTGCCTCCCTCGCCGCGGCCGCAGCGGCTGTCCTTGCCTTTCGCATCAATGTCGCAGCGCCAGGGGAAGCAGGCGGCCGCACCGGAGGCGTCGCTGAATTCGGAGCATGTAGCTAGGAAGCTAGCCGGAACTTCGGTCTACACGGTGAGCAACACGAACAACGAGTTCGTATTAATTTCTGATCCTGACGGCGTGAAGTCTATCGGATTGCTTTGTTTTCGGAGAGAAGACGCCGAAGCTTTTCTCGCGCAGGTATCATATTGAATCTGAATCCTTATTTTCTCCCCCGCTTTTTAACTATGTGTTAATTGATGATTTTCGGTTGTATGTGCGTGTGCTTTCTCCTGTGCATACTTAGCGTAAGCGGAATCGTGTTCTGTCTAGTTTATTGTTATGGAAGTATTGGTGAAAATGTGGTTATATTTCTTGAATTCGACCATTGTTTAATATTGGTTTGCTATAATGATGGATTGTCTAGGTAAGATCAAGAAGAGGTGAAGTGAAAGGCGGGGCGAAGGTTGTGCCGATAACTCTTGATCAGGTGGGTACCACGCATAGACCATTTACATGAATCTTGTTCCGGTGACTACTTTTTCTGATGTTGGCATTTTAAGTTATGTTGTCGGTTGATATTTGAGAAGGACGTGAAGAATTTTAAGTTCATGTGGTGACTGAGTGGATTACAGAGTAGCCTTGGAATAGTAGTGCATTTCAACATACTTCAAGATGTATAAATATGAGAGTTTTGAGATGAAAATTTGACAGACTACTTTGACTATCTAAGGAAGAACCTTGTTTTGAAATCTTAGGAAATATATGGGCTCTTTTTTAAGGAATGCAGGCAGGAACTTTATGGGATGTCTTGGAAAATTCATAGTAGGAATGCTTTAGTTCAAAAAGATCTTGATTTTTTAAGAGGTTTAATCACAAGATATCCTGAAATAGTTGTGTTTCATAAGCTGCTGAAACTCTTCCTTTGCTATCTCACTTTTATGAGCTTGACATTGGCTAAGCTAAATCTCTATGCCTAGCTTCTCAGTATAATTTTGTGATAAGGCATAGCTTTCTGTTACCTATAGTTGTTTTTTCCATATAGCATGCTTGTCAGTTGTCACTCTGGTTTTTACTTCTATTTTCAGTAAGAAGGTTGGTTTGTTGAATTTGTTAAAATTTTATACTTTTCCTCTGTACTGACAATATCTAAGAACTAATTTTAGTCCCTTAATTTTTTGCAGGTTTATATGTTGAAAGTTGAAGGAATAGCATTCAGGTTTTTACCTGATCCTGTTCAAATAAAGAATGCGTTGGAGGTCAGTACTGGAGTTTCTTGCATGTCATACAAATCTGGAAGAAGGATAAAAGTTTAAAAAGCAATAAGAATGAAATAAGCCATAGTATTTAAAAAGCAAGATCAGAGAATATTCTGTAGGAAATGAGATAAAAGTTTAGGATTGGATATTGATATACTCTTGCAATACACACACGCATACACCCACAAAACAAACATATATATTGTGACAGAATAAATGCTTATTTTCCTAAGACTCATGTGCTTGTATCAACCTTAGAGCCTTACTCTTGCTAAGTTTATGCTAATGCCTTACTCTTGCTAAGTTTATGCTAATGCCTTACTCATGACATTGATGATCACATGATTCACATTTGTTGATGTTCAGATAAGAGCATCAGATGTCAAGAGTGGATTTGATGGAGTTCCTGTTTTTCAGGTATCAATAACTGAATACACATGCTCTTTGACACATTTCACGTGAGAACAACCTGCTGTGTTTATGTTATTCTTGAATTGCCAACAAGTTACTGCTTTTGTTTGGGATAAATTGGTCAGTGCTCTGATGTCTATGGACCTTGGAGCTCTCACCATTTACTAAAAACATACACAATGCATGCATAGGTGAGGGCAGAGTCTGGAACATTTGAGAGCAGATAAAAAGGTAGTAGCAAGATAAGGAATATTTGTTGACTAGTGACACCAAGTTTAATTTTGTACACTTTACGTTTTGTGGCTTGGTACTTGGTTCTGGTTAGTGAGTATATGGGGAGGTATTCTCTGTATTTTGATTTATGCTTGTGTTTCCTATCATCGCTTGTTTTTACTTTTTATCAAACTTAGAAATTTTCATTTGCAGTCGGACCTCCTAGTCGTAAAGAAAAAAAACAAGCGCTATTGCCCCATTTATTTTCAGAAGG
Source organism: Salvia rosmarinus (assembly GCA_036937905.1). NCBI lineage: Eukaryota > Viridiplantae > Streptophyta > Magnoliopsida > Lamiales > Lamiaceae > Salvia > Salvia rosmarinus. The sequence goes on from CM072813.1 coordinate 6,447,774, forward strand.
TACTCTTTTTTTGTGTGTGCTACAGTTAGAAAGCATGATTTAAATCTGCTTGGGCTGCCTAAGGAAGTTCATCTTATAATACAGGAAGATATAGAGAAAGCACTGTCAATGGTGTCAAGGGCTTCCAGAGGACCTGGTCTTTCTCAGCACATCTTGGTATTACAATTTGTTACCCAGTAGCCCTTAAGTTTTTCTTTAGCTTCTGCTAATACTTTGAGGCTGGATATATGTGGAAGAATGGCTATTTAGAGTTCATATTTCTCTGACATGATACATAAGAAGTAACTAGCCAATAAACAATACTGTAAATGAGGACAATCACCCATGTAATCTTGGTAGTGTCTTAACTAGAATTATTTAGATTTTTGTGTTCAGTTAATTCGTTCTTGCATGCAGAGGATAATAATTTCACTATCACTTTTTCAACTTCTCTTCATGTGTAGGTCGGGAGTTTGGAGGATGTTCTTAGGAAAATGGAGGTAATCGCCTCACAACTTCTTACGTCTGATAAGTATAAGCCTGCAGTGATGTTTGAAGCGACTAATTCATCCGGAAACAACTTGCACACCCTTCAGCTGTAGCCTCATTTCGATTTTTTCCATGTGGAATTAGAATGACTTACTGTAACTTTTGATATGGCAGATAAGTAAGAAGAACTCAGGCTGGGCAGACTTAATATTCATTCCACCTGGTAAAACCCATTCTCAACACATTCAAGAGGTTGCCAAAGTATAAACATTGATTGCAGAACTTCCATTTGACTATACAACAAGTAGGTGAGTAAATGCATGTTTGCATTTTGTGCTTAATCACTAAAGTCGATCTGCAATTCTTGATCCCTCTATCTCTGCCAGCTCATGTACAAGTTCTTCTGCACATCCCGGTAAACTGATTATAGACTGACGTTCAAACTGAGAATTTAGTTCCCATTTTGTAGGGCTGGGGAGGACGCCCTCGGAAGCCTTTTCTTCTTTCCTCTTGTTAGTTCCTCCTATTTTTTTGGATATATTTCTCATTTTTCTACTTTCTATATTGCCTTTCAAAATGAACAATATCTTTCATGCTACTTTCAATCAATGCTCATGATTTTGCATAGTTTATGCACCAACTTTTCTCTTTAGTCACATCAAGAATAATGCTGGAAAGCAGAGGTGATTTATTATTTTTTTTTAATTTTGTTTTAGAGATGAGTATAACTGGTTATTTTGCTGTTGGGTGCAGAAATTTGTTGAAGATAAACAGTTGTGGTAATTATGAAATTATAATTGCAGTCTGATATTTTGATCTAAATATTTGTATAGTGGCCATTGTTACACCATTGATGGTGCAATCTGTGGAGTCTTGTAGAAAAATGAGGAATCATGAATAAAATTCAATTTATGTTGTTAATTACAGTAGTTGATGTAGATTGCTTTTGACTAAATTTGGTTGTGCATTCAATTGATTGTAACATGTTAGTTTTAACAACTACCCGAGGTGGGGTATCACTTTAAACAAATATTTGACACCAAGCAAAGTAATTTCTTTTTTTTTGATTCACAAATGACAAAGTTCCTTCTTTTATTGGTTACTGACATTTGTTGCCTATTGTATTAGTAAAGTTAGTGGTGGGTAAGTTTTGTTTTGAACTATGAGTTTGAATTTGTAACAACAAATCCACTTTGTTTCTTTGATAAATCTTTATGTAATGGTTAAATGCATTTCATTTAGTAATTTTAGGTTGCATTTCATTGGAGGATAGGTTGTATAAATTCAAGATTGAAGGCGAAAGACATCATATGAAATAGTTTTTAAGTTTTTAACTCTCAATAAAGGATTAATGTATTTTTAGTTCATAACCAAATCAAATGGATTATTCAAATAGTAAATAAAAGTATTTTGATGATTATGTGGTGACCTCTGAATATATACAAAATTTTGAAAAGATGCATCTTTTTACCTAACTTCTTGAAAGTATTTTCTTGTACCAAGGTTTTTACTTATATATATATATATATATATATATACCCTTTTGGGTATTTCATGTACTGGGGCAATTTAGGTATCATAGATTTTTTATTCATATGATTGGCGTAGATAGTACAACGTTTACAGTGAAGGCTATAATTACAGTTTTTTTGAAGGCAGGCTATTATTATATAAAATGAGAATATAAATTGATATATTATGAAACTGGATGGAAAAAAAATTATTTCATCTTGTTAGTGGATCTATTACATTTGTTATTGCTTCATTATCTCCTCATGAAATAACTTCTTTAATCCAATCAGCGAAAGAGTTCGAAATCTTCCATTTGGCTTCTAAATGTGATTCAGGCAAGCCATATGAAAGTTGTAGCCGGCTCTATGTCACCAAGAATTCCTGAAAATATTTGAATAAATTGGTACTACATAACATTAAAGAGGTGCATGATTTTGGAGTTATTTTTTATTTTTTATTGTGAAGTGACCGACTTTTAAATTTATGCGTACTCCAATGCGAGTAAATCACAAATGGCTTTTTTCTTAGTATTTTACATGATCCACCTATATATGTTTTTTCTTTGGGGTGGGGGGGTGGGGGTTCATTAAGTTTAAATGATAAAGTAGGTATTTTTTGGAGTGTTATTTTGTTCCATTAAAAATTTATTATATAAATAAAGTTTTCCAAGTTCTTCCCAAGTTATATATATAAACCTAAACAATACCAAATTTATTAACTTTAAGAGCTAACAGATTTTTTCTCGATTTCGGAATCCTGTTCGTTAGACAGCATATATCCATGATTGACATCATCTTATTAAAAAAACTAAGAACATCATCCTATCACCCCTCAAATCTGAGGGTTCAAGATTAGCAGTCGATTTCGATGGCCCCATTTTCAAGATTTAATCATTTGTTATAACAACAAGCATATAGTTTAATGTTGGAAGTCATCCACCAATATTTTTTGATGTTTAGTGCGAAAATTGCGATATGCTAACGCGCTTCATGAATTGAATTTGGTCCCTTAACAATTGATTAATCCCTTCTGGTGTGGTGTGGTGTGGTGTGATTATCAGACCTAATTTTGTAGTAATCTGATTTTGTTAAAAAAGATATAATTCTAATATTATATTAGAGATCATGATCATGATTAATCTTGATACCAACTTAGATGGTCTAGTGTTTTGTTTCATTTTATTTTTATACATCCTTATATTTAAAGTAACATCATTATAATATGCATAATGCTTTCTTTTATCGAGGAAATCTTATTGTGTGAGACAGTCTCACTATGAGACATGTCAAGATTTGGATCCAAATTCATAGCATTATAATTACAAATTACCATCAAAATATGAATTTAAATCTAAATGGTGATACGATCTCATAAAAAAATTTGTGCTTTTATACATAAAATGAGGGATTGAATACGAAAGATTTGGTGTACAACCTTACGAGTGCATGGTGGAAGTTGACAGAGCAACTATAAAGTTGTTGGTATATGCCGAAATCCTACTTGCAAGATTCGTATATTCGAATTAATAAATTTTACCGAATTTTTATGTTCTCACCTTTTTCAAAATTAATAAATCAATAGTTCATTACAAATATAGAATGAAGAAACCAAATTTTTGATTATCTTTACTGGTTTTATTTATATTAAACGACGAATTTTTTTATCCATTCAACTAATGTCTTGACAAAATAACATTTTAACATATATAGTATTTTATCTTGCTATTATGCCGTATATAGTAGGACGGCATACTAACCATGACAAATTTTGGCCTGGTCAACTAGGCGCTAAGGCAGCTTAATTTACTTTTACTTTTCCTAGGATTAGCTTCACTAGAAATTTATTTCCTTAAAAATTAATAAATTTTTATATAATTATAACACCAGTTTCTAATCATTTTTAATTGTCACATTTCAATTTATTCATTAATAAATAATTAAATATATATGTTGCACGAAATCAAATTGAGGCCTAGGAGAACTTCCATGCTAGGCCTTAGTCAAATACCTGATTAACGACTAGCCAACAACATATCACCATTTAATAAGTATTTTGATAATATCAACGTCCCAAACCCAAATAAAAAAAGAAAATTAGAGAGGAAGAGAAATAGAGAGAGACCTCATTTCCACATGATCAATTGTCATCGTCATATAATTTTGAGCACTAAGCAAATTAGTAAATAGGTTTTTGTAACTTCAAGTCTAGGACAAAAGTGCTAAAGGCAACCATAAAAATAAACAAAAGAAATAACATTTTCATGGAAATAACAAAAAGCTAGTCTCTCATATTGTAAAAGCCCCTCATCATCTAACCCTTTTTCTCCCAAAGGCAAGAAAACAAACATCTGCACCCCATTCATTGGTTCCACAAAATTTACCTCAAAAAACACCTAACTTCCAAACTCAAAAATTAATCTCACCATCTCTACACATTATTGACAAAATCATTGTGTGTATAAATCTGCATCTACACATACAATCATTCATATTCACCATCTTCGTAAATAAATCAAACACACATTTTTATCATAAACCATGGTGTTGAGGAAAATGAAAATGTCCACTTCTGCAAAATCCCTCATCATCCGAATCAACCTCTTCTTCCTCGCATTCTTCCTAGTCGTCTACGCCGTCCTCCTCCTCTACCCCTCTGCCTCCAATTACCACCACCGTGCCGCCTCATTGGTCCGCTGCTCCCTCCTCGACTGCCATCATAAGGTAAGGTGAGCTCTTGATTATTTATTTAAGCTGGCATAACTTCTCCTCCTTACAAAGAGGAGGAATACCACTGAGCTACAATGCTCGTATTCTTAAATTTTCTTGATTATTTATGTTTGGATTCTTGATGATCAGAGCGAAAATGGGATCATTATGAAAGCGGTTCTAGAAGATCCCGTCGCCGGTGGGAAGCTGAAGCCTCCAAGAGAGCTGATCAAGAGAGAGAAGCCGAGTTTCCTGGACGCCATCGGCCGCGGAATGAAGATTGGAATGATTAACATGGACGACGAGGACGTGTCGGAGTGGAGCTATTACGGCCAGATTTTTCCGGTGACGTTCGAGAAGGTTCCGGAAAATTTCGAGTGGAAGTCGATTTTCCCGGAGTGGATCGACGAGGAGGAGGAATATTCCGGCACGAGGTGCCCGGAGATTCCTATGCCGGATTGGGAGGACTACGGCTATATGGACGTGATTGTGGTGAAGCTGCCGTGCCGGAAGCCGGAGGAGGGGTGGAACCGGGACGTATTTCGGCTGCAGGTGCATCTTGCGGCGGCCAATATGGCCGTGAGGAGGGGGCGGCAGGGTTGGGGCGGGCAGGTGAAGGTGGTGGTGTTGAGCAAGTGTCCACCGATGGCGGAGTTTTTCCGGTGCGAGGAGGTGGCGAAGAGGGAGGGGGAGTGGTGGCTCTACCGGCCGGAGATGCGGCGGTTGGAGCAGAAGGTTTCTTTGCCGGTTGGTTCTTGCAATTTGGCTCTGCCTCTATGGGGTGAAGGTACGTTGTACATTCATGTGCGGGATATTCTGTTAGGAACATTTATGTCATGATTACTCTTAATTAATGATTATAGTATTAGGAGGAGAAGATAAAACATTATTTGCTATAGAGGATTCAAATTGAATGAAAATTTAAATTAAGATTATCAATGGTCAAATGGGTGTAAAGTGTATATGCTTTCAAGTAAAGTCATAATAATGCTCTTCCATCTTGTTTAAAAAATTCTGCACTTTGCCAATCTTGGATAAGGCGAAGTTCATTTTTATGAAAATAATCATAGGCAGATGCTAAAAAGATACTCCCTCCGTTTCTAAATATATTTATGGAAATTTTTGATACGGATTTAATAAAAGTTGTTGAATGTTTTGTGAATGCAGTAAAGATCTCACATTAGTATAGTGTTAAATTAATTATTAGTGAGTCATGAGTGACAAAATGTAAAAATAATTGATATTGTTAAGAGTAATAAACATGGATAGTAATGGACCATGGGTGATAAAATATATATATGAGGGTGTTGAGGGTAATTAAATTAATTAGTGATGGGTTATGGTGGTAAAATTTGTAAATAAATAGTGTTATTGAGGGTAATAAGTAGGAATAATAGTTCATGAGTGATAAAATGTATAAATAAATGGTTTTGTTGAGAATAAAAAGTAGATAATATCTTATGGGATTATTTCCATAAATTGAAAGGAAACAAATTTGAGCAACATACCAAAAAAAAATTAACAACAAATTTTGGGTTGAATGGAGTAATTTGGCAATAGGTAAAATATAAAATTGGCGCCAGGTAGGGGTCAAACCTACGACTTTCTGCTTAGGAAAGAGATGCGCTATATTGTTAATTAAGATTTTATTTCCATTTACTTTTAATTTAGTAGTTGGAAACACTTTTTTTTTATCAAATTTGTAGTCTTTTCTCAAATTGACAAATCAATATTGTTTCGCATGTTAGTAAAAAAAATAAATTAGTTCACCTAACTTGACATCTTGATTGTGAAGTTAATATACTGTATAACCATCATGACTGACTTATTAACAACTACAGGAGCAATCAACGAGAGGTATGATGTATCGAAAATCAAAGCTATGACCCTAAAACCACGAAAACGAGAAGCCTATGTGACAGTTCTCCATTCCTCTGAATCCTATGTTTGCGGGGCCATAACCCTAGCCCAAAGCTTAATCCAAACCCAGACCCGACGCGATCTAATCCTTCTCCTCGACACGTCCATTTCAGAGCCCGCGCGGGTCGCCCTCAAACAGGCCGGGTGGACCCTTCGTTTTATAAAACGGATTCGAAACCCAAGAGCGGAAAAGAAATCATATAACGAATACAATTATAGCAAGTTCCGGCTATGGCAGCTCACCGATTACGACAAGGTCATCTTCATCGACGCCGACATTATCGTGTTGCGCAACATTGATCTCCTCTTCCACTTCCCTCAGATGTCCGCCACAGGCAACGATGCCCACATTTTCAATTCCGGTATGTCCTAATCGCCACCCTGTGTAATTTAATAATTTCAACACGTTATCTCAAGAACTCTCCCTTAATTTAATATTTTACTGTTTGAAAATAATTGAGTTTATATAATTTAGCTTCCCAAATGATTTGTTCTCTTAAGCCCCTAATGAAACTATCTAGCGCTGCCTCAATCTGCAATCTTTCTTATAAATAATAACTGTATGGCTTTTCATCCTAAGACATTTAATTTTGTTTCCATTTAATTTATAATTGTATTTTAACTACGAATTATAAAATAGATAACATCGCCGGCCTTCATCCATGACATGCAAGGTTACATTCTTGCAAGTATGCATACCTTTAGCAGTTAAATCTTCTATCTCACTTTCTCGTGGCCACGAGTAATTTTTAAACTTTTCATTTCTGTAATTTGTGTGTTTCAAATTTTCATTTCATTAATTCAAATGTATTTTACGTCACGATAACTATGATTTGAATTATTTATTTTTATTTTCATTCCTTTGTTAATAATTGATTGTCATAATTAACTGACTAATTCATAATCAAGATTTGTAATTTTTAGTTCTAAATTTTAGATGATAAATCTTAACTAGAGTTCATTAACTCCTAATAATTTCTTTATTCTAATAATAAAACAATAGTGCAGTACATAAGAGGGACGGACGATTTATTCTTAACTAGAAATATATATATATACTATATATATATATATATATTATATATATATGGGAGGTCTAATAATAAAAAGTTGATGAATCAATAGTGCCCTGAAAAATTAAATTTTAAATTCATTAACTTTCTCATTCATACTTTCATAACAAATTCATTTGGTTCTTACGGATAAGATTTATTTGAACCAAACTCTATATATATATATATATATGTGTGTGTGTGTGTGTATTAAATAATATATTTCAAAGTACCATTTTAACATATAATTTAATATCTCCGGCAGGCATCATGGTGATCGAGCCGTCAAACTGCACGTTCCGCATGCTGATGCGCCGGCGCAAGGAGATCATCTCTTACAACGGCGGCGATCAAGGCTTCTTGAACGAGGTCTTCGTGTGGTGGCACCGCCTCCCGCGCAGAGTCAACTTCCTCAAGAACTTTTGGTCCAACTCCTCCATCGAAGCCGGCTTCAAGAACCAGCTATTCGGGTCGGACCCTCCGAAGCTCTACTCGATCCACTACCTCGGCTTGAAGCCGTGGCTGTGCTACCGGGACTACGACTGCAACTGGGACGTCGCCGACCAGCATGTGTACGCCAGCGACCACGCCCACCGCCGCTGGTGGAAGGTGCACGACGCCATGCCCGAGGAGCTGCAGCGCCTCTGCCGCCTCTCCGACCACCGGAAGATCGACTTGGAATGGAACCGGAAAATCGCTGGAGAAATGGGGTTCAAGGATCAACATTGGAGGATCAATGTTACTGATCCCAGGAAATTTATTTCATAGATGTGTGGTAATGTTGAAATACGAGATGAAGCATTGTTTGGCGTAGAAATTTTTATCTTTTTCTTTTTCTTTATTTTTTTATTTAGGAATCTGGTTTTGATATTTTTTTTCATTATTATGTTTTTTTGCATATAGAGATAGATAATGAGGAAGTGTTGCTTCTCATAATTTAAGTGTTTGTAGAGAATTAAAATATGGTGGTTTTCATCCGCTGTTGAATAAGGAAATGAGGTAGTCGATCTTTATGTCAATTATCACTTACTAATTTAGAATGTTTACTTAGTTGTGATATTAATTTCATTTCGAATTTTATGAGTGCACATTTTAATTAGGGATGAGAATGGCTGGTTAACTATCTCTTAAGTATTTTTCAAACTCTAATTCGTTTAAATTTGTCAATTTATATATGTTCCAAACTCGTTTAAAAATTTGAGTTTGATACACCTATCCCAAACCCATAAGATAATACACGTGAATTTCCCACCCACATTATGTTAAATTTATAAAATATTTAAATAATCAAATATATGATGTTGGATATACGTCTCAATAAAAATTCAAAGACTGCAAATTAAATATTAATAGCAATAATAATAATTAGAAATAATGATTGATTAAAATTTAATTTCTCATATCTAAAATAATATTCTAAATCGTGAAATATATATATATATATATATATATATATAATATTTGAACTTCTCAAATCTTCTGATTAAGCTCATCATCATATATATAATCTTTCCTGACTACAATAGAAAAGGAAAATTATAATTAACATATATAAATATAAATATAAAATATTACTAAAAATTACAAAGTAAATACAATAAATTGTAATGAGTGTAAAGTGAGTGAAGATAAAATAAATAAATAGATTAATGGATAGTGAGATTAAAAGGTGGAACATGAAAATAATAAATGAATATATTAATAGATAGTATCATTAAAAATGTGGGTTATTTCTGATTTTTTTTAATAAATAAATTGATAGATTGATGGTAAAAATTATGGAATTGATGTTTTAGAAAATGAAAATATAAGCTTTTAGTGAACAGATCGAAAAAAAATTAAAGGTAGACGGAGAGAATACTTACTAACAAAATCTGATTAAATTATTAAGTTAATTGTAAAATAATTATCTAAATTTAATATAAACGAATTCAGATGCGGGTATTCGTAGCTATTTTTCCAAAACCAACTTAACCTGCCATAGGTATAAGTTCCATTACACATTCTCTTCTCAAATCCATTTTATACTTAAACCTATCTTATTAGATTTTGATAAAGATAGATACACATGGTAACCCAACCCACTTCCATCCCTAATTTTAATTTCAATTAAAATCATTGGTTCAAAAAAGAAATTACAACTAACATATGATGAGCGGAATATCTACAACATGAAATATCATTTTATAATAAAGGATCCAGATTAAAAGTATTTAGCATGAATCATAAGACGCTAATTTAGAAAACAAATGTTACTTTTCTTCAATATAAATGATTTTTTTAATAACAATAATACATTTTTCTATCCACACCGTGCAAATGGATTTACATGAGTTGTGATAAATTATAGGGTTAATTGCATGTATATACACAAACTATGATCAAATTTTGGTTTTTAACCAAATAAAAAAATTGGTCAAAAGATACACGAACTTTATAAATTTATGGAATTTGGCCTGAGTGCAAAGTTCATTGACCAATAACTTGATTGTTTGGAATTTGATGGGCAAGCCGCAATTACAATTGGAAAGCTCACAACGTTGGCTTTCTAATGGAGGCACATAAATCTAAATTCTGGAAAGAAATAAAAATATATAAATTTCAAGACAGTGACTTTCAAGCAATTTTTAACCATTTTCCACTATCTAAAGCTAACAATGTGGGTACTTATAGAAAGCTATCGTTGAGGGCTTTCAAACGGTAGCTTCAAAATGTGAATTAGACTCCAAACAATTGAGTTATTGACCATCCAACTTTGGGCTCAGACCAAATCCAAAATTTATGAAGTTTGTGTACTTTTTCACAAAGATCTTTTATTTGGTTAAAATCAAGCTTTGACCATAGTTAGTGTATTTATAGACAATTAAGGATATATGGATTTATATGGGATATAGGGATTTATTTGGGATATTAACAAAAAATAAATGAATAATGGTTTAATGTTTTGTTGGTGGGATAATATTAATATGGCGTAATAGAGAAACTCCAACACCATCGCTCATTGGTTGACAAAACTAATCATTATTATTTAGGTGCACCTAATAAACAATTTTTTATTGATTAACAATTTTCATCAATAATTTCCCCGACAATAAACATAAGATTATTATCTTCTTTAGCCTTTTGATAGGAATATAGGATAGGATATAAATCAATCAAATCGAGTAGAACATATTAATTACTTTACAAAATTTAATATTCAATCTATCAAATGAACTAAATCATAATGAGGTTTAAACTAGTCAAACGGAGCTTGAGTTCGAATGAATTAGCTATTTTTTCATTTATGCTAACCTTCAGTTTAATGATTTGATCATGTATATTCTTTTTTCTTGACTTATCAAATGTTTAATGATGCTAAAAAGGCGAACATATTCCACCATATAAGTTGCATTATATATCTCATATAGGTATAACCAAATCATTTAATTAATTGACCATATTGAAATATGTAATGGGTCATTAAAGGTGGCAAATGGACAGGTCGGGCTGGTCCCACCAAGCTTTCCCTAAAAACCATGCCGGATCGGGCCAAAAATTCATTGTGACCCAATCAAGCCCAAAAACCATTTTTAGTATAATTTTCTGTGTCGGGTAGGGCTTCACTGGCTTTTGATAGTTATTGCGAATCGGCCCGAAATTTCATCGGACCTATATATTTTGAGCTCAACCTATCCCAAAATTAGAACGAATCGGATTGGACCCGTTTTGCTACTTCTATGGTCATACTATGATAGGTTATTTAACAACTTAATCATATCAAAGTAGAGGTCGGTTCTAAACATAGCCCCATTTATACTTAATATATCCCCCTTATTTAAAATAATAAAAATAATATTGTCAAATATACTATTTTACCCCTACAACTCAAATGAAATTCTTTGATAGCTCCAAATTAACGAAAACATGCTAGTCCGTTACAGTTCTGTAATCCTAGAAATCTGAGGAGATGAGTTCAACAAAAAGTTATTTTAGCTTTTCAAAGTTAAATAGTCTAATTTTCATAGTTATGATAGCATGAACGTATTTGGTTTTACCTCTTTAAGAAGAAAAATAAGGTTTCTGGCCATGTGAGATCGAGTACTTTGTTTTTTTTGCTATCAAATATTTTGGTTTTTTTGATGAGAGATTGATGTTTTATCTTTATGTTAATATTCTTTTTATGGATCTTCAAATGAATATTGAAATAAGCGAAATTTGCCCCCACAACTTAGCTTCGCCGGTCAAGAGTCAGTAGATTTCGAGTAAGATCAAGTTTCTATCTCTAATGGTAATGGCCATGAACTCAACAATTTCATCCCTTGCATCTCTCACTTTTATTCTTCCTAATCAGAATTAGGTTCAGCAAATATAAGGTTTCACCATGAGAGCCAACATAATTGAAGAGTAGAGCTCACATTTGGAGCTTGAGAAAAATCGATAGAGAAACTCAGTCACAGGTGAGAAATCGAGAAGACAAGAAAGAGATGGAGGATTTGTTGCTCTACTTTTTCTTGAGAGAAAACCGAGAAAGGGAGAGAGGCTATGACTTTCTTAATGAGGTTATACAAATAATAATATTTTTATTATTTTATTTATTAAGAGGTTATAGTGATTTAAAAAGGAGTTATGTATAGAATTACTTGGTATTTAAGAATTTTTAATCATTATCCACAAAGAACCCCATTGATGGCTTTGAGCCTAATCTCTTATGCAATCCAAATTTCTTTTAACTTTAGTTTTAGAATTTAATTTGGTGGGTAAAAAAGAATTAGGTCTAATAACGAGACACGTAGAGGGATAAATTACCAGATGTGTAAGAGAAAGTCGATTTCCAAACATTTAGATTTTAAATAAAAAAAAGAATTATGTAGAAGTAGGTAGCACAAAGAGTTACCTTACCATCAAGATTGTATATTTAATGTCATGCAAAATTGTTAGTTATATTTATTTATTTTTATAATCCACGCTCCATACAATAACCATGATGAGATAGATTTTACTTATATCAGTGTGATTCAAATTTGAAACTTATAAAATTATAGTTATCATGATTAGGTTGGATAGATAAAATTAATTCAACCTAATCAAGTGTTTACATTTAAGGATTAACATTTGAGGATATCCTAAAGTCCGGGATTATTTTAATCCTTTGGATTGTTCTCTATTAATTATAATCCAACCAATATAGGTAGGATTGAAATAATCCTACAAATAAATGGAGAATTAGATTAACATTTGAGAATATCCTAAAGTATTAATTATTATTATTATTATTATTATTATTATTATAATCCAATTAAAAATAAGATTTAAATAATTCAAATAAATGGAGAATTATTTATCCCAATTATTAATCCTTCACTAATCCTTTTAACTAAACAAATGATTGATAGATAAAAATTATCTTATCATATATTTAATCCATCAAATAATCAATCCTTCAAAATGCTAATCATGCAAGTTGGACATCCCTATAAAATTATAGTTATCTTTACTAGGGGTGATCAAACGAGTATTGGATATCGGTTATTCGAACCGAACCGATCCAATAAACACCCTATCTTTCAGATCAAAACCGATAATTGTATTTGTTTGATATCGATTAATAGTTTAAGATTGGTATACCGATAACCGAATGGATATACTTTAATAACCGAAATTATAGTAATTATTAAATTATTATTATTATTATTATTAAATTATAAATAAGTTTAATTAGATTCAAATAATAATAATTATTATTTATTAAGTTATTATTATTAAATTAAAATTAGTTTAATTAGCCAAATAAGTAAATAAAGAAATTTAATTTGGATAATTTATAATCCAATAAAACTATAAATATAACTCGATATATTTTAACTTATTTCCAATCGATTTTATTATCCAAATAATTTAAGATTTATATTTCTTATTATACCAAACCATCTTATAGACTCTATCTTTCAATAACAAAGACTTATATCTTTCAATAACAAAGATAATTGTATTTGTTTATACTTAATGAATCAAAACAAAAATTAAAATATTCAGTCCTACACGTTAATACACACATCAGCTACCCATCAAACACAGCATTGATTAAAAATGTGTAATAAACAAATTTTCAAAAGTGGTGAAATAAAGGCCCTTCTTATCCCGTAATGGTCGGCTACTTTATCTTTTATCATTACTTAACAAATGATTCAACCTTAAAATATTAATAAAAAAGACAAAGTTCAATGTTTTCTCGTCAATCAATCAAGGCCTTTCTTGCTTCTCATGCGAACCACAAAAATTTCCAGATCTCCGAAAATAATACTACAAAATATAAATACATATATGTAGAATTTTCCAATTTCCACAAAATTGGCCTATCATATTATGAATTACGGATGGATCTCCTTCGTCTCTGCTGTTTGCAGAAGTAGGCTCCATACACGTGTTATTACAGTCTATACTTACTCCTACATATTTTCTTCATAAAAATTTAATCTTGGTGCACTATTTTGGGTTGTTGAGTGATTTTGGGAGCGGTTGTAATTATTTGGAGGCCAGGAATGAGTTTAGTTTCCTGTTTTTTCGGGCAATATTTTGGAAATACTTCATAGCTTGAGCGTTTGACTTTTTGTCTCTTGTGGTTTCTGGTGATTCTTGGTACGTTCCTCTCTCTCTCTCTCTCTGCTTGTTCGTTTATGTGATGATTGTGCTGCTTTAGAAATCGGTTCTTGATTGGTTTATCTGTTTGAGTTTTCGGATAAATTGACCATTTTTATTTGGCTCTGGATTTGAATTTTAAGATTTTTGTGTTTTATATTTTTATTTGTGTGGTTAAGCTTTAAAGTGCTTTGAGCAATGGAATTGAGAGATTTTGGATTGAGTTTGTTTCTTTGGTTGGATTAATGAGTTTTGTAGCTTTGGTTTTGTGTTTTAATGTTGTAAGCTCTTGATTATAGACGTTTTTATTCAGTAAAATTGATAGATATGGATGGGATTTGGATATATTTGGTTTTGATAAGATATGATGGTGGATAGGTTCTGCAAGAATCAGATGATGAATTATTTATGGTGGAGACCTTTGCACTTGCTGTTTTGAATTATGGTTGTGTATTAGAAGAAAGGAATCACAATGCATCTGATTTTTCATTATTATAAATGGCATATTTGTTGCAGATGCTTGGATTTTGATTTATGATGTTTCTAGTTTTGGGTAAACATGATTTATTAGGGCATATTCTGATATGGCAACTTGAAAAAGATCACATAATGATGAGTTATCACACTGTTGCTTCATTCTTGGCACGAACTCAAAACGAAGCATTGTAGAATTCCTTTTTGGGATAACGAGGCACGTTGCTCAGGATTTTTAAGCTGGATGGTTATGAGATGATAAGAGACGTCGCGTTGTTAAATAGGCCAATCAAGCATATCTAGTTATAGAAACTATAGAATAGATGACGAGGTTAGTGACTTTTGTCGAGCAGCCATATTATCTGACTCATACACCTTCTTCCTGTAATTTTAAAGATTACATATGGTATTCCTGCAATAATACCAAGTTGCTTTCTTGTTTATGAATTAAGAAATTGAAGGTTCAATCTAGATGTTAGTTTCAATGCAAAAACCAAAACAAGGTTATCTCTAATCGTATGTTATCTTTGTTTCCAAGTGCGCATCGATTTAGTTTGAATGTTGTTTATTGTATACATCTTTACTATTTTAGTTTGTCAAAGCTCTAGATGAACTAATCCAGATACCAAGATGGTCAAGGTTGTAACGTTGACAAAATACTGAAAAACGGTGATTTGTCTCATGAAATGACTTAATTATGTTTCGGATATGATTTACTTCTCTAAGGTCCCACAGATTTGTCTCGGCTTATGTGGATTTGCTATGCTATATATGGTGATTATTGATATTGAAATGTAGTTCTCTTCCTTACACTCTCTGGTTGTGGACTGCAGGTGCTCGAACGAGTAACGACCCTACTATTGCAGGAGAATGGAGGGCGCAAAAATTTTGATTGAGGATGCGCCTCCTGCACCAGGAACTTCACCTCTAAAAGAGGACCAGCCAACAGCTGCAGAAATCATGAACGTTTCTGAATTGGCTTCAAGAGAGAATTTGGTCGAAACCTCTCCTGACACAGGTGGGGAAACGGCAGCTTCACAGACAGAAGCTACCACGCCTGCAGACGCCCAAGACACCACCACTCTCTCAGTCGAGGAGGAGATGAATAAAGAACGTGTCCCTCAAGATATCCCTCAAGACAATAATAATGCTATGATACTTAGAGAACCCGTTTCACCAAGTGCATCGGAAGCAATGGTGGATAATGCCATAGCACACGAGAATAAAGAGCCAGTCGAAGCATCTGTTCAACCAGGCACATTAGAAGGCAAAGCCTTAGCCGAGCAGGAACCACCGTCAGTTACATCAGCCGGGCCTCTTGAAGTACAAAACGTCGGCCTCAGAATTATCGCACGTCCATCACCAGAGGACTATAACGTACCACCTGCTGCTTCATTGCCTCAGGTGAGAAATGATTCTCCCACTTTCCAGCTGCCCAAAATAGCAACAACATCTGACAAGATCGAAAAAGTCCCCGACCAACCTGAAACGCCCAAGACGCCTAGGCATGATTCTCCCACTTTCCAGCTGCCCAGAATAGCAACAACATCTAACAAGATCGGAAAAATCCCCGACCAACCTGACACGCCCAAAACGCCTAGGAATGATTCTCCCAGTTTCCAGCTGCCAAAAATAGCAACAAAATCTAACAAGATTGAGAAATTCACCGACCAACCCGAGACGCCCAAGACGCCTAGGACGCCCAGAACTCCTCGAACACCTAAAACACCAAATAGCATTGACTTCAGTAGAGGTCAAATTGATACAACAGCGCCTTTTGAATCTGTGAAGGCTGCTGTCTCAAAGTTTGGTGGGATCGTGGACTGGAAAGCCCACCGTATGCAGGCTGTCGAGGTATAATCTTCTCCGTGTTTACCTTTATCTGAATAATGAAGTTTTGTATGGAACTTGCTAACTTCTTATCCGCACAGAGACGAAAAACCATAGAAGAGGAACTGGAGAAGGCTCAAGTTGAGATACCATTATACAAGAAACAGTCCGAGGCTGCCGAAGAGGCCAAACTCTCAGTTCTGAAAGAGCTCGACAGCACCAAGAGACTTATCGAAGAATTGAAGCTCAATCTCGAACGAGCGCAAACAGAAGAGCAACAGGCGAAGCAGGATTCCGAGCTTGCAAAGCTGAGGGTCGAAGAGTTGGAGCAAGGCATTGCCGATGAATCTAGCTTTGCCGCCAAGGCGCAGCTTGAGGTCGCCCAAGCGAGGCATGTGGCCGCCGTTGCAGAACTCAAGGCCATCCAAGGTGAGCTGGAACAGCTCAGACGGGACTATGATCTGTTGGTAGCCGAGAAAGACGCATATGTGAAGAAAGCGGAAGAAGCCATTGCCAAGTCGAAAGAGATTGAGAAGTCTGTAGAGGATTTGACGATCGAGCTTATCACTGCGAAAGAATCCTTGGAATCTGCACACGCAGCACATCTCGAGGCGGAGGAGCACAGAATCGGAGCAGCAATGGCAAAAGAACAGGACATGCTCAACTGGGACAAGGAGATAAAGCAAGCTGAGGAGGATCTTGAGGAGATGAAGCAGCAGGTTTTGTTGTCGAAGGATTTGAGATTGAAGCTGGACTCTGCGACCGCGTTGCTGCAAGAATTGAAGGCGGAATTGGCAACATACCTTGTATCTGGACCAGAGCAGGAATCAGGATATTTCAGAGATGTACTCAACGAAACGGATAAAGCAACTCGGGGTCAAA
This sequence comes from Salvia rosmarinus, assembly GCA_036937905.1. NCBI lineage: Eukaryota > Viridiplantae > Streptophyta > Magnoliopsida > Lamiales > Lamiaceae > Salvia > Salvia rosmarinus. The sequence continues at coordinate 6,465,235 of CM072813.1, forward strand.
TTGAAGCAGCTCTTTCTGTGGCTAAGAAGGAACTCGAAGAAGTGAAGCTCAATTTCGAGAAAACAAGCAACGAGGTCACCATCTTGAAGGTGGCCGCCTTATCTTTGAAGTCGGAGCTCGAAAAGGAAAAGGCAGAACTGACTACTGTTCAGCAAAGGGAAGGAATGGCGTCGATCGCTGTTGCGTCTCTCGATGCTGAGCTGAATAGGACGAAATCCGAAATTGTGCTTATTCAGCTTAGGGAGAAAGAAGACAGAGAGAGAATGGTGGAGCTTCCAAAGAAGCTACAGAAGGCAGCACAAGAGGCTGATCAAGCGAAGACCCTTGCCCAGACCGCTCGTGACGAGCTCAGAAAGGCGAAGGAGGAAGTGGAGCAAGCCAAGGCAGGAGCCGGCACCATGGAGAGTAGGTTACGTGCGGCTCAGAAGGAAATTGAAGCGGCTAGAGCTTCTGAGAAGTTGGCGCTCGCAGCTATCAATGCCTTGTTGGAGAGTGAGTCTACTCAAAGCAACAACGAGGAGGATTCGCCAGCCGGAGTAACGCTCTCTTTAGAGGAATACTACGAGCTCAGCAAGAGGGCCCACGAGGCCGAGGAGGAGGCAAACGCACGCGTTGCTGCTGCTCTTGCTGAGATCGAGGTAGCTAAGGAGTCTGAAACGAACAGCTTGAAGAAGCTGGAGGAAACCAACCGCGAAATGGCTGAACGTAAGAACGCCTTGGAGATTGCATTGCAGAAAGCCGAGAAAGCCAAGGAAGGGAAGCTAGGTATCGAGCAAGAGCTGCGTAAGTGGAGGGCCGAGCACGAGCAGAGACGGAAAGCCGGAGAGTCGATCCCAAGCCTGAAGACTGGTTCCGACGAGAGGCTAGATGCCAAGAGCCATGTCAGCACGATCAAATCTGCGCCTCTCCATCAGGTATCGAGCCCCAAGTCATTCACGAGCAACATGGGAACCGATACGTCTCCGGAAGTGAAACCTCCGAAGAAGAAGAAGAGATCCTTCTTCCCAAGAATATTCATGTTCTTGGGCAAGAAGAAGTCGTCCAAGTCATCATCGGCTTCGTGATTGCCTTCTCGTCGTATCGCTTGTGGATTGAAACGCCTGCCATGGAAGTGAGTTTTCCTCAACATCACCTTAATCTGTTGTCCATTCTTGACATCCGTCTACATTTGTATATCAGTATTTTTGTGTACAATAGGTTGCTCAGATCATAAATTTCTTTTTTTGCTAATACTTGGTTGGGTTCTACAGTTTGTAATCTTAGCTTGGTGTTGCTATGAGCGATTGGATTATGTAACGAAACTTTTCTGCTTTTTTATTCATTAATATTCAAAGTTTTGTTCTATATATCAGTCTTCTTGATTTTTATAATTCTTGAAAATGCAAGAAAAAATCTCGTTCTTGCTACATTTGCATGTATATAATAGTGATACATACTATGTTTAGTGTATTTCACCCGATGTAACAGCTATAGTAGCGTCAGAGTGAACTGTCATTTTTGCGAGAATGCACAAAATAATGAAACATTAAGAATTCATTCCACTATCACAAAGTATCACATATGAATGCTCAAGATTTAGATCCAAAAACTATTTGAATGATTGTTGTATGCCAAGGATTAGAAAGGTGTTGGATGAGATTATCGATGGGGCCAACATGTGTAATATTTGCTTGAACAAAGATTCCAAGAATAGCCACCATTGCTAATCTTCCTACACAGAGACAAGAAGAGGGGGTTAGAGAAAAGGAAAACAAGATTAAAACCAGCAGAGAGAGAGAGAGAAAGGGAACCATTTTTTATCTCTTTGAGCTTCCATTCATGAGCATTCTTGATATCTTTTGCTAGTCCAAGAGGATTGAGCAATGGGCCACCAGGATACCTGCTTGATGCAATGCAATGTCAAGGCTACATACCAAAAACTACACTAATCTGCAGCATTTTGAGTGAGCTTAGTAGTGCGATGGATGAAGATTACCCGGGTTCAAGCCCTTCGAAGGAAGCTTCTAAGCCGAAAAAAGATCCCTCTTTGGCTTGAGATCCAGGAGTTCTGAAGTCCATGTATCTCTTGGTTTCAACAAAACTGCACCACCAAAAGATACAGAAATACGAGTTGGCTTGGACATGAAAAAAGTCATGTAAGAATACACCATCATTGGATTAGTAGTTCTAGTACCCCATCAAGATTAGCTGAATTATGATGAGAGTTCTGGTGCTAGCAAAACTGAACTTGGTTGCACCGGCTTCATACCAAACCGGCAGGTTGCTTATGCCCGTCACGCGTAGTAACTGCAGGAAAACCAAGAATTTGTCATCTGTTGAAACTGATTAATGAACATTTTCTGCACGTTGTGAGTTTTACACTGGCAAAATGAAATTCATGATTGTAAGTGACTTACATCAGTGGCAAGAATCCCTGCAACTCCAGCCATGGCAAACCTAGCATGAACTAGCTCTGCTTGGACATACCACTTTAAGCTCTCAGGGTCCTCACCGAGTCCAAGGGGGTCGAACCCGAAATCTCCAGCTAGTCTGCATAAATACATAAAAACACTAAGGTTGTGTGTATAGCCATAGGCACTCAGAAGTTACTCAACAAACATGGCCTTACGTTCCATCGAGATAAGGTGGAGGGTTGAGGCCAGGGAGCCACGTGGGCCGGTCCTGGGCTCGAACCACCACCACCCGGTGGTTGTAATTCAGGGCAGACCCCGAACCCTTCTTCACAAGCCAACTACCGTTCGATCTGGTGAAGGAGGCTCTATCTCTGCTTTTCACAGTGAATGAGAAGGAGCTAGAGTGAGCCAACATTTGAATTCCTCCTCCCACTGCTATGTCCATTATTTTCTCACCTCATATCTCCAAACTTCTTACTAAAATACTTACCAAAAGGAATGCAAAATATAAGGTCCACAAACAATGAAGAGTTTCAGTTATAACTGGATGACAAAGATGATAGCATGGCCCCACTTATCCTTTTCTTTTGTTGCTACATGGAATATTGTAGTTAAATCTATAAATCATGGGATTATGCAAACACCAACACAAAACATTTTTGATTCAAATACTACAACAAGAATGTACGATTGCTAGAAGCAACCAGTCACAGCAAATTTTTGTCTCCACAATCATCCAATACAAGAACAAATAAAGGTCAATATTTTCTAAATTGACCTCATACATGGAAATTAAAGTACAAATGTTCACATCTGCAGTCGTCGGCTGGAGATGCTGAAGGAGCTGACTCTCATGGGGGTTGCCACCACGAGCGGTGCCTCAGGTGAGTCATTGACTGCAAATTTATCATGCATGAAGCGACTGTCCACAATCGAGTCATCTTTCAGGACAACCTTGTAGCAGTAGCAGCTTTTGAGGCCAACTTGATTTTGATAGCATTCATGAGATCCATCCTTCACCTGTTGGAAGTTCCATATGACACTAAACTTGCCCACAGTGGCAACCAAGTGGCGCTCCTGCTTCCCTTCCTCCGTGACCTGAAAAATTAGACAAGTCTAGCATCAGTGTTTTGCAGCATATTCTTCAAAAAAAAAGCAAATAAGAGAAAACTTAAGAATGCATAGTTTTTTCAGCCATCATTTTCAAGATTCTTTCCATAAAGAGCCAACCTCTTCAGCTTAAACTAATCATTATCAACATATACCAATCATAAACAAAGATTTTCGTAGCATCCCTTAAATGACCATAATGCCAATATGGACATATGGGTGACTGCTTGGAAGTCATGACCCTATCTCGCTCATTACAAGCAACAAGGCTAAACGAATCTACATCTTAAAAGTGCTTACTTTTTCTCTTCATTCAAGTTTGAACTAAATATGATAAATGCATAGGGAACAAAATTAGCTAATATTGATCTTATGACTGAATATGTGTGAAAGGGAGATAGGGGATCTAAGCCACAATTCAGGAAAACAAAAAGGTTAAGATGTGCCAATTAAACTGAAAAAAGAAATAGAAACCAATCACAGTTACACCACAATCTCATTAAAGGATAACAAACAAAATCAAAAATAAATGTCAAGACCAAACTGACCAGAACAGGAACACGAGAAAATGGACATGCTTACGTACCCACGAGAACTGAGCATTACGGAACTTGCTTGCTCCCGCCATGTGAGAATCCACAGGGTTCAGCTTCAACAACCTCGGAGCTGAAATTCTATGCCCCATTCGGCCAGCAAAACCCGTCTTGGTCTTACCATCTTTATCTGTGAACAGACTGCATATGAGAACCAAGTAAGTATCAGTGGTTCCCAAAATCCACTTCCCATCAAAGGTAACATCAACATGAGTGATAGGTGACCCGAGGCCAGGAAACGCAGTCTTGGCCTGCCTCATAGAACTGATGGAATACAGCCTAATCTTCCCATCAAGAGATCCAACCACAATAGAGCCATCACCAGTAGTTGCAAAGCACTGAAAGTTAGTCCCCCTGGAAAACTGATGCCCCTGAGTCCAATTCAAAACAGGCGTGCTCTCATTCACAATATCTTGCACCATGCCCCTCCGATCACGCATATCCCAACGACACAACCTGTTATCATCCAAGCCCAAGAAAGTTGACCCCGAAGGATCCATCTGAGCTCCTTTATTATCATTAGTGATATCTCTCATTGAAATATCAGCTCCATCCTTTTCAAACTTCCACTCGCTCACAATTCTCCCAGTTTCAATATCAAGCTGATGCAAACCCTTTGAATGCGGTTTCACATCATTCATAGGGCTCATGAGAAGCATATTAGTCTCAGCTCTCATGAGCAGAGCCTTCCTCGGAGTCGCATTAGTCGCTTTCCTATCTCTCAATTTACCATCTTCGAAGTTCACATACATCCCCTTCCCTTGAATCCCATGGTTGTAATTCCTAACAACCTGAATCCCCGAATCGCTGACTAAGAAACTGTTGTCTAAAGCGCCCAAAGCCAAGCTCTGAATAGCACCACCTTGCGCTGCAGCCTCCTCGAACTCCTCAGTCAAATCATTGCCTCGTTTTATTGGAGTTTTGCTCGGAGGAGTCGTCATCTCCGCATCCTCCCACATTGAATCGTCAGCCACATCGGGGTTCGCCCATCCGATGAAATCCTTGCCGTATACCTTCAGCTTATTGGCATCATTAGCTTCATACCCATAGGTATTCTCAAACATGCAATCCTGATACCTCTTAGTAAAACATTCCCACACTTCAGCGCTGAAAAACCTAATCGCCCAAACACCATTCGCGACGAAATCCGCGCGCCTCTGTTCCTTAAACGCCTTCAATTGCAAGTTTTCATCAACCTTCGCTCTCACCTTCGACCCGATTTTCAAGAGCCAGCACGAATTCGGGTCGGATCCTTCTCCATCTTCGTATTCGTCGTCTTCTTCCTCATCGTTTGGAGCCGCCTTTACGAAGGAATAGGAGACGAGCTTCTCGGATACCACCCATTTCGATTTCGCGGTGTGGCCGCCCACGTGGAGGTAGAGCTTCACAGCGTTCTTCGGGTTCGGGGTGCTGGAGTTGTTGTACTTGAGTTTGAGTGCTTTGAGCCGCGATTCGACTTCGTCGATCGACGACGGCGTTTCGGGATCGTCACGCCTTCGGTCGGAGGGCTGCGACGACGGCGTGCCGTAGGCCTCTTCGGAATCGGATTCCTTGTGTGTGGTTTCCTGAGAGTCGGACTCGGATTCCGAGTCAGAGAGATCCAGATCTCTGCTGGGTTGGGAGCCCATCACGACAGCGCTGCGAGAGAGAGAGAGAGAGGAGCGGGAGTTGAAAAGTTTGAATACGGAGGCTTGGTTTTTCTAGGGTTGTGGTCGAATTTGAAAAAGAAAATTAATAACTGGTTACTACCAACTGATTTCAAGTTTCAACGGATAGTTTGGGAAGGAATAAAGTATAACTTTTTATAGTTAAATTATAAATTCGAAATGTATAATGTTTATTCGACTATTTTTGTTCTAACTTCTAAATCGTCCAAACATAAAAAAATTGCACACAGAACCATCCAATTTTTGTGAGTATTCTTTTATTTGTCATTGAAATACTAAACTTGATTTTTAGCTTGGAACTAATGATAGTTTTTTCTTTCAATGTCACAATTGTTTGAGTTTCAGATTTAGTAAATATGCATAATTTGTATTTAAATGTTCTAAAGGACTATTATATTGTATGCTTGAATTTCAACATTAAAATCTACCACTATTTTATAGTAGATGGGAAATTAAAGAAAAAATGGTGGTTTAGAACTTTAGATGGTTGAGTGTGATTAAAAACAAAATATGCAGCGAAGTACAATAGTAAACATAGTTCGGAAGGAAAATATTTTTTTCTTTTAACTAATGTGCACATATATACGTCATGTTATATATAATTGATACAGGTAAATACACACATCTCGTTTGGATCCATGACCAAAATGAGCTATTCTTGATAAAAGGGTTAAGGCATGGATAACATAAAATGAAATTTACCATACATAACCTATTTGAATAGAGCTTATACGACAGAGCTCACATGTCGAGAAGAAACTCGATGTTCGTTGGTTGCCAATAGGGACAGAAGGGGCACCCAGCATGCGCTTGGAAAAGAGCCCACGAGCGGGCATGGGGCATGCATGCGTCGCGCCAGCGCAGCCAGCGCCACAAACCCGGCGAATGGGAGCTTTTGGGTCAGGGCTCACGACAAGGGCAAGAGCGATGAGGCACTTGTTTGGGTAGCGCTAAGTGCAACATCCGTTTAGGTCAAAGGAAGGCCACGCTCACGACAAGGGCAAGAGCGATGAGGCACTTGTTTGGGTAGACGAAATGCAACGTCCGTGGGGTGGTAGCCGAGCACTAGGTTGCCTGTTTTGACAAATGGAAAGCCGCTCTTGCAGTAAGTATGCGAGCGCTTATGCAATCATTTGGGAAAACGATGCCCACGCTCTAGGCCATGCGTGTGCATTGTGTTGGCTGCGACAACGACATGGATGTGCCTTGCGTTAATCCACGTGAGGCATTCGTGTGTGGCTGAGTGCCTTTGGCGACTTTTATCGATTTACATGAATCTTTCGCCACCTTACCTTGTGATACCAACCTAACATATTTAGCAAGTCTTCAACTAATAAAGGCACTAAATGATCAAAGAGATAAGCAAACGAATGCCAAAAGATCATGAGAAACGACACAAAATGAGGCTAAACAACTAATCCATACTTTACACTTTGCTTGTCATCAAACAAACTTTATCAACAAGCCACGAAGTAAGAAATCAAGAATGCATCAAGGTCATGCATCGAAACAAGATTCACCCAATATACCAACGATAACGAACCAATAATCAACCAAGCATGGGACTTATTTTAAGCAAATCATGAATCAAATCAAATATGTACTCGAATGTCCAAAAGCTAACTCAAGCAGGCTCTTGTGCAACATATCTCATGACAAACCACCACAAAACATGACAAGTCAAGGAGGATTATAGAACATTATTCATTAGATTTTCGTGTAACATATCCGAGTGTCCTAACGTGATTTTCCATACTCACACTTAAGCTTCCATTCGAAAAGCAATACAAACAGAGATGAGTAGAGCCTTTTATTCAAACCTTAAACTCACTTATAAAACTACAACCCACACTTAAGTGGCAATAGAACCAAAGACCTCTCACTAAGGAGAGACTTTTGGTGAATCAGCTTTTCCACTTAGGCTAGATCTCGACCTCATCGACGCAACATTGAAAATTTATGGAAAAAAGAAATATATTTTATTTTTTTGGTGATTCTAGCACCTCGTACAGTCTTGGTGATCCTCCAATTTCGTGCATTAAAAAATTGAGATTTTAATTTATTTTCTTGGGCATGAGATATAAGACATGCTAACGCTTACGCAAAGAAGAAAATCAGAATCATTCAATTGGGACCTCAGTTCATGTCTCAATAAAGTCACCGTCTGAATATCGAAGAAGAATCTCCATATTTGCTCCATATTAATGTTGCACCTCATATATTCTCATTCAGGCCTTATATCATGTTTTGATTTTGTCTAATAATAACAACTTCTTCTATGGTAGTAAATCTAAGGATCTTTAGTGAGTCAAAATAGTTTTGTCCGATTTTCTCTGCTTTCTGTCATTTTTTTTTATTAATCTGTATATCTTTTTGTGGGCGTCATGTACTCTTTCACTGTCACTATTATATGCATCCAGAATTAAATGTGATTGGTTGAGTCACATATTTTTGAGTTATTTCTCATTTAATCTCTAGTTTCCAAATATTCAAACAAAAAGGAAAGATACAAGACTTGACTTTCCAAATTCATTCTTGACTCTTGAGATATATCATATATATGTAACTGAAACACCTATTTTATATCAGCGCCAAAAGATATGCCATGGAGAGATCCTTTATTTCATTCTTCAACCTTAATTTTACAAATCCAACTTGCAACAGCAATGTCGCAACAATTCACATCAGCTTGACTCAAAAAAAAAATAAAAATATCTCAAGTTTGCTTCTCCCAAACAGCATAATCAACTCCAGCAGCTGCAACCTTAAAATCTGGAGGAATCAGGTTTCCAAGATCGTTCTTCGCCCCGATTTTCGTGATGAGCTTACCGTCAATATTCGCCACATAGAGATCAGCTTCCGCAGCCAGAATCTCCACCTTGCTGCCCGCAGCAATGCCGTTCCTCCTCCTCACCGCGCTCAGCTTCGAAATCTCTCCCTTCTTCCCCCAATCAAAGAAATGATCGTAAAACTGCAAAATATAGAAATTCGAACAGCATTTCAACTTAAAATGAGCAGCAGTCGGACAGAAACCAGCTACTCCTACATACAGTGACAGGATTTAGTGGGGATGTGGGGAGCTATAGAACCCCCAACCAAATTCTTTTGGTTTTCCAGAGAACTTACAAACAAAATAATCTTTAATTGAACACGTACCACAGATGGAACCCCAGGGTGAGTAAGGATATAGGCATAGCCCTGTGACACCTTCTCCGACGGAAAAGGCCACAGCTGCTGCGTCGAGCCGGTGTCGTGGTTGTCGATGAATGTGACCGCGTTCTCCGGCCTAATCCCGATCAACCCCGGTGGCTTTCCCTCGGCGTCCTTCAACCTCCAGAGCTCCCCCTCCACCGCCACCTGAAGGATCCCTTTGGTGGTGAAGTCGAAGGCCGCCACCTCCCCGCCCCCGTTCTCCGCCCAAGCCGCCAACTCGTTCCTGTGCCCGCTCTGATCGTACGCCGGCTTCCCGTCCTGCCCGTAGGCGAGCGCGTTCCAGAGCTCGCCCACGGCGAAGTCCGGGGCGGTGTTATCCATGTAAATCTTGGTGATTGCGGGGGCGTAACCCTTGACGAAGTCGAAGCGCCAGCCGTCGAAGCCGACGTCGGACTTGAGCCAATTGAGCCAGTCGGAGAGTTCCCGCTGGACACGGGGGTTGAGATGGTCGATGTCCGGGGCTGCGTCATAGGCGGCACCGGAGTCGAGGTTGCCCATGCCGTCGGAGTACTGCGTGTCGTCACGGCAGATGAAGGAGGGACCCCAGTCGAGGCGGTCGTCGGGGGTGCCCCCCTCGAAGATGCTGTAGATCCCCCGCCCGTCTTTCCTCTCGGCGGTGCGGTGGTTGATCACGATGTCGGCCACGACCTTCATGCCATTGTCGTGGATTGTTTTGATTAGGGTTCGAAGCTCGCCGCCGGTGCCGTATTTGGATGCATCGAGGTCGTACAGCCTTCCCGGCAGATACCCTGCACAAATATTGAGCGTTGTTTGTAATTGATTATAGGATTATCAACGTATTTAACTTTTTACGTTCGTATCCCAACTTAAACATAATAACAAATTAGATTATAATCGTTAGAAATTTTAACATATGTGTTATGATGACTGAATTGGACTTGATTTGACCGGCATAGTAGTTCGAGCATTTTTTATCTAAATATGACATATGAAGTAATAAACATCATCATTTTAGGTTGTTCTTCTTCATTTTCTTCAATTCATACATTAACCTTCATTTTCTTCAATTCATATATATATATATATATATATATATATATATATCACGTATTCGAATACGTACTAGTTGTGGACTAGATGATTTAGTTTCTTGTATCGAATATTTGATATTTTGGTAATGATAAGTTACATTTGTTTTGTTTGATTCTAATACTAGTTATATGTACAAAAGCTAGAACCATGTATTGTTGATCTTTTTTTTCTTTTTCTTTTTTAATATTGACCTCAATTAGATTTTAAGACCCTTAGCTAGCCATTGGTGTAGTGATATGACCAGTGGCAGAGACGGAGAATATTGATGGAGGGTGTGACTCCAAAATATTTTATCAATTTGCTAATTACAGAAAAGAAAGAATAAAATAAGATAAAATTAGTTGGTTTTAAGACCGAGCTTTTACTAGTTCTACCACTGGATATGATGCAAACCCAGAGACAATTATATAAGTCTCTATATATGGTAATGAAGTTGTTGTGAGCTTACGACTAAAAAGATCATATTATTGAAGGTTAATATATTGATAGATTAAAATACGAGATGATCTTTAATTTTGCTATAAAAAAAAGTTTGACTAGTCAACCCCAGAGTCAACGAGCTCATGTACGCCATCATCAAGCAACAACAGCAAGAAAAGAAATTGAGGGGAAAAAAATAAGTTCCCAAAACACACACACACACACACAGTGAGAAAAACTGACCTTGAGGTCCAACCGATTGAGAGGGAGGTGGCAGCCAAATATGAGTAACTCCAGCGCTGGCTATGTCAGGTACAACACCTATAAGCGAATTGTACCACCCTCCTTGCTTGTTGCTCGACTCCCAGTTGAATCCCTACACACATCAAAACATAGAACACACAAATTTTGGAGTTCTGAAAGAATAAGAATTGATGAACCATCGGAATTGTCGAAGTACCTGAAACAATAAGGTGGAAGTGGATAAGGTGGGGAAGAAAGCAAAAGAAGAAAAAATAATCGAAAAAAATGTAAGACAAGTAATCATGTTTGAGATTTCAGTTAGTTTCTGTGACTTGGAAATTTGAAGGGACCTATTTATAGGTTGCTCCACAAAATAAACTCATTTTTTCCGTTACAAATTCTGTATTTGAAATTTCTTGCGGGGAAGTAAAACGGGATAACCACACACAATGACTACATTACGTCATTACCAATAGTATAATGACTTCGAGTTGTAATCTTGATTTGCTTGCAATTTCCGTTTGGAAAAAGAAAAATATATGTAGTAAATGCAGATTCTATTTATTCGTTTATTTTTTTCCCCCTGATTTTAAGCAATTGGCAATCAACATTATTACTGTTTAATTCATTTGAATGTAGCCAGTGATTTGTCAACATCACAAAATGTGTATTTGTGGAATTATCAATACATTCTTCGAATAGTCTTTACGCAAAGCGTAACGGCGACGGTATTACAATTAAGAAGTGCCATTATTTTGTAATTACATATACTTTTTTTCTTTTTAAAGTAATTATATTTTTTTAGGACTACATTTATCTTTTGCTTTAGCTGTTATCCCTAGGGAAGATAAATGATTTAGCTGTTATCCCTAGGGATGACAATGAATTGAACCTGGATCCGGTCCAGATTTAGATTTAATTTTTTTTGTTTGGGTCTGGATTTGGTTCAGATTCACGTGATCCAAAAAAATTAGATCTATATCTAAATTCATAAAATCTGTAAGGTTTAGTGTGTAGACCCGAATTCATATGTTTTTTCCTTCTAAAATAAATCATAAATCAACTATAATTCACAGTAACACCATAATAATAATAATTTAGATACATAATAATGTTATAGTAATTATTTAGAATTTCTACAATTATCACTATATAAGAATATATTAGTTACAAATTTATTTTTGCTTTCATGATAACAAATAATATTTTAATAGGAATAGTAGAAGTAGCACACAATATTATACAAATAGACCACTTATAAAAATATAAATAAAAATTATATTCCAATTCTATAACATAGCATATATATTATATGGATCCATCGTATATATTATATGGATCCACCCATTGGATCTCTCGATATCAAAATCCAGATTCAGATTTTAAAGAAATGATCCGGATCCGATCAAGATCCGTTGGATCCGATCTGGATTTGCGGATCTAGATCGAGTCAACTATTTATTGAGACCCAAATAATGCAAATATATTCAGCATCCGGAACATTTAAAATCAAGAACAATATATATTTAACATAACTCGAAATATTTAATTTTGGTTCAATGTTGTCTCATATCTGAATAAAACAATGGCTGGTTGCAAAATTATAGACGTTCTAGTATCTAATCACCTTTCATTTTGGATATATAAATGTATATATATTTTTCTCCCAATTTGTCAAGAATGAAACCTAGGAAGAATCGGAGTCCATTTTTTTCTTTTATTGTCAAAATGTGATCCAACTGCAATCAATCACCACCAAGTTTGGACAAACATTTCCTGCCCCAAAATTCAAATGCAACTCACTACTCATATTCGGTTCCATTATAAATACTAAATTTTGTGTCAGCATCACCTATACTCTGTTTCACACCACGTACATATATATAGCATACATGCCAACAGTGATATATAATGATGCATTATATGAGCAAAATGGTTGAAATTAGGGCTCTAAACAAATTGATCTAAGAGCTCAATTCGAGGGAAGCTCGGTTGAAACATGATTGCTACTTAAAAAGCCAAGCTTGAGCCTTAAAGGAGCTCGACATATTTTTCGAGTTGAACTCGAGCATCATTGTTCTGAACTTTAGAGAGTCGTGAACATGTTTGAGTTCGAATCTAACCAAACCTATTCGTGAAGCTAAGAAAATTGATCAAAATTTTATATTCTAATAATTTAGATCGATGACATTTATCAATATTAAATTATCCTGATTTGATTATTGATAATAAACAAAAATCAATGGAATGTAAATGTATACAACACACGCATCTATAATCCTAATACATTTAATTTGTAGGTTGCAACTGAACAAGCTCGAGCTTAAATATTTAAACACGCCTTTTTTCGAGCCAAGCTTGAGTGTCGTATTATTGATTAGTCAAGCTCGATAGTTATATGATGAGCCGAACTCGAGCCCGAAAGAGAAGGCTCAAACCGAGGTTGAATATGAGCCGTGCTCGAGCCTGCAGCATTTGGCTCGGCTCGACTCATCTACAGCCCTAGTTGAAATTCCTGTAACTGCAGGTTTCATTTTAAATTACCCACAGTCGCGCAAAATAAGTCATGCATGATCAAGCGCAGACACTCATTCTCAAATGAAGCTTAAAGCATAACCTCACAGTTTAAGGCAGACACACTAAGGGAAGAACAATATGTAATCATCACTGACTCCCACCATTCATAATGCATCCAATCCAACCATCTACATGCAAAAAATATTACAGTCATCCACTTGAAATTTGGAATGGATCAGATATGGAATAAATCTTGAAGAATTAATTGTAGAGGGAAAATAGCCATCTAAGTAAAGGGGTGCTAAAGTAACAACAGGCTCCAATAAGTGAAGGGGTACTAAATACTAACAACAGGCTCCAATAACCTCTACAATACCTATGGGACAAGCATATTTCCATTACTTAAACCACTACCGTTTGAGCTCTACTCGGCCGCCTAAGTAAATACATGATCAGGGTCTAATTGCATGATGGGCAGATAGCCAAAGACCAAAACATCCATTTTCACAAGCATGGGACCATAATGAGACAATGTGACCATGCTTTGGTTATGGTTTGTCGCATTCTTACCACATATTCTAAGATTTAGGGAAGCCAAATCATATAAACTAGTATAAAACAGTCACAGAAAATAGAGATATGAAGAGAAAGGGACAGAAATGAGCTGAGATCAAGCAGACACGAGGTTATGATTCAAATCAGTGATTGCATGTGTAAACATATGTTTTATCTCTGAGATATACCTATAGCTGAACTTGCATTGCATGATAACAAGTTCAATATGCATGAACTTTCAGCTACAGCTTTAGGATCTCAATGATATTGGATATTGTAACTGCTCACATCTTCGATGGCTTGGGGAAAATGTCGGGAGTAAACTTCTGTGCTGCACTGATACTACCCTTTATCTTCATTGCACCCCTACAATATGATCACACGACATTTAATAGAGCACCCTTTGAATAATACAAATTGTAGGATACAGTTGAGTTTGGAACAAGAAGGGACCTCATGAAAGCAATTTGAGGATTCATCTTCCCACTCGCAACCTTTAGAAAATCATCATCTGTAAATGAGAAAGTTGCATCCGGCTTCCCGTCTTCATATGCTCCTATTACATTAAATGAAAACTTTCTGTCAAAACTCTAAAATCATAGTTATCTTAACTATAGTTAACTATCTATAGTCAGCAATCAACATTTCAAATGACTTTACTGACAACAACGAGCAAGGTCTAGCATCGTGTTTCTCAAGATCTAGCAAACTCAGGAAGATTTATAAGCCATGTAACTAGATCGAATACATTAGCCACATCAATATTAAAAATTCAAGGCTTCCTGAACAATTGCCTAAGTTACGGGTTCAGTAAAAAGTAGCCACATCGATATCAAACCCAAATATCAAACCCAACACGATTCGCTCAAACTAAGGAGGATTTCATTAAAAGCAGCGACATCAATATCAAACCCGACAATTGTTGAACAACTGGTTAAAGTTAGGGATTTTATAAACTGTAGCATATTTATATCAAATCCAATACATGTTGCTCCATTCAACATAATTAAGGATTTGATGAGCAGTACCAAAACTCCATCTCCTCTCCACTCCAAAATCCTAATCCGGTAGCCACATGATCAAGAAACTGATTATGGCCATTTCGGTATTCTAATTTCGATCAACTAATATCGGCATCATACAATCCGTCAAGTTCTTGCTTCAATAATCATTTCCCTAATAAACATGTTTTGCGGATTCAAACATAGGTCTGCAATTTGAAGAAGTGTAGCTACATGATAAAGAATCTGCAAATTTAAAATTTAATAATAACACCAACTTCGAAATCTCTCGAGTCAAGTACTACAGATTAACACGCCACTATATGAAAACAAGCTGAAAATCATTCAATTTTAATCAAAAAAATAAGAAATCATAAACTAAGCAGTGCACAAAGCCCTTACCTTCTTTAACCTCTCCTTTCTTCAAATCCACCACGTAAGACTTTTCATTGAACCCAATTTTCTGCCAATTGCAAAAAATCCAACAACGATCAAAACAATGACATTAGAGTCAAACTCATAAACCCTAACACCCACAATCAAAAACTAAAAAAAAACTGAAAAAGTTAAACCTTGGGAGCAATATTGATCTGATAGACGAGGCCAATTTTCTTAGTGAGCTCTTTCCCGGCATCAGTGGACATGTGGAGCTTCATCTGCTCCATGAGGGCGTCGGATTTCAGCTGAGCAGCCATAACCTAATTGAGATCAACTGCAAGATCGACGAAGTGATGGTAAGAGTCAACGAAGAAATTGGGGGAAAGGCGCAAGGGAATCGTTGAGAATTGTGAAATACTGATCGAATTCGTAGGCGTTAAATGAATGGGGGCGGATAGTGTGGCGGGCGGTGCGTGGGTATGGAGGTGGTGATGGATAACTGATAATTTAACTGCCAACGTCTCAGGCACGCAATTCAAGGTAAATACGTCGTTGATTGGAGTTTGATGTCCTAACAAAAACAAAAATTCTTATGCATGATGGAACTTATAAAAATATCTTTTATTCTTAATAAAAATATTATTTATATTATAAAAAATATTATTTATTTTTATATTATAATTCAAAAATATTATTTATATTAAAGAAAAATATTTATCTATATATACAAATGTTCAAACATAGAAGACCATCTTCCTAACAAAAGTATACCACTCCAAAACAAATTAAAATATAAAATGGTATATCGAACAAAATAGATTTGATTGACTATTATACTCGATATAAAGTATTCGTTTCTATCATGTGTGAATTAAGTAATCAAGAAAGTCGCTTATATTAGTTTCCTTACAAATGTAAATTAGGTACGTTACATGAAATTATTGTGTTTACAATTTTGATTTATTTGCAACCATGAAGAGTATTATAGTGCTGCATGTGGAAATGATCCTCAATAATGGTGATGATATTTATGTTTAAGTGGTATTGGATTGATATCATGAGTGAAAATTTGATACACCCATTTTAATATAGATAGTTTGAATATATTCGAATTTATAAAAGTATATAAAAATTAGATCTATTGAAGGTGTCCGAACTATTGTAATAAATGGATCAAATAATTTTGTCGGATTTGGTAATAGTATTCAAAATTTTATAATTCAAAATTAAATATAAATACTTTTTATATTCAATTAGTATTCAAATACAAATATAAAATCATGATGTCCGACTTAATATTTATGAATATTCAATTAAATATATATATATATATATATATATATATATATATATATATATATTTGTATATTTAAAAAGATAAACAAGAAAGACAATGGAAAGTAAAATAAAGAAAAAGAAATATTGTCGAGCGTTTATTGGATAGAGTCTATAATATTTAGAATATTATTTTATAGATTTTCTCCATGAAATTCCAACGAATAATCGAATATTCACACATAATTTGATAATAATTTTGAATACGAATACAAATCGATTTTAATATTCAAAATATCAAATATTAGTTTCAACTCAATTGGTTTACAACCTATTCAGTCCGGAACCCAAGGGATAAAATCCCAATTTCCAGCCTTCTTAGACAAAAAAGCCCTTTTATGTACAAAAATATTTTTTGGGTAAAAAATACTTTTAGGCACTTATTATGATGGCCCGAGTTTCTGGGCCAACTGGAACATTTTTTTGGGTAAAGAATTCTATGGATTAACACGATATCGGGGCTGTCTGTTGAGCCAAACCTTCAAAACTTCAAAACCCATATCATCGAGCTCTCTCCATATTGCTGAAGAACTCATCAAATAAATAATTCTTACATATGAATCTGGATATTTACGATTAACTCTTCTTTCACTCGTTTTGGTATAAGAAATTAATCATAAAAATCTCGAAGATCAAAATCAATCTGAGTATCTAACAAGATGAAATTGCATTAATGAAAATGATTGGTCTGTACTCACAACTATAGGTAGGAATTTTTTGTTAAAATGAACAACATAACAGACGACTTGACTTTAGGTTTCAAAGGATGTGATAATTATACAAATTGACAATTATTATCTAGAGTCATCAACAATTTATGAAAAAAATACGACAATTTAGTGTGACTAATATCTCCACATACAGAGAATAAAACAAATAAAAGATTAAAAAAAAAAAGAGGAAGAAGAGAAGAAAACCTACAAAAATTTATAACGAGAAAGTGAGAAAGAAGATACAGGAATATAAATCCAATTTTGCACAGTATTTTATAAAATAATCGTTTTTAAAAATCAAATATATAAATGTTTTGGGTAGAACGGATCCGAAAAGAATTTGTTATTGGACTTATTGTACCAATATTAAAGACCAGAGAAAAACCAATGATAAACTTTTAGTAAGAAATTGTAAACTATGCACTTAAAAAGTGGCATTTGACTATCCAGTAATAATAATAATAATAATAATAATAATAATAATAATAATAATAAATTTAATACTACTACTGCTGCTGATAATAATAATAATAATAATAATAATAATAATAATAATAATAATAATAATATATCATGAAGAAGTTTAGAGGCCGTTCTGTAATTACCAAAAGTTCAGGGACTAATTTGTATGAAAGGTCAAAGTTTTGAACTACAACAGCCACTGAATGATAAGGGCCCGTTTATCCGAAACATTATTTTGTTCGTCGCGCGAACTTGAAAGGATATTAGTGAGCAAATATTTCCTGCAATCTCTTCTTTTCTTCACATTTCTGAATTTCAGTTGATCTAATTTTTCAAGTTTATATGCTCATTTAAGGTCTCATTATCTTTTTATTTTTGTTTGTTTAGTTACTGATCATAAGTGATGAATGTTAAACTGCTGCCGCAGCTAGGTTGTTTAATTTTTATTCGTTTGTTTGGATGAATCAATGAGGAAATATGTTTGTTCAATCTGTTAAATGTTTTTGAAGAAAGCACTCTTGTTGAATTCCTGTGGATTCAGATGATATTATACACAATTGCACTCTTGTTGAATTCCTATGAATCTGAACATTTGAGAGTTGAGGTTTTGAAATTGATAATAAACGATTAATCTGTTGCTTTAGCTTCGATAACTTTGAGTCGTTGAGTTTCTATGGATTTCGAATTCGTGGTTTTGAGCTACTGATTGCAATGATTTTATGAACTGAAACTATGTTAACTTTTAAGATCATTAGCTTGGATACCTATTATCAGAACTGAATCTTTCGAAGGGATTCACTCGAAACCTTATATAATCGAAGATATTGAAATTGTATACTTTTTCTTCAGGGGTTTCTTGTACAAGCACAAGTACGAAAATACAATGTAACAGAGTCTAGTTACAAAAGTTGTGAAGGAAATGACTTTTTTTATCAAAGACTAACAGCCTTTTCTAGGTTCACGACGGCTAAAAGTTTCGTAGGCAACAAGAAAGTGAAATTTGAATTATAAGATGATCTTTAGTATTGCACAGTGAAATAGTTAATATCCGAGTCTAAGTTTAGAATTTTGACAAATGTAAAAAAATCATGTCTGCCTATGCTATATAGTGAAATAAGACTTTTGTAGAGATTCAATTGACAATGCTTGATTTTTGTCCAACTTTTTTTTGTTCCTATTTTTGCTAGTATGGAACAATAACTGTACTGTTGGCCTACATAGAGGAGGATACACGTTAAACTTTAGCATTCAGAGTGGCACTAACTATTAAGTTCTTTCATTTTGTCGTGAAAAAAAGACTTCTATATATGAGCAAATGCAGTTTTTATTTTTTATTTTAAGAAAAATCCATAATAATTGTTGCAAATTTCAGAAGAGTGCTTCTGACATCTTACCTTGAGGCTAACCTACACTTTTCTGGCAATAAATTATTAATATGTATTTTCATAAAAATGAGCATCTTATGACATACTTTGGATCTTTATTTACAGATTATCTACTGAGGGCTTGCAATCATCTACTCTTGATGGTTGCTGTCTGGATGACAGTTATAGCTTGGAATATGATCCTAAACAAACTATGAAGCTATGCTCGGGAACTGATGTCATATTGTCTGGAAAAGTAGTTTAGTGCATTTTGCATCAATACCTTCTAAACCTGCATATATAGTGCAGACTCTATTAACATTCTCACCTCCATTTATCATGCAAAAGCTTGGCTTTGTTCATCAGAAAGACCCCTTCAATTTTATGAGAAGAATCAATGGACAAATGGATTTTGGCAGCTATATGGTATCTGGAAGCTTGTTTCGGTTCAAAAGTAACTCAGTTGATTTGAAAGCAATAACTATATTCCAAACTGGGAATGCCTTACTTACTAGAAAGAAAACTTGTTATACGAATTCATCTGAACTCAATGGTTTGCTCGATGATAATATTCAAGAACTATCTGATGTTGATGATGATGATGATGAGCTCTGTCCAGTTAACTGTGTAAGAGAGTTTCAAACGGATGAAGAATTCTTAATGATTCTGGAGAAGGCTAAAGAAAAAAATGCTTTAGTTGTTGTTGATTTTTATCGAACTTCATGTGGAAGCTGCAAATATATAGAACAGGGCTTTGCAAAGCTATGCAAGGGATCTGGTGATAAAGATGCTCCCGTTATTTTCCTAAAACACAACGTGAGTGTATCTACAGATGGTAAAGATAGCTTATGAATCTTGATCCTGAACCTCCCTGTAGATGTCATGTCCCGTTTATCACGAAGATATTCAATGCTTGTGAACTTCTTGTTCCTAAAAGAAGCTCCTTATGTGTTCCCTCTTCTTTCTTTTGCAACTACTGCAGGTAATTGATGAGTATGATGAACAATCTGAGGTTGCTGATCGTCTCCGAATTAGGGTAAGATATTTCACTAGCTTTCCTCTGATATTCAACTTTTGGAATTTTTGGATAGCCATTATAATATGAGTTTATATAATTAAATGACCAGATAAGTATTTTCTTATCAATTTCATATTTAAGTCCAAGACCCAAAGAATGCTACAGTATCTACAGTTTAAAACTTTTTAATTTTAATGATGTTTGGAGCTCTTCTTTGCCATAATCCGCCCACACCACACTGCATATCTATGATCGAAAAATTGCAGCCACCTATACCATATCTGAAGTAAATTCATCTAACGCAGACAGTTCCACTTTTTCATTTCTACAAAAACGGAGTCCTACTGGAAGCGTTTGCAACAAGAGATAAGGAGCGAATACTCAAAGCCATTCTCAAGTACACAGGTTCTGCTCCTCAAGAAGTCAATTGAATTTTGTGAATTTTATAATATTTTTCTTGTATTACTATCGTAGTCCTCTAGTGATATTCGTGCACAGATTATTCTGTCGCTACATCTGTAAACTTAGTGCATGTGAAAACTCAGAGCAGAAAAAGTTGTAGTTGATATATCATATTTGTAAGTTGTTGAACTCATTCATTGTAACATTGAAACACCAGATTCAAGCATATATTATATCCTTTATTTCAGTGGATAAACATCATGTGTATCTTTATGCCTGAAAATTTACTAGTTTGGAGAGTTGGGACTTCTTTTTACTCATGCATATGATCATAAATGGAGTGAAGTAGATTTTCTTGAGATTTCTCCTTTGAATCCTTTCATTTCTTGAACTGGGGATTGCCCAAATTCTAGAAACAAGAGATTATTTAGAAATGAGATTAATATGGTGTTATACTGAGATTATAAGTTCCTCGAAACAACTTATTAGCTTTTTGAGAAGTGTTCGATAAAATAAGTTCATAAATAACTTATAAGCTATGAAAATAAGTTCTGACAACTTATAAAAGCTCCCCAAAAAAGAAGTTCTTCAACTTCAATTTATTTTTTCATAGACTTATAAGCAATAATGAATTTATCAAAAAAATCTTATTATGATTCATTATTTTCAAACATATACTCTTCCTCAAATGTCTCTCTCTAACTTACGATTATCTCTTTAACTTATAAGCTCATTTATCCAAGTACTTTGACAATTTATAAGTTCTTTACATTTTATAAATTTTTGAAATATCTCATAAACTGTTAGAACTTATAAGTTTTTTAAAATAAGTTTAACCAAACACCCTCTAAGAGGCATTTGTAAACTTGCATTCTAACACAACCTTTCACAGAATTCGCACTTACAACTAGCATGATTTTTCAAATATTGTAATTAAAAGACAACCTTTTGAATTTTTGCAATTATAACACCCTCCTCTCCCAAATCTTTTCATTGAGTGGCATCCTGCGTGCACAGTGGTTTTGGGTGTGATGAAATTATTGTGCTAATTGGAACATGACATTCTTGTGGACTTTAAGTCGAATACATGGGATATCACTAGTAGGAAAAGAAATGGGGGTTTTATAATTGCAAAATATTAAAACCGTTGTAATTGAAATGTTTGAGAAGTCATGTTGTAACTATAAATTCGATGAAAGAATGTGTTAAAATCTACAATAGACCTTTTTTTATTAGTCTTTCACATTCCAGGTTGTGAATTCATACTAAACATATGTGGTGGGCATACACTTGAACATCCTAGTGATCTAAAATACAGAACAAAACTTATCAAAGTATCAAAAAGGAATATCGAAAAGTAACAAAACATGGAAAAAAATGTTAGAACACAGGGCCTGATTCCTAAGTTAATAGTCAAAAAGTAGTACATTTCTTTGTGTGTGCTCTCCAGCTGAGAGTGGGGGCACCATATGGACCATACTACCCTTATTTTTTCAGACAATAATGTCTTACCACGCCACCTGCTTCACTCAAAGCCATACAAAAAACATCACTTTATGTAAGAGTAAAAATGGTCTTATCACTTGGCCTCAAGCATATGAAAAACATCCCATCATCTCCAATCATTTTTACAAGCCATTCAAGAATTTCTCCTTTTCTAACAAATGGTGTAAGCCCATTTCTTTATTCTCCTCCCATCATACCTCCTTTTTTTTTCTATCGTGAATAAAAGTCAAAAAGCAAAAATAAAATATTATTCTTGAACACTAATTTGATTGCTAATTATAAATAGCTAGTACATACAATTCTTGCATGCTAGCTAGCTGCAATTCATACAGACTTGAATTTGAACATTTAAAAAAACAATCATGTAATAAATGATTCATGATGATGAGATGAGAGGTTGTTTGGTGTATTGATCTTCATCACCTTCTCTCCAAAATCTGGCTGGGAGTCCATGCAATGGAATTGGGAATGGTCCAAACTGAATCCCACTTTCAGATCCTACCAATTCATACCTACAAAAACAATCCACAATTATGAGCAACACTAATACAATGCCACCCTCAAAACTAAAAATATCATGCACCACTTACTAAAGTGGGCCTCTTGTTGCATATGTCGGGGACACGACTTAACTCTGCTCGACTCGATGTTCACACACATGGCCGTCAGACACACAGTACATGGGATTTTTTCATTCGCATTTCCATTTGTGCATAACTTCTCTAGGTTTAAGTCACTGCTAGAAAGCAATATCAAATATTTTACCTAAAGGTCATTTAGATCTATCTAATTAAGATGAAACACTATCTCAACTTACGTACACCTTTAATCCGAGCTCTACACAAAACTCAAAATTTAGAAATACGGTCAATGATCTTTTCCTACGTCTGCCCCTAGCTCTACGTTGTTATTAGGATGCATAAACATGTTACCCAAAGTGAATAAATTGGGACAAATTGATGTGTATATACCTGAATTGAGAAGTTAGGTGGTGCACCAGAATGAGCATCTCTAGCTTAGCAAGTTGGTTACCGGGGCAGGAGTGAACTCCACTTCCAAAAGGAATAAACGTGTTTGGTTTAGGTGCACCCTACAAATTCATGCACACATTTAACGTTGTCAATCATGTCTCAATATCCAAGTACACCCCAAATAGTGGATGTCCTGTAATGTGAAAAATTCAGCATGGTGTGTAAATAAACAAGTAAAAAGATTTGGGCAACTTGAGAAAAATATTTAACTTGAAATTGGTTGTCCTAAAATGTGATTTTAAATTTTCATAATCAAGAATCTGATAAAGAATAATGCTGTAACATCGTACATACCTCAAATCTTGTTGGATCAAAATTTTGAGGGTCGGCAAAGAATTCTGGATTATGATGAATATTCCTAAACAAAGGCATGACTTTCCATCCTTTTGGAATAAGGCATCCTGAAGAAACCAAACGCATATTGATTTTGGTTACTTTATACTATAGTCGTATATTTATTTCTATAAGTGTCCTCTACGTGTATAATATATACTATAGGTTATTGCCTATAATATTATTACAACTTTAATTTGCTCCGAGTTAAATTGCACCTTTGTATTCTACATCAGTCACCGCCTCTCTGAAAGTGAAAGAGATAATGCTTGCCATTCTCAAGGTTTCCAAGATCACCTGAAATATGTTTAAACTGGAGTTATTTTCAAGGTGAAACTCATGTATGAAATATATAAATCAATTTTTAATCTTGTACATCCTTTCAAGAATTAATGTCTAATGTTATTATACACTTTAGAGGAACTGATAAAATGCATTATGAGAATTTAATAACTACACTATGATAAAATCCACCAACAGGTATGTAAGCGTGATGCATGTACTATAAACTAAAATTGAGTGTTGTTTTATTGCATGCAAGTAAATCCTAAAATCATTTTGTATCGGCATTGTCCATCAAACAAAACCACATATACATATAAACCTTGTTGGTTAAGGGCATATTTCTTGTCTGATTCCACGTCAAATGCCTCTTTTCGTCGCCGTTGGCTTCGTAGATCGCCTTCTGCTCAGCCTGCATGCCACGTTTTCAAACAATCAAGCTTCACACACTACACACACACAAACACACAACACACACAGACCTTGACGGCCTGTAGAAGCTTGGGGTTGTCGTGGAGGTATTTGACGAGCCACGTCATGGCGCTGGCGGTTGTGTCTTGTGCAGCAAACAGAACTCCGATTATGTTATCAGCAATCTGCTCATCACTCAGAATTCCGCCATTCTCGTCCTTGGAGCTCAGCAGGCAGCTCAACAGGTCCTTCTCATTCTCAGCCACCTTCTTCTCTTTTCTCTCTCTACTTATCTCACCAAGTATCTCGCTCAGCTTCTTCCTCGCCTTCATCACACAATAATATTTACCCTTAACAAAATGTACATTTCCCAAAAATAAAGGGACTAATTATCCGCAATAACCCAAAACTATTGACTTACCTCCAAAAAAAATCTATACTATATAATAATATCTCAGTAGTATTCCAACTTTGATCAGATTTTTATCCTAATCTAACCTAGGTCTACTTTTCACTAACGAACCGTGTTGACTGTGCAAAGACCGCTGGCGTTGATAAGTCGAGGATAGTCCGACAGCGTGGACGCCGCATCAACGGTCTTTGCACGGTGAATAGAAATTAATGATTCTGTAAATAGACATATGTTGGATTAGGTTAAAAATTGAAAGTATGGATATTATTGATACATTAGTGATAGTATAAGATACATTTTGAGGTAAGTATATAGTTTTGGGTTATTTTGGATAATTTGGCCAAAGAAAAGAGATTAGTTTTTTTTTTTGCAACTTTTCATTTACCTTCATCGCCTTTCTATACGTCGATCCTGGTAAATTTGTTGGGAAAGAATTGTATCCTCTCTCTACTATGCTATAATTTTTCTTCAACTCCTCCTTATAACCATGCTCAAGATGCCCGAACACGGCCAGAATGCCGACCTCGAACGACAGCTGTCGGGAGCCAGGTGTCGTAAGATGAAATGAAAAAGAACATAAAAACCTCTTGTGGAACAGGGAGTTAGGTGTCATAAAAAATAAAATATAAAAACCTTTTTCATCTCATTGTAAGTGTTGACGGCTCTGCCATGGGCCCATGAGCGCAATGCTGCAACCACGGATGCCTCGACGCCGGGGACGAGCCTACGGAGCGACTCCGGATAAAGCCCTGCCCGGACGAGCTTCCGCAGCCGGAGATGGTAGTCGCCCTGGTGGAAGAAGAGGGCCGACGGGCCGATCAAGGCCTCCTTGCTCTTTGGAAAAGTGGGCTTGAATAAATGCGCCTGAGTCACAAGAACAAAGCGGGCCGCGTCCGGCCCCGCCAGCATCACGCTAGGGTATCCAAGAATGTGAGTCTTGAAGATTTCTCCATGCCTGAAAAAAAAGTTTAAGTAATCCCATTATGTTTTAATTTTTTTCTATTTTTATATACTATCAAAATGTATGTGCGTCGAGGGGAAGAGCAGACACCTTTTATGTCTAGTGGAGAGGAAGATGTTTGGATCTTGGGAGTAGAGACGAAGGGTTTCGCCGACGAAGGGCCAGCCCATTGAGCCCGGTGGGAGTTTAGTTTTGCGTTCATGGCATCTTCTTTTAATGTATGCTGATGAAATAAAATACGAGACGAGAAGGAGGAGAATAGGGAGAAAGAGTGAACAATTGTCCATCTCGAAATGTTTTGAGAGTGTTGAACAAATTCTGTAAGTGACTGAGGTTATGTAAGAGGTTAATGGGTATTTATAGGCGGAGGGGAAGGGTGTGGAGGAAGAAAGGTGGTCAAGAAATTAAAAGTGTATTGTTATATAGTTTATTTAGAAAATAAAAGAATCAATATTTTACAAATCGTTCTTCGTATGTCTATTTCATTTCACATATGTTAGATGAATATATGTAGTTTTAGAATAAACTAGACTTGTGTCATAATCTACATACGATACAAGATTTTTTAAGTTGAATTTTTTATTACAGTATTATACAATATTTTTTTTATTACATTTATAGAAGTTGGTACTACTATGATAATAAGTAATAAAAAAAAAAAGTAATAAAAGAATAGTTGAATTTTTTAACTAGCCACAAGTGTCTACATACAATGCACCCTCGCGGAGCTCCTTATCAAATTTCTCAATCCAATTTGTCGAGTACCAAATTGAAAGAATTAATTAAAAGTTGGTGAATGATATTGAATAAAGTCATAATATATATACTGTTAAATAGAAATAGGCATAATGTTGAATGAAAACATGCATAACTTTTAGGATAATATCCCATCATATTTATTTATTTTATAAAAAAGCGGAATCCGTGTGAATTGCATCTTAATAGTCCAAATAGTCACTGTCAATGGTGAAAATTGGATACCTAAGATTTGAATAATCTCATCCCTGTAGTAATTTTTTTAGATCTTAATCCTTATCTAATAGATAAGGAATAGTATACTGTAATTTAAATTTCACAAAAAATTCAGTTGGACCATTCACACGATTACTAAATAATTGTTTAAATAACAAATATTTATTTATTAATTTTAATCAATAGTTAGTTAGGATTAAGTAATTTTTAGAATTTATTACTCTCTCATTAAATTTATTATTTTAGAATTAAATTTATTAATCAAAATTAAAATTTAATTGTAATAAATGTATTTTGTATGTAATATCACCCAAATAGGATTTTCATTTAATGATTGTTAAAACTTAAAAATTGTGTGTTTTGTGTGTGTGTGTGTGTGTGTGTGTGAGAGAGAGAGAGAGAGGTTTAACATTTTTCAATGTTTATAAGCATATCTAAATTTATAATGTTTATTGTGGAACTAGCTTCATTTTCTATTAATAAAAATAAAATAATGGACCATAATATATTTTAATATTTTCCCAAATAACTTTGATTTTTCAAAGAATCAATTAATATGAAATTAGCATACCAACAAATAATATATATATATATATATATAACTTAATTTCCAAATTATTTTGCTAAATACAACTATTATATGTAAAAAGGAGGAATATTCTCCAAATAAGACCTTGAAGGCTTGAACTATAGCCGAAATATCATGTGGGCAACCAAAACCCTCTAACTTGCAAAATCAGATCAATTGGGCCCCTCCACTCCACTAGCCCTCCGACGAAATTTCATGCTTAGAGGTTTTAATTATAATTTCAAAAATCGTTCTATATCGGATTTCGAAACTATTAGGGATTAAATTGTCAACTTTATATACTCAAATTTCCAATTTTAAGCAAAAACTACCCCAAAACGAAATTCCAGATTAAAAATTGACTCTCGATTCACGCGTTTTCGTATAATTGATCTTAAATTCAACTTCCACTCCAGAAACTCCAAAAATTTAATCTTTGATCAATTCCCCCAATTGATTTTGGACTACTTTAGAAGATTGCGGGAATTGGGGAATTAAGGTTTGAGTCCACTTAATTGGATTTTCTCAAATTTGGGTACGAACTTTTTTCTTTTCTATGTGCATTCGTAGTGTTATTTTTGATATACATTCAATATTAGATACAAGGGTATGTCATTAATTGGTTACAAACTTTTTATTATTGTTCCATATTTAGAAAAATGTAATACAAATAGGAAGTGGCAGTGGCACACAGTCATGGACGAAGCCACATGGGGCTCGGTGGCTCTTGGTTCCCTACTTTTAAATTTTTAAAAAGAATATATAGTTTAAATTTAATAATATATGATTTTTTTTTATAAGAAAAAACTTGTTATGCTGAAGATGACATGGTAGAATTACATATAAAAATAATGAAGTTTTAATGGACAATTTTTAACTTAAATAATCTCCTTATCATAATGTTAAATAATATTGTTTGATGCTACTATATATTTTTTTGGTTTATATATTTTTTTCGTCATAGGGTTGAATGTAGATTTTAGACTCATTGTGGATTTATAATGGGTAGAAGAAAATCAAGATTTTAGTTTTATGACTTACTATCATTACGTTGACCCTTATAGTTTACTTATTATGTTGAATTATTTTGATATTTTTGTTATTATTGATTGTTTGTTTAATTATATGTTCTTAAAAAAAATTATAAAAATATTAATTAAATTATTTTATTTTACAAGACATAAGAACATTATGATAAATAAGGGAAATAAATTAGTTATATGAATTATTTTCTGTAAGGGATGAACAATTACTTTTATATATACAAAAGTTATCGGGATATCTTTAGAGTTTTTTTGCCTTTGTATAAAAGATATCTTGACATTTGACTGTAAAATATTTGAAGGTTTTGCATAATTGCTAGCTTGAATTATAATTATTTATTATTTATTATTTAATTATGTTTCATTGTTTATTTTATATAAAAAACATCTCATAATGTCAACATTTCATCAATTATGAGATGATAGTGTTTTTAAGTTTTGAATATTGACATTTAATTCAAATAATATTATGATATTAATAGAATCATATTAATTTTTTATTTTATTTTTAATATCGTACATGCTTATTACTTTTAAACTATTTATATATAATTAGGAGTTGGGACCCCCTAAAAATCCTAACTTAGTCACTGCATACAGCTCACAACGTCGGATCTCCACTGAAAATTATTATGGCTATGTGCTTTATAACTTTGAACTAAAACATTATAATTACAATTTTTTATTTTCAGTTATTCATCATTCTAATCTCTTCCACAATATACATGAACATATAAATTTATATATCATTAACCTCGTCCCTGAACGACACATATAAAACGTTTAAAGCTCTTGTCTACCATTAACATGCAAAACAATTGCGTCAGAGAAATATTTGTGTGCTCATATTTGGAAAATTTGCATACTTTCTTGAAAAAATCATTGCAAACTATATATAATATAATTATGTTATACATAGTGGAATGTACGTACAGTGATATAGGCGCATAACGTGTCAAGCTCTGCATCTGATTGTTTTTGGGTTGGCAGACACGTCACCCACTCACGTGCCACAGAATCTTCCCAGATACCCGGGTTAAGGATCTGTTTGGCAGATACTAAACTTTCTAAATAAGCAAATAATTTTTTCTTTTTCTTATATGTATCCCCAAAATTATTCTTATGAATTTTTCATACGGGTTTTAATAAAAGTTATAGA
Source organism: Salvia rosmarinus (assembly GCA_036937905.1). NCBI lineage: Eukaryota > Viridiplantae > Streptophyta > Magnoliopsida > Lamiales > Lamiaceae > Salvia > Salvia rosmarinus. Next base: position 6,494,350 of record CM072813.1, read on the forward strand.
ATATTTTTGTAATTACAGTAAGAGTCTAGTATTATTGTAATATTAAATTAATTAATTGTAGATAATGATGGTCATGAATGGTAAAATTTGTAAATAAGTGGTGTTGTTGATGATAAGAAATAGAGATAGTGGTGGTGTTGATGATAATAAGTGAAGAGTATTTTATGAAATAATTGTTATAAATGAAAAGAGAATAAATATGAGGACATACCAAATAAAAACTATATACAAATTTTGAAAACGAAGAATATCGTAATTTGATTCAAAACTAGAATCCCTCTTCTTCATGTCTAGAGAAATACAATGTTACCGCTAGCTAGAGTCCACTTGTGACCTTATTAGATTATAGATGCCATAGGATGTTAATTAGAGTTGGCAAATTAGCGGGTCGGTCGGACCGACACCGGATCCATTGGGTTTTTATATTTTTCGATTGGATCGGGCTCGTCCAAAATTTTTCGAGCCTAAAAATATGAAGCTCAAACCAAGTCCGGGCAAGCAGGCATTTTTAGATTATTTTTTAATTTTTTTAATATAAAAAATTAATATTTTAAATTTCAAAAATAAATAAATTAAGTACATAATTAAAATCTCATAACTCCTTAACTTAAATAAAGAATCAGTGATAAGAACATATTGCGCTTACTTATTCATATGATAATGCTTCTTGTACATCTTGATCTATATATGTATTCATACGATGATGTAGTAATGCAGTATAATTTTAATTCTATAATTTAAGGATAAAAATTAGTAATTACAAATCAAAGGTAAATGATACTATCAAACATCAATCTCACTTATACGCCTAAAATAATAGAAAAAATAACTTAATTATATAGTATATATTTAAGATCAATGATTCAAAATAGTTTAAATATTATAAGGTCATTAATCATCAGTCTATATATTTTTGGAGATCATTTCTCTTAAGAAATATTTTTGAATTATTTATAAGGTTATTATTTTTTTTCAGAATTTTGATGTATTGTAATTCAAAAAAAAAAAATTTGCCGACCAGTATGTGAATTAGTAAGAAAATTTTACTATAAAAAATAAATAATTATATAAAATATAATTAATATTATTAAAAATTTATAGATATGTATATTAAATAATATTATAAATATGTATATTTAATAGAAATTAGGTTGCCTTTTTTAGCCCGAAACCCCGAGCTTTTTTGGCCCCAAGCCCGATAGGCCCGGGGGGGTTTTCGGACGGCTTTTTAGGCCCGATTTTTTTCGGGCCTTTAATTTTTAAGCTCAAATCAGCCCAAACCCTGGATATCTCGGACGGGCTTTTCGGGTCTGGCTCATTTTCTCGGCTCTAATGTTAATAAAGTAAAGTGTTTTGACTTATTTACATTCATAGAGTGTGATTGAGTCGAGTCCGATCAAATTTGAATTTGTTCTAAACTAAAAAAAATTCTGAATCAAATTTAGATTTCAATATTAATAATTGAAAATTTATTCAAAATATAATATATTTATTAAATATCGTTATTTATCATAACAATAAAACTAATTGAGACTTAATACATAACTAGTTAAAGTATAAAAATAGAAGTTATACCAAGTTCATAACTTTATATTTTCAAAATAGTTTACGCTTAAGTTTGAGCATGAATGTGCTAAAAAAAATGTTCAAGTCGGAATAATAAAAATGAGACATATATCTATCATGATAGAGATGCAATATGATACTCATGTGAAAAACTAATAATCAAAAAACAAGACGATTGCGGATGAAGACAAGTTTATGTGTTGGAGACAACGAAAGAGACAGTCGGCCAAAACGTCGCCAACTTGCTAATTGATTTTCTAACATATTTCTCTCTTTATTAATTGTTTAGCCAACCTAAAAAGAAAGGCAAAAACTTGTGTACGCGCCACCGTTTGGTGCGCGCACACTTGTTTTTCACTTTGTTTTTTTTTTGTTTTTTTTAGTCTTTTATTATTTAATGTTATATCTTTATTTTATGAAAAACTTATATTAAATATAGAATTAAGGATAATTAGATTTTTAATTAGAATTTATTAATTCATTATGATTTATTAATTCATAATTAGAGTTTATTAATTAACAATTAGGGTTTATTAATTCAAAGTTAGGGTTTATTAATTAATAATTATGGTTTATTAATTCAAAGTTAGGGTTTATTAATTCATAATTAGGGTTTATTATTCAAAATTAGGGTTTATTATTTTCAATTAGGGTTTATTAATTCAAAATTAGGATTTATTATTCAAAATTAGGGTTTATTAATTCCAAATAGGGTTTATTAATTCCAAATAGGGTTTATTAATTCAAAATTAGGGTTTATTATTCAAAATTAGAGTTTATTAATTCAAAATTAAGATATATTAATTTAAAATTAGTTATTAATTTACAATTAAAATTTATTAAATTAATTAACTACTTAATTATTGATTAACTAATTAATTAATTAGGGTGGTCTCACTGTGCGCGAGCGCGCACAGGAGACCACCTCAAAAAGAAATAGGATGAATTGAAAGAGTTGAGCTGAATTTTATATTTCAGAGAAGCCTGATAAATTGCACTTCATCGATTAAACCGCATCTGGGACCCCTTTACCAAAATTATAGGTTGAACTAATTATTATTTTGTGTCTAAGTTTATACTTAATAGATATAAAAATATGTACTTTTGGGTATCCTAATATTTTGGATCATTGGCCATCGCCCATCTAAGTTCCCTCATAACTTAAGTATGATTACTAGTCAATTTATATAAATATTCTCCTAAGAGTGAACATTCAGATTTCGATTTGGATTTTTATATAATCTGAATCTATTTAAAAGTCCAAATTTTGATAGAAAAAATATGATCTGCACCGAATTATCTGAAAATTAAAAGTTCTATAAGAAAATCCAAACCGATAGAAAAGTCCAAAATTCTAAAAATTGAAAATCCTAAACCGATTTTTTAATTCTCATAAATATTTAGATTAGGTTTAGAAATATTTAAATAAAATATTTTTATTATAAATAAATTATATATAATTCGGATTTAAAAATTTCAATCCGAAAATCCAAAATTTAATCGATCCGAACCTAGAATCTAAAAAATCCAAATCGAATTTTACATTTCGATTTGATTTGGATTAAATATTTTATTTTTGAGTATTTTGTTCACATCTATCTTCTTCTGTCTGAAATGATACAATGTAAAACCACCAACGGGAAGCTAAAGCAATTCAGTCATCCGAAAGTAATTAATTATTCAAGATATTAAGAGTCATTAAGGATTAATTTGAAGAGATCATCTTAAGTATTTTCATGAATATGATAAGCTATTTAATTAGCAAGGAATATAAAGATTGAGATTCGTGTCTTGATCTCTCACCTTTAATTATAAACGGGAGGAATCTCACTAAATTATAACACGCGTGGCATGATAGAACTAATTTTTAAGAATGTAGAAAGTCTGCAATAAACCAAGCTCAAAATGTAACAAAACATACGATCCGTTTATGGTCAAGATCACATTTGATTTCGCATATGAAATCTTATCCATATGAGATTTATATAATGATGAGAAATTGACTTGAAATTGGGCGTTCATTTAATTCTTCCATGACAATGATCTCTGAGGAAATGTTTGGACCAAAGATGTGTCAATTCTTAGATCGATGCTTAGAGTACAGTATTTTTAGTGGATCGAGTAGCTTGGGGTTGTGCTATATTGTCGATACTTTTATCAAATTTAATCTAGAAAACTAGTTAAAGAATGTTATGATTTTTCAAGTTTAGGCAGGGGTGAGCATTCGAATTGTTAAAATTGAATTAATCAAAAAATTTATGATAATTAAATAAAATTGAATCATATAGTCTCGAAACAAAACTTATCCGAGCAAACTTTTTTGGTTCAAATTCGGTATAAAATCGAAAAATTGAAATTTCTATAAAGTAATTCCTAAATAAATATAAAATATAATCTATATATTTATATTATAATATTAGAAAGTAAAATTGTTTTTAATTACCATAAAAATATAGATAAAATATGATATATATATATATATATATATAATAAATAGCTCATTAGGAGACAAAAGCACAAGACGACAAAAGTATAACGTTAATATTTTCCCAGATTAAATTTTAATTTCAAACGTCTACCTTTCTAATAGCTAGTTTGAACTCAAATCTCTATAAATATGAGACTTCTTCGACTGCATAATTGTTGATTGAAAGAAAGCCTTGAAGAGAAGATAATGACTCACTCCAACCTCCAACTTCGACGAGACTTGGATAGTTTCCGAGCTACCATATCCTAATGGTTTGACCACTTCGTCTATGGTGAACCAACCTAAGTCCAGTCTCCCAAATCACCTAAGTCGCACTCATTGCATATGTCAAACGTAGCTTAGACAAATGAGTTTAACCTTAGCACAATTTTCAATATAAAGACTCACTTGATCACATGGAAAATGGGTGAAGCGTAGGTAAGAGGTTCAATATGAAGTTGTAAGGGTGAAGTTAGGGTGAAACCGCGAGTAAGCAACAAGTTGTAGCTGTCTGAAAGTAAAGGAGGTCGCAAGTAACCCAAAAGTAAGTGCGAGGTGTGCACTCAGAAAATGGGTGAAACGTAGGTGAGAGGTTCAATGTGAAGTTGTAAGGGAAGTTAGGGTGAAGCCGCGAGTAAGCAACAAGTTGTAGCTATCTGAAAGTAAAGAGGTCGCAAGTAACCCAAAAGTAAGTGCGAGGTGTGCACTTAGAAAATGGGTGAATCGTAGGTGAGAGATTCTGTCCTGATAACCCAAGGACGGATGATCCCTAAGAAAATTGAGATGTGAAATCACTTCAATTGGAAGTCTAAAACAAAGAATTCATAAAGAGTCGGGAATTCACATGCTCAACATATTTGTGGACATATGAGAAGTTTACCCAATCATGTAAAATTTGGTGTCATTATTGTTCGTGTTTACTTCCTACGTTGCATATCTGACAAACAACATTGTTATCAGTCGACTCAGACTTAATCTGATAGACTTGCATCAATATGAAGCATGCTTTCATATGACTTATGTTATGCCTTATTTCAATGTTTTCAAGTATATGGACGAGAAAGCATTCAGTTATGCACTCCGCTCACAGACTGAGTCAAGATGTTATCCATTGATCGCCTGTCTAAGTCATTAGAGGGAATGTGATATGACTTGGTCACACTCTCGATTAGGCTAGTGAAAACTTGAAAGATCTGATTTTTTTTTCCAGTCAGGTGTATTTCTTCCCCTGTATACACTTGATATCTCGTTCAGGACCAACCTTCATAGTTCACAAATTCAAATCAATACTTGAATGTCACATTGACTTTTCATAAGACTTCATAAAATCAAAATCTAAATAAAATATATATTAAACATTTATTTTCATTGGATTTCCAAATAAAACATATATATATATATATATATATATATATATATATATATATATATTCCCAACTGAAAAATACATACTAAATTAAAAGTTAATATTAATGTATATTTAAATAATTTTATTGAATTTAACTCCAAAATAAATAATTTCTTCAATATTTAACCAAATAAAAAAATATTAAAATAAATTTAATTTGGCCAAATATCTACCAACTGATACACGCAAAACTATATATCAATAATCGGCAACTCCGTTTTCATCATGTTAGATTTTTCTTAATGGAATCCATCTTCAGTAAAATATCATAGAGCAGTACTCTACTAACCTATTTGATAGGTTAATTCTATATTACTCCTTACTCACCAAAATTTGTTTCTAATTTCATATTTAGTATATTCCTCAAATTTATTTCATTTCAATTTATGAAAATTATCCTATAAAATACTTCTATTTATTACTTTTAATAATATTCTTTATTTATATCTTTTACCACGCATGATTCATCAATATCCCTAACTATTACTCTCTATGGCACCATTTATTTACACATGTTACCACTCATGACACACCACTAAATAATTTAACATTGTACTAATGTGGAACTCATACTCTATTCACAAAACACTCAATAACTTTTATTAAAATCTACAACGAATATTTCCCATAAACATATTTTGGGAATGGAGGGATTAAGAGTCACTTTTTGGTCAAATTTGAGACAATACATGTATATACATTTTAGATGGGTCCCGTGGTTGATAATACTTTTATATCTAAATACATGATCTCTTAAGTTCGAATAATTTAAGGGTATTACAATACGAGATTGATACAAGAATGAGTAGTAAAATAATTTTTAATTGAGTTTACGACATGTACATGTATATACATTCTAAATGAATTTCATAGATCGTATAATTTCAAATTTTTACTTTGAATTTAATTTTTAATCTTTTTATTTGTCATTTTTTAATCGAATTTGAGACAATATATGTATATACATTCTAGACGGGTCCCAGTGGCTGAAAATACGTTTGTATCTAAATACATGATTTCTTAAGTTCGGATAATTTAAGGGTATTACAACACGATATTGATACGAGAATGAGTGGTAAAATAACTTTTTAATTGAGTTTACGACATGTACATGTATATATATTCTAAACGAATTTCATAGATCATATAATTTCAAAATTTTACTTTGAATTTAATTTCTAATCTTTTTATTAGTCACGTTTTAGTCGAAATTGGGATGAGTATATCTTTATATATGGATCCCGATGGATGAAATTTTTTTATCCTAATATATATGACCTTAAATAGGCTAATTAGAGGGTGCTACTGTTTTGAATTGGTATCTAATGTGAATAATAAATCATTTTAATCGAATTTTTATAGGTTGAATAATTTCAAATTTATAGTTTGAGTTTAATTTCTAATCTTTTTATATTTTGGAAAAGTTTCTAATCGATTTTGGTACTATCTATTATACTCTGAACTATCAGAAATATTTTTAATATCGATTATATATCAATTGTGTCCATCTTCCATTTTTTGACTTTGAAAAGTTGAGGTGGCTCGCTGGATTGCCACGGTGTATATAACAATCTGATGATGTTGTTTCTATCATATAAGTTTGTGATGGTCCATGGGGATTCATACTAATGTAGTGTGTGGGGGGAGAGAGGAAGGAGAATATATCAGTTAAGACAAATTAAAACTTTCTTTTCTCAATACTTGATCTCTACTTTATCAGTAACTATAGTTAACTGAAGTCAGTTGAGTACTGATGGTAGTACTCTTGAGCAATTCAAATAAAGAGAGTCTTGTTCCGAGTGATATCAGTCAGTAAATCTACTGACTACTCAGGTAGATAATTAGTTGGACTGATAACTGATGTGAATGGGTGCAGAATATGGTGGTTACTTATTTGTCTTTACTGAAAACTCAAATTGGTATAAAATATTTAGCCAAATATAGGGTTAGTCAGTTTTTAGTTTGTCTCTTGATACTGATAGAGTGTTTTAAAACAATGTTATGTTGCGTGTATTGGTGATGTTCAGTTCAATAACATGCAAAGTAAATATGATACGGAAAGTAAAGAATTGAAAGTAAACACATTTAGTTTTTACGTGGTTCAGAGATATCAACTCCTACATCCATGGACTGATAACACAGACAATCCACTAACTAGATTTGATCTTATTTACGGATACAAGATATAAACGTAGATATAGATTTTAACATTTTTATATATCTCGCCTAACTTGGTGTTCCTTCTATGCTTGTTGATGCTAATAAACCTCTGACTGCTTACGAGTGCAGTTGACCTAACTTCTTGTTTACAGGTGTAAGCCAACCAAGCTTTCAGCAACTGACACTTTGTTGCTTACTTGTCCAACTTCTACTTAAACTTGAGGGTTTTGAGTAGAGGTTTTTTCAACTAAAAGTTGAGTTGTTACATACGACAAACTTAATATTTCTAGGATCAAGATGTACAAGATTGTATCCTAGAACTTAAGAGTGCACACTGAAATCTTGAACTAATAGATATATTTGAGCTATAAAGATTTTCTGATAACACTTTGTAAACTCCATTCTTTGAAATTGTTGGGTATAAGATCTTAGAATGTGAGCTCTGAGTGTTTGAGAATATTTGAATGCGCAATGTTTTGATTCCGTTCAAGGGTTGGATTCGCACGTATTTATAGAGAGATGATGAATAGTGTCGTTGGATGGAGCACCAATCATATCCATTACATTTATCGTTTGAATTCTTCCTATTTGAATTCTTGTACATCACTATCAGAGTCTGCATTATCGTGCACCGTAACTCTGCAACATTGAAAAGTAGTTCTGATATGTTAGGATCTTCTGCAGATTCGTTATGATACGTGACGAGTTGAACACTCAAGGCTTAAATAATTCTATGTTTTTAGTTGAGTTAACTCCGTGTTTTTTTAGTACATTGACTTCAGGTTGAATCAATCGAGTCTGTTCCGTCTTTTATCAGCAGACTGAACTACATTTTTATCAATTGAGGAACCTGAGTCAGTAAGACGTTTCAGCTTTGATTTATTTATTAGCAGCTTTGACTTCCCAGTTGTTGGTATGACACTTAGTTATATTTTCGACTTCTTTGTTTTTAGTAGCGCCGAGTCGTCGGTCCTCGATTTCGCCTCTTCCGCTTCACTCTTCAAGAGCACCGCCATCGCATCGTTGTACCTCGATCTTTAGTAGTGCTTCTCTTTAGTTACACTGCATCGAAACTTTTTCGAAACTAGCTTCAGATCGCTTAAACAACATCAATCTTGGGTCTGTTCAAACTGGTAATTCTTCTACTAAAATCTGTAACCAAAAATGCTAACTCATTAACATGTGAGTAACACTATATTACACCACTAGAACAATCATTAACGGGTTTTGATAACTAAGCAAAACACAGTTAAGAATGAATTTTCCCAACAATTTGAGAAAAAATTAAATATATCGTGACAATCAGACGAGCCACGTCAAGTTTTCAGAATCAAAAGATGAACGAGTGCACAATTGATATAAAATCGTTAGTTCAAGATTTAAAAAATATTTTTGATAGTTCAAAATATAATTGATAGTGTCAAAATAGGTTGGGTTTAAAGTGATATTAGCTCTTTTATATATTTTTAGTATTTTTTTGTTATAATTTTATCCGTTCTTTAATAGTTATTTCAATGAATTATCAAAATATGAATACATATAAAAATAGAATATAAAGTGATTTTATATCAAAATTCAGAGTTATGCTAATAAATGAAGGTTAATCACCTAAAGTTGAGAGGGTTCCTAATTTCCTATAGGCAAACATAGGGGTGAGCAAAATACACGAAAATCGAATAATCGAATCAAAAAATCAAATTTGATTCGGTTAATTCGGTTAAAACCGAATTAAAATTCGGTAATTCGGTTTGCGGTCGGTTTGTAATAACCGAAAACCGAATTATATATATATATATATATATGTATAATATTATTTATTTATTTAGAATTATAATTTTAATATATCATCTTTAATCCTATTCATTTCTCTCTCTCCTTATTATATCAATATATAATATTTATAAAATATAATATTATTTATTTATTATATAATACTATCAATTATTTTATTTTATTTTGCAAAATATTTGTATATATATAACATATAGAAATGTATTTTTATATATAAATATCAATATATAATATTATTTATATATTCGTTTGAAAAAAAATTGCTAAAAATAAACCATTTTTTTTATATATAATATTATTTATTTATTCACTTGGAAAAAAAAAATTGCTAAAAATTCGGTTTAACCGAAATAAAATTCGGTTCGGTTCGGTTGTTTTTTTGAAAAATTCGGTTAATTCTATTCGTTTATTTTTTTATCCGAAACCGACCGAATAACCGAATACTAACCCTAGACAAACATATGAAATTAAGACGAAAACACAAAAAGAAATTTGTACGGTCGAAATAAATGGCAATATAATATATTGAGAATATCGGATTTAGATCACCTCATGCGGAGTGTAGATTTGCACACAACATAAAGGCTGACACTTAGATCCGTGCAAATGCAAGTAATAGATTGTTCATAGATTTTCAATAATAACTACCATACGTGTTATGCATTATTCTTTTATTACTGTTCATTTTGTAATATGAGATATTGACTCTGAGATTTCTTCTGATTCTCATCGATAATATATGCTATAAGATATAAATATATGCATGTATGATATAGGCTACAGCTATATATAGGCTAAGTTGTCAGTTTCTTATATTCGTGTAAATATCTGTATATGTATATATATAATTTATTAAAAACCAAACCTTAAATTAATAATTATAAACTAATTTAATCCTCCAATTTTTCTAATCTAATGTCAATAGTTTTTTCTTTCAATAATATATTTTTTCCAATTAAAAATGACTGAAAATTAATATTTTTTCCAATTAAAAAAGTAAAAATAAATTATAGGCACGAATTATACCACCATAGTAAAAAAATGGGATTTTCAAATTTCAGAAGTTTAGACACCGTAAAATATGATATGCTATAACTTACACGATATGTTTAGTTTTTATAAAGTTGTGTTATGCTTTTCAACAAGTTTCAACAGTTTAATATATTGTTAAGTTTTCTTATGTGCATTATGCTTTTTATGCAGTTTTAATATAGAGAAATTTCTCAAAACTCAGTGATGCTGCATAAAACTCATAACAATTAATATTTTCCTCTAATATTTTGAATATTCGTCCAACAACAGACTTCGAATTAATGTCACATGATGGAATATACTCACCATTCTCACCAACACTCATATAAACTATTAAACACAAAAAGAATTTGTTTATCCAACGAAATGCTTTTGCACCATATCATGAAATACTTTTAACGCATTATATACACTGCTTTGGTGATGAACATACAAACACCAAAAAAATTTACACACCCATCGCCGAACTATCAGCCATCAACTATATCCATGAAAAAGTAATGATAATTGTATAGATACTGAATGTTATCGTGTAAGTTATAGAAACAGTTTAAGATAATTAAAAGGATGATGATTAAAAGTAACTGAATTATAAAAAATCCTAAAAATTAGTAACTACCATAGTTTTAAAATTACAATGACAAATATAACCTTTTAAATAAATTTCAAAATTAAAAATGACTGAAAGTTCAATGTTGGTTTATATTTGATTCTCTACTACTTATCTAACTATATATATAAGGATAAGTTTATGTGTGAATGAAGTCAAGTTGACATTTATGGATTTTGGATTAAAGTAACATTATTTGACATTTTTATTGTGATCAGATTTTGGGTAATGTGTCAGTTATCAAAATCAAAGATTTGAAATAATTAATAGATGTTCATTAGTATTTACTAACAATAGGTGATCAGATTGATTAAGAAATATAGTTTGCAATATAAAAATAAAATGTAAAATTATTATTATTAAAGTCATATATCAAAATGATTACTGAGTTTATGGGGATTAAGCCCCTCTATTATTGAACTTGAATTGAAAATTATGAATTTGTCGGGACCTAATATCTTAAAAATTAGTCGAAATTTAAGGAGTTGAATAAATTCATCGTCAAGTGAAAACTTCCAAGGAAATTCAATTTGTTAGTATTCGATCGTTTAGGATCCTTAACTTAGAATTAATTGATATTTTCAACAAAAAAATGAATTAATTAATAATACATAGCACCTTAACAAGTTTAAGATAGATTCTTGATTATTATTCTTGACTATACTGTTTTATATATGTATATATAAATAATATTAAATAGTTCTATGCAATAATCGATCTTGCTTCTAATGATAAACCATTAAATATAAAATATCCTTTGAAAGTTGATCGAAATATCCAATGTGAAATTCCAATAAATATGCACTTAGTTCAAATCAACCATTTGTGATAATTTAAAAATCTTCCCGAATTAGTTATTCAATTTCGTATTGTGCCTCCAATACCATGCAAATTTGACTTCCAATATCTTTAAATTTTCCATATTATAGAAATTAAGTGTGTGTGTGTTTTGTTTTCTTCTTTTCATGTCGACATGGATACATTTATTTATTTACACGATAAATAAAAATTTACACCAATAACTTATTTGTTCTTTCAACTCGATTGAGTATATATAAACTCGGATGCAAGTGTGTGTAATAATAGAGTTGTATTAAAATAAAAAATCGCTTATTGCGAGAACTGTGAAAATATTTACACTACAATAACATATACGTTCAGTGCAAGTATTCTCATAGTCATCACAAATATGCAAGAGGTTTTTATTTGAACCATTTTCAATATATATATATATATATGTGTGTGTGTGTGTGTGTGTGTGAACCAAAACCGATAAATTCACCGTGAAAGTTCACGTAAGAATGCAAATATTTGTAAGAAATAAGAAATATAACATTTAACGTAAAAAATTATTGCACTAAATGTATAAATTTCTTGCACCAAAAAGTTGTTGTACCGTATTTGGTGCAACAAATTTATATATTTAATGAAATAACTTCATAAATGTATCAAAAAGTTGTTGCATTCTTATTCTTACCAATATTTACATTCTTATTTTTACGTGATTCATCTCATATATATATATATATATATATATATATATATATATATGAGAGAGAGAGTGTGTGTGTGAGAGGTTTAAATAAGAATAATTTTTAACGTGATAACTAAGAACTACAAATATATTTGGTGCAACAAATTTATATATTTAATGCAATAACTTCATACGTTCAATGCTGCATTCTTATTCTTACCAATATTTACATTCTTACGTGATTCATCTCATATATATATATATATATATATATATATGGAGTGAGAGAGAGATAGTGTGTGTGTGTGTGAGAGGTTTAAATAAGAATAATTTTTAACGTGATAACTAAGAACTACAAATATTCATTATGAAAAAACGAATTCACTATGAAAGTTAATGCATCCGTTAAAAAATTACACTAAATCCAAAAGTTTGGAATTTTTACTCATGGTTCAAATCCCACGAGGGGCGAAAAATTGTATTTTTTGAATTCAATAACTTTTCCAACGGATTCATCAACTTTAACACCAAATTCATTTTTTTTTGTTCTCATATTCTCACGTTAACCCTCCCACATATATATATATATATATATATATATATATGGGAGGGTTAACTTGAGAACCATTTTTATCATGTACATATAATCCTTAACATACATAAAAGAGAACAAATCATGTCAATTATATTTGAAAATGTAATGGTTATTTTAAGTGTACATATGAATTAGTTATATGTATATTTCTGTATATAATTATGTATTTGTCCATCTGCATCATAATTTGTGCATTGAATCTAAAATGTCAATATTGGTTTTTCAAGGGTTGATATATGTCCTCATGTTTACACTATAAGGAGTGTTCACACGATAACCACTCCATATTCCTATATTTAGAGAGTCTTTCAAATAAAAATATTTTTTTATAACTAAAATCAATATGCACCATTGATCTTTGTATAATCTAGGATTGTTATAGAAAAAGATAATATTATAATACATAAAATACATTAATGTATACATAAAAAACATAATCAAATAAAAGCATTATTGAATTTTTTAAAAAGCATTATTCTGTGTGAAATCAATTTTGATCATCCATCTAGTTAAGTATTTCACACTTAAGCTTGAATTAAGTTGTAATTAACATTATTATAATTTTACGTTCATGATTGGCCGCTTGTAGTCGATATTGTGCACATTATCGTATCTCATTTTCTAGCTAGCTGATGTCATATAATTTATTTATTTATTTACAGCTTTAACCTAAAGTAAAGCAAGATATGAGCTTAACATTTGGATTCTTGTGGGAAAGAAAAAAAGGAAAAGTGAAGAAGAAAGCCTTATAGACATTTTTTTAAAGCAAATAAGAAAAGTTACTATTATTAAATATTGGTGCAACATAACAAAGGATAAGATTGTGTAATTAATATGCAGCATTCTTTTTTTTTTTGGAATAATTGAATTGTAAGTTATGGTGGAGGTGAATACACGCCTCTCAAGTCTCAACTAAAATGCACCTAAAATATTTTGTAACTCATTCTCTTCTTTATCTTTTGTGGCAAGATTAAAGAAAGAATAATTACTGATTTTTTTTTTCTTATAGAAAAAAGATTGGAATAAAGGGCCAGAAAAAGATAAAAGAAAATGGAAGATAACGAAAAAATTGATGGGGATGATGATGCTTTACTTTCATAGATATACACGACGGGATTTTGACCCGTGATAATAACATTGATTTTGATGGAACAATCAATCGGTTTTTTTTTTAAGATTAAAAACTTTTTTTATAATAATGTGCTAAATTAAATTATATCTTATATATTTTCGTATTGATAATTCAATTTTTGTGAATGCCAAATATCATTAACTAAAGCGCATAACTTGATATTATATTAGAAAAGAAAATCCAAATCAAATAAAGTTATAATTTGACAATATTTGTAAAGTTAACAAATCATAATACACGTTTATATTAAATCTTGTATACGGCCAATATGTCTTCTGGAATCAATAAATTAGATCATTGATTGTAAAATTTCATACAAATCTATATTTCTTTTCTACAAGTATATAACAATTCAATGACAAATTCCCAACATAAATGTGTGTGACCCACATGAAATTCTTCTATTTGTTTAGATCCTCGAAATTCTAATACTTTCTCGCATTTTAGAAAATGACTTCAACTAAAGGGATGCGAATTTATGCAAGTTAAATCAAGACAAATTTTACAATGAAAATATAATTCACTTTAATAAAAGATATCTGTATGAAGATATCAAAAATATTTTTCCAGCTGGTTTGGGATCAAAAGTTGATTATTAGATAATAAAGTTTATAGGAAAAATACTCAAAAGTGAGTGCTGTAGAACTTGACAGCTCTTGCAATTTCCACTTATATGTAGACAGTGGTCAAAGTAGATTTCACGAAATAGAGCCCTTTTCAGAATTATAAATGCAAATTCTTCTAGAGAAATAGTAATGCTTTTACCACTCATTTTCGTGGCCTCAATCATATTGCTTTTAGTATGAGTACAAATCGGAACCCTTTATTATTATTATTATTATTATTATTATTATTATTATTATTATTATTATTATTATTATTATTATTATCTATTTTGTTTTAGTTTCAAACTTTTTTATGTGTTTTATGATGTGCAGTACGACATTACAATTCTTGGTATGAGTGCACGAGTGAAAATGTTGGTAACATAATTCTGATAAAACTATTAATCTAATCTTTGTGAAGCTTAATTAACGTACGCCATGACATGATAATGCACGAAACTTAGGATCCTCAGTAGACGCACATCAAATGAATAACTCGTATTAAGCTCGATTCTAATAAAATATATATAAAAAAGGATTTTTGTTTACAGGTTAATTTGTTAAAAGAAAAAGGCATTTATGCTTTTGTACTATTTATTAAACTACAACCCTATCTCAAAGTGTTTCTATATTCATCAAAGTCTACATTTAGAATAGAAAAAAAAATCCGAAACATGTGATTATACAAAATTTAAAATGGAAAGTGAGTAATATATTGAATCAGCACAAGTATTCTTGTAGTCAATAGTCATAGATTATACAAGACGAGACATTTTAATACATAACGATTTATTTACCTATCTTTTTTTTGTACCTCAGAAACGAAGAGACAAAATCAACCAAAGAATGAAGAAATTGCAGAAATTGGTCCCAAACTCCAGCAAGGTATGTTGATAAGGACTTTTCAAATTTAATTCATGTTGTTCACGGAGTAAGATTATTCACTTCACAAAATGGACATCAATCATTTTGCATCAAAAAAATTTGCAGTACTTGCAATTATTACTTGATTTCCCAAAATTCATATTGAAAAATTGTGCAATATACAACATAACACGTTCATCCACACACTTACAAAACACCTTCCAAGTCAAGTCCGTTATCACAATATTTTTCTATTTGCCAATCTTATATTTCAATTTCCTATTTTATTTTCTCAATGAAATATTGTGTGCGAGATGAAGATCAAAATGGCATATGGGCCGTATTCTAAAAAAGATAAAAAAAAAAGGTAAAAGAACTAGAAATCAGTAATGCAATGATGCCCAGTATCAAATTTTGACCATATACATGCACCATTTCACCTATTCTATTCTCTCCATCGCCTAATAAAACAAAGATAGAAAACGACAATGTTTCAAGAAATGTATCGATACGATACGACTGATCAGAGAATATTCTGGCAAGGGAGAAGTTGGCACCTTTTCAACATTTCAATAGAAAATAAGAGAACTTTGCTTGTATATTTAAAATTCGACTTCGTATTGCTGAAAACTAGCAGACGATAATATTCAAAGGCATTGTGTTTCAACAAGATGATCAATATATACCTAGTGTGGTTCAACAAGATGATTTATGTATTAAATTACCAAAAAAAAAAATGATCAATATATACGAACTTTTTTTATGTTCTATGGTCATAAGTATTTTCAAGGACTTGCACCCCAGGTCCATATATTTGTCGACATCGGTCGTTGAATGAACTAACAAGCCGAGAAACCACTTCTTTGAAGAACATGTTGGCAATCTGCAATAGCATCATAAAGATTAATATAAATGAATACTAATATTCTATATCCGTGGTTCTTTTCTCCCTAATGCGAGCAGTAATTGAGTGAAGATGTTTCTCAACACATTCCTATTCCATCTTTTACTTTATCCTACTAAAGATTTGTCGCTACATCCTTTAGCAAACTATCATATTATTACCAAATTGTGGCAATAATAACAATCATGAAACTTGGCAAAAGACACCAAATTTATGCCTAAAGACTCGTAAGTTGAAACTAAGAGCGTGTTTGGTTGAGCTTATAAGCTCTTTAAAACAGCTTATAAGCTGTTTAGGAGCTTATAAGCTGTTGCAAAGTGTTTGGCAAAATAAGCTCCTAAACAACTTATAAGCTATGAAAATAAGCTCTAACACCTTATAAGCTCCCTTAAAAATAAGTTGATCAATCCTAACTTATTTTTTCATAAATTTATAAGCAATCATGAATTTACCAAAATAACCTTATATAGTTCGTTATTTCCTACACATACATTAACAATTTCACCTCTCGTTCTCTCTAACTATGATTTTCTCTCTCTAGCTCATGATTTTTTCTCTAGCTTATAAGATCAATTATCCAAACACTTTAACAACTTATAAGTTCTTGATACATTACATCTTATAAGCTCCTGAAACATCTTATAAGCTCTTGGAGCTTATAAGCTCTCTAAAATAAGCTTAGCCAAACACCCCCTAAGTTATATATTCCCAAGGTGAAAATTTTAATTTATTTCAACTCAGCAGTAAGTTGTTATGTTGTAAACAGGTATCTCATATGAACCCAACTATGAAAAAGTTAACTGAAAGCCAAAAAGGAACTTATTTTAAAATTCTAGAGTTTGAACTACTGAAGAAGCTTACTTGTCGATAAAATGGTGACTGAAACTTGAAGTCCACAATGAAATAGAGGCTGCAACTTCCAGGAACAGGTCCAGGGGTAAATTCCCAGACATTAATCAAATGATCAAAAAGACTAGTTTGGGATGAAGTCGTCTGCAAAAAAATAGAAATAATAGATGTAATGCATAATAAGCCTTTATTCTTTTTTTTCAACTCATTTCTATCTAATCGATTTTGTATTTTTTCTGGTTTGAAAAATCCGTGGCGCATAGCTACTGGAAGGAAAACACTAAGGGCAACCTTAAAGATTGAACTATTGACTTAAGCTGTCTCAATTTGATAATACTCATCCTTAATAAAATACGATATTGAGTTTGTCTGTTATTCTCACACTTGTGATATTGCTAAACCAAAGTTAGTAACCCAAAAACTAAGTCAAGGGAAAGAGATGAAGGACTGAAGACTGAACGATAAAGATACTCATCAAACATAGAGTTGATAAAACAAGAGGCAAACATAATGTAAACGTAGACTACTTGGCTAATGGCTAAGGCAACCCTACATATATTCCCATAAGATCACGGGTAAAAAAGAAAAGACAAAAGAGAACAGCCGGATGGGTCTACCGAGGCTCCATCACAGTCATCAATCCTCTAGACAAATATTAGAGGTCGGATTCACACCATTAACCAATTTCTATCATGCAGCCATCTACAATTTTCCAACCAAAATTTCAGCTACAAAGGTGCAGTATCATCACTTTCACGCTGCTTGCTATATGTCAATGGAAAAACATGATACCAAGTAAATTTAAGCAAACACTACACGCTTCCACATGCCTATAGTTAGGATTCCATTTCCTATTCTAAGTTTCTAACTTGTGAAACTGTTTCCTTTATGATAACATTAGTAAGAGAACAAATATGAGAAGAACTGATAAAATAAGATTAGATGAACAGAGCCAGAGGTCTCAATGTTGTGTAGTAACTAGTAAGTTTCATTGAGAATCTTTCATTCTTTCTTTCTTCTTTCCCATAGACAAGACTCAGATTCTTGTTTTTAATATGAAAGAAAAAGGAGAAGAATATTTTGGTCTAAAGAACATATGTGATGTCATCCAAAATAGATCAATCTACAATATCTGCCCTCCGCCTCCAATGGAGGATATTCAGAGAGAATTATGTAGGTCTTCTCGAAATTCATTCACAACTTATTTTTAGGAAATGTGAATACAATGGAGTAATAATAAGTGAATGAGTTTGGAAGAATTCATAGTAACAACTATTATAACCTTATATTATCAATGAATCCGTTTAGCAAATGACATGTAATAAGCTAACAAAATTCATCTCCTGTCCTAAAAATTATTCCTGCTTATTTCAAAGCCTTGTCTTTCATAGTATTAAAACTCCGCAGCGTCCATATAAAGTCAATCAGTTTATAATCTGTAAACAACCAAAACCCAATATATCTACCCTAACCTCAACATGATGAGATTAACAGTTAAATCCAGAAAATCTTTATGGAGAAGCCATGTACTAATTTTAAGCACAAAATGAAGTGGTAAGTTAATACCGATAACAAAACAGCAATAGTAAACGGTCAAATTTGGAGGATAAGTGGTTATTGTGAAACCTATACTCCAGCCAATCAGCAAAACAAGAAAAAACAGAATATGAATATATGAAGGGGTGAGAAGTCTGCATAACATGGATCTTCACCTTAATGGATTTTGGTTTCGTTAGCTCCACATGTGATATATAACTTTCGACAAGAAATTTAAAGCCAATTTCTAACTCTGCATCAAAACTTCCATCAGGGTTCTGGCAAATTATCTGTGAGCGCTGACACCAAGGAAGAAAATCTTCATACATGTCAACGGCAGCAACCACATTGAACAATTGTTCAGGTGAATATCTAACATTTTAATAAAAGATAAATCAGCACAGGGCACATTTGTTAAATGAGTCAAAAGCCACATTGATTGCACCCAATAAATCACAGTGACTGTTCATTATATTTAGTTCGATACACATTTAGTGCAACATACAGTATGGTTCTCCAAACCTAATGCCCCCAGCACATATAGATAATAGATATGATTAGATTCTTTCAAATCATAATAGTTAAATAATTTGATTGGCAGCCATTTTAACGATCCACACCTACATTTTCAAATAATAATACATTTTAACCTAAGTCACGTAATCCATCCAAATTTTCAAAATATTCCCACGCATTGCCACCAAAAGCACGGAATTCTTCAAACAGGATTTCCACAAAGAATCGAAAGAAAAATTCAAAACAACAATACAGCTCGATTAATGAAACATTACCCCAAAACACGTCTCTCTTGGTGCACTTTCGATAGCATACTACCCTCTTCCCCATCACCGCATCCCAGAAACCCTCTCTTTTGGTGAACAATATTACTAACATGCGATGAATTTGCACAGCCTAGGAAATTGCAGTTCCCGTAACACCCAATTTCCACAGAAGAAAATGCATTATTATTCCCGGCGATATTCCTCGAACGCCGAATCTGGTTGTAGCTAGGAAAATCTCTCGTACGTTGCCGCAATGGATTCCGGAGGGCCACCAAAGGCGCCAGCGCCCTCGGTGAGGGATTGAACGGAGGCATTTGAAGAAAAAAATCGATTAGGATTTCAACTGTTGCGATATGAACCTTAGCGAATCTACCTAGTGATCTTGAGATACGATTCGTTTGCGAATTAAGGGCAAAAATTAGGATTGATGTGCAAATTGTAATCGAGTGTTTGAAATTTTTTTTTCTTCATTTAATACGAAATTTTAAAAGGCGTACGTCACGTTGAATTGTACATTCGAGTATTTTGGAAGTTTTTGTGTGCGAAGGTTGCAATTAGTATGCCCCAATTTGTTGTTTAGTAATACAACTAAAAATAAAATAAGATTTTCTGAAAATAGGATTGTTGTGAACGATGTAAATGTGAATACTGTATTTATTTACAGGTTTACTTACAATTAAAACCGATAAATGAGCTCATCCGAAAAGCCCATCACATCAGTTTGGGCTTAAAAATTGTTCGAAAAGACCTCGGATCTATCGAGCCTTCGGGCCAAAAAACCCGGGGTTTAGGACTAAAAAGTCAGTCCGATTCTATTAAATATATATATTTATAATATTATTTAATATACATATCTAAAATTTTGTAATAATATTAATTATATTTTATATAATTATTTATTTTTTATAGTGACAATTTTCTTACTAATTATATTAATCAGGAAAATATATTTTTTTAAAATTGCAACACATCAAAATTCTGAAAAAAATAATAACTTCATAAATCATTCAAAAATAATTTATAAGAGAAAAGATCTCTAAAAATATACAGGATGATGATTAATAATTTTATAATATGTACAAATTATTTTGAATCCTTAATCTTAAATATATATTGTATAATTAATTTTTTATTTTTATCATTCTAGGAGTATAAGTGAGATTAACGTTTAATAACATTATTTATCTTTGATTTGTAATTACTATTTTTCTCCTTAAATTAAAGAATTAAAATTTATATCTGCATTACAAAATCATCGCATGAATACATAAATATGTTAAGATGTACAAGAAACATTATCATAAGAATAAGCAAGCTCAATATGTTGTCATAATTGATTCTTTATTTAAGTTAAGGAGTTATGCGATTTTAATTATGTATTTCATTTATTTATTTATTTAAAAATTAAAATATAATTTTATATATTAAAAAATAGAAAATAATTTAAAAAAAGCCCGTCCGCTCGAATTGGTTTGAGCTTCATATTTTTAAGCCCGAAAAATTTAAGGCGAGCTCGATCCAGTCCGAAAAAATGTAAAAGCCCAACCAGCTCGGGATCGGCCCGCTACATTGGTCAGCTATACTTATGATGGACACATGTTTAACAATCACGAATCTTTACGTTTAGTAAGTAAAACTTGCACAATCCATACCTATATTGACTAAACATAATGAATCGTCACATAAAATGAATTTTCAACATGCGTTTGTTGGTCTGATGGTAAAACGATTAATGTTTGAGACTAAATATCTCAGAATAAATTCACCGTGATGTGATATTTTAAAATTTGTATACTAATTAAATTTATAAAAAAAACTCAATCATTTAGTTGTTGATAATATCATGTGTCCAAAAAGAGAAGAGAATATCGTGTCATAACAAAAATATTTAATTCAAATAGTGCTTACATGGTGTTATTATCTATTTTAGTATGACTGAGGGTACGACAAATTGAGTCGAATATTATCGAGCTCGAATTTGACTCGTGAGTTATCGAATCCGCTAGTTGTTATCGTCTTTAATCCACCCTGAAAATGAAGGTTGCCATTGAATAGAGTGAATCACCGAAGCTTTGTGTGGTTTCCCTTTAAATGTCGTTCCCTCCGGTCCGTTCTCGGGTTGGATTAGGGGAACAATATTTGTGCAAGTAGGGAAGATCCAGAGCTAAGCCCTCCCATACAGGCCAGTTTGATTGTTGCCCTCTTAGCATCTCCGCTCTGAAATCAAGGGATTACTCTGAGTTCAGGAAATTAGGTTAAGACATCGATGCGAGAATCTGTTCTCTTACATAAGCTTCTTTTATGTGCATTAGCTCCCCCCATCGTAGATGGTTCAGCCACGTTTGGGTAAAGCGGTGCATAAAAAGGGGTTGGTCCGTCAAAACTCTAATTTCTTCACGAATATCTTCAATTTTACAAATGTCAACAAATCCACTCATCTAGAAATACATGCTTAGAAGATCTATTAAATCAAAAATTTGCGTTAACATGGAAAAGGTGTTATTTAAACTCAGATATTTATCATTTTTCTTTTTAAAAAATTGCGAGGTTCCCTTAACTTTTATTATAACTTTACCTTCGGGAATATCTAAACATATCGACGCATTATTCATCACGTCGTTCGAGAAAAGCCAATCGGAGCTTAAATTTGAAACTACTTAATAGCTGACTGAAGCTTGAGTTCAGAACTGTCAAATAACTTCTGTTTTTATACTTCAGTTAGTAATATATGTACATTAGTTCTCTAATTCGTTTCATTTTTGTATAAAATATAGTAATTGTATTATATTTTTGGCAAATTCAAGTAACACTTATAATTTCTCCATGTTATTTTTAAGGGGAAAAAACATTCAGCAAAATTCTGCGGACTTAAGATGTTCGTTGCTAGTACAAATCTTTGGAGGTTACTGATACTTGGGAACTCACAACTTCACCTTGTAGTAAAATGAAGGCCAATGATTCACTAGATATTTTGAAACAACGTACCTTTCGCCAGTAGCACACAACACAACTAGTAAAGTGCGAGACATTCATCAAATATTCTTCTAAACAGCTATCTCAGCGATGAAATTTTACACTGTCCACCACATACACTAGAAGCAAATCAAATACAGTTTCTTTGTGCTCGAAAAATCTACGGCCCAGAAAGTTGCTTTCAAATAACACATACGGAAAATTTGGAATACTAACTATAAAGAATAAAATCTTGGACTGTTCGTCACTTCTTTTGAGGATTTCTCTCTAAACAAACCAAGCATGGCTGTAGTTTGTCACTTCTTCGAGAGCTTACAAAATTATCTACAGAACTTTTGCAGGATTACGCCCGACATCCTTCTCCACAGTCAACTCTTCTTGCCTGGAGTTAGAAGTTGCATTTGTATCAATCGGAATACTAGGATCTCTGGTGTTGGCACTGGGGATCTTCGTCTATCTAAACTACATCAGCATTCTAGTCTTTCAGAGGTTTATGCGGATGGCCATTAGGGATAATCTGAACAAATAATTTGGAACTCTGTAAATAAGTGTGCTTTATGAGATTCAAGGTGTGTTGGAAAGATGCAGATGGTATGAGAGCAAGTAATTACTTGATTGTTGCTTCTCGTTGTATCCATTTCGTCTATCTTAGCAGACTTTTCCTCTGCAACAGCTTCATCGTTGAAGTTCTGATCTGTCATCTCTTTTTCAAAAGTAAAGAGCTGTGTTAAAGAAAGCCTTAACAGATTCTTTAGGAACACTGATATTTTTGTTTTTTCACTCTATTTATTGATATGTACTCTTATGCCTAGTGAATCATGGAAATGTGATGGTAGTTGTATAAAGTAGTCATAAATATGTCCAAAAATGGGAGGAGAGAAACCTATATTGTTGCCATTATAATCTTCGCGTGAAGGTGACAAGTTGCTCGTAGGCGTTGTTGCTAAAAGAGCTCTAGCAGAAGAAGATGAACACCTTTTGATTGCCTGTATTTTTGAGTTCCGATAGCGCTGGATCCATGGATTTGACAATGGGACTTTGCACTCCTCTCTTTGGTCGTATTCAGATTCATCCCTTTGGAAGTCGACTCTAGACCAAAATCCATCACGAAGAACCTTAAACTACAAAGCAAACAATAACTTTCAGAGATGGTTCTGAATATGGAAATACATGAACATAACAATGCAAAATTAGTACTGATATGGGCAAAGGTAATAGAGATTAAACCTGGCCAGAAGTGCGGGTGCTCGTCTGCTTTTGCTTGAGAGGTTTTGATCGTGATGAAGAGCTTGTATGAGACTGCAAACCAAACATCTCTATCGACTTGTATAGCTGGTTGACAAATGTAGATTCCATAGATTTGAGAAACAAGCAATGTTTCTCGTCTGTCCATTCAGGTGCCATCAGCTCTCTTTCCTGATACTGCAAGAACTAAATTGACTAAACTATAACCAGGAAATCTTGGTAGAAGAAAGTAGGCAATGCAAGAACCAATATATGTTTCAGTGTATATCAATGCACAAGGGCAAGGAATGTCTATCGACTAAATTCGCAACACACATTCAGGCAAGATCGAATGCTTTATACAACCCTAACTCAGTGTCTCATCAGGCAAATATAGCATCTCCTTGTTCTTAAAAAAATAATAAAACTCGCAGCGCTACGACTTGACATACCAACTTCCAATGACAAATTACAATGGATTAAGAAGATGGATAATTCAATAACCAACACACATCTCAGTGTATATCAATGAAGGATCACCATTGCAAAGAGGGGCAAGAACAAGGAGGACTGCCGACTAAATTCGATTCCAAAGATGCTAAACTACTCAACATAGGCAGCATCCAGGCAAAATCAAATGCTTTTATACAACCTTAACACGGTCCCATAAAGCAAATGTAAGCACTTTCCTTTTAAAAAACAAATTGCAGTTCAAAGTTTGAGCATACTAACTTTCAAAAAGAAATCACAATGGGTTCAAATACGACCAATAACACGGTGAAAAAATACCATTAAAGAATGTTGAGAAAACAAATCAAAATACTCAAGTTAATTCAATGTGCTACGTAGATTAATCTTTTTTTCTTAACACGGCCATTGAAATAGTATTTTTTTCATCAATCAGCAGCGTATAAATCGTACCATTTCATACAAAACGACTCTATAACTTTGTATCCTTTCACTACTATCCAACAATAACATATGATACAGAATCAAATAACACAAATAATAGGGTAATTCTATTCATCATTTGATCAACAACAAAACAATTTAATGAGGAAAAAGAAAAAAGAAGAAGAAAACGAAAAAGAAAAAGCGATTCCTATTAATTAAGATCGAACACAGCGTATAATTTCTCCTTTTCCGATTGAACGACTAATAAATATCTTGTTGCTGCGAGTTTCTCAACACTTCTCCACGAACCACAGCTCAATAATTACAAAATCATCAAAACTACAAAAATCCATCAACAGCTACTCCATCTTTTGCAAACTAGAAACCATAAATATTTGAGAGGGAGAAGAGCGATTTACCACTAATGGAGAAGTCTCTTCTTGCTCGACACAATTTCTCGAGGGTAACTCCGACGAATCCATAGAATTTCTCCTTGCCTTTGTCCAAAACCTCAAACTCACAAACAAATTTAGACTTTTTCAGTGAATAACAGAACAAGGAAAACAAATTTTTTGGTGTTGGATTATTGTTTTGTGATAGTTTGGCGTTGATATTTTGTTTGGGGTTCTCTTATAAATTCGAACTGTGTGGCAATAGTAAAAAGTTCATGCCACGTGTTCAACTTTTACACGTGTCAGTCTAACAGATGTCCCCACTTGTAGAGTTAACTATATGGACCATCTTCATGTACGATATTTTAAGAAATTGTCTGTAGTTTGTATAAGTACAAATATAAAATGTAAAATTATTAATTAATTAATTAGGCTATAGTCTAACCAAATAGCTAAAGAGTAAATAATAATTAATGTCTGAATTCATCAAATGTTTACACATTTTATGGCGAGAGGTCCAACTAGAATATTTTGTAATGAAATATCTTTTTATATTAGTCATTATGTATCAATATTTATGGTGTTTTGACCTTTTAGAATGGAAGTTACTTTTCTAAATGTACATCCACGAGAGGTATGTTATATATATTTTCAATGAAATAACATGCCGACCTTATTTCATCAAACTCAAATGTGTATTATATAATAATATCAAAATAACAGATGAAACAACACCATAAATATCTTTGGATAATATCAAAATAATCAAACACTACCATACAAATTGTGATATTTTACTTCACAAACACATACGTGTCCCTGAAGATACCTCAAGCTTTAAAACTAAAAAAATGGGGAATTTGACTTATATAAAATTTTAAAAAAATAAAATATAAGCATTTCAACTGAAAATAATCATTTTAACATATGTATGTAATTTATATAAATAAATAAAAAGAAATATCTGTATATATAATAATATTTGTATAAATAAGTATTGTGTGAAACCAATATAAAATATGACGTCATGACTCATGGCTAAGGTCAGAGTGAGACAGAAAATGTGAGATATTTTGGGATTTGTAGTGCCCCAAAAATATCTAATTCATTTATTGTATTCATCCAGTTGTCTGATGACATCCAAAAGGCAAAGCTGCTCGGATCATCTGAAGACTGGAATGACTCTTTTTATCATTTACCGATAAAATAAAGCAATATGAAGTTATAGTAATAAAAAACTTGTTCTTTCTGCTTAAACAAATTACAACCCAACTCCATGAAACGAAATATTTAAATATTACTTTAATAGTTATTTTTAAAATTAAATAAATACTTACATAATAATATTCCTCATATATTCCCATTTTATAAACTAACACTCACAAGAGCCCTATATTTATTTTCTAGCTATTTTCGACTTGCAATATCCAACTAGTTTTAGTGCTTTTAGACTCACCGCAGAAAAATAGGAAAGTAATCGAGCCAAAGTGGACTGAATGTTGTCGAATTTAAGCTTAACTCGTTTATTGTTAAGATAAATCAATTTTACAAATTTGAGGAAGTTTTCTAAATATATAAATTTGATTATCTTCTTATAAAATAAGATTAATTAATACTCCTTTCATCCATCAAGAATGTGTCACTTGGTGGATAACACGATTTTAATAAAATATTTGATAGATTATTTGAATGGAGAAAGAGTTTCATCATGTAAAAATAAACGATTGAAGTTGAAATATAAGAATCGAATGTGGACCAATGAGTTTTTTTGATAGATAATGAATAGTTGTGAGATTGAATTATAAAGATTGAGTGTTCCAAAAAAAGTGATATATTCTTCTTGAGCATCAAATAAGACAATTATGATACGCTCTTGGTGGCAAGAGAGTATATTTATTAGTAAAATTCATTATTATCAAACCAAAATATAATATATTAGTAAAATACATTATCTTCTTATAAAATAAGGTTAATTAATATTTACATCTCACTAATCAAAGTACAAATACAACTGAATATCAAATTTAATATTTTGTGTTTTTAGTTAGTTCCCACAAGTACATTTAGGGGTGGGTCGGTATGGTATGCGGAAAAATTTTCACCGTACTGTACACCGTATCGAAAATTACAATATGCAAAAATTCATATTGATTCCGTACCGAACCGTTCGGCATACCGAAAGTCGGTATACCAAAAATTACGGTATGATAAAATTGTATACCGTTATCAGACCGACTTTTACTAAGATATCATACGGACTTGATATCGAAATTACCAATTCATAGCGAAATTACCAATTCATACCGCACTGATTTCAATATACCGAATTCATACCAAATTTTTTGGTATATACCGATATACCGGTATGTACCGATAAACGGTATATATCAAAATTTTCGGTATATACCACGGTACGGTATATATCGGTATACCGTGGTATCCAAAAAATCAATATTGTTACCGTATCGAAAATTAACAGTACGGTATCATACTGTACCGAAAATTACGGTATACCGAAAATTCGATATTTTCGATATTTTTTCAGCACGATAAGTTCGGGATACCGATTTTTCGGTATTTTTTCCCACCCCAAGTACATTAACCAACTTATGAGTTTGACTTATTTACGTAAACAAACTCGAACAAGCTTTTATCAAACCGAAATATCATAATAATTTACAACACAAGATATATTGGACAACATACAATAACCCCTCGTAGTAAACGGAGTTATAACTCATATTACAATTTACAATATTTTTGGTCCATGAAATTTATGCATTGTCACTTACAATTTATATGCAATGTGCATAATTAACGTTGAATAAACACTATAAGTTATCTAATCATAATTGTAGAAACAGTATATTTAGAGAAAATATAGATAGACGCAGCACCACTGTTGTATGCATAATTGCAGAAACAATATATCATTTACAAATGTTATTCCTGCAGATATTAACATTTCCCCACCAAAACAAAAAGCACAGAATTAGATAGAGAAGCAAAGAAATGGAAAAATGGCCAAAATTGTTATCCAGCTGCAGAGTGATTTTGAGTTCTCTTCATATACAGAAAAATTAGCCTCTTACGCACAAATAACACTATCTCTTTTAAGCATAAAACCTGAATACGAGCATCAGATTAAAGCTCGAACAACATCAGGCGGCTGGCCTTGGATCGTCCTCAGCTATTACCGAGTCTTCTAGCCCTACGTGACCTGCATATGGAAGAAACACAGTCGAGAATCATGTATTCTCCTTTTAAGTCGAGTAGAAACTATGATCGTGCAGTGGTGTGTTTGGTTTGAATCTTATCACTAAAATATGGTGTTATGCTTCGAAATTTAGGAAACTCCAAATAGTCAAAAGTTTTTTGTCCATGAAGACTCAAGTTTAACAATTTAACCAAATCGAACTGGAAACCGAATTCGCGGAACTGTATAAACTGAAATATGCTTGGCTCGATTTGGTTTTTCAGTTTTTTCGAAATTCTACTCACCCCTAAAATCAAAGAAATTCCAAAATGGATTTGGGACCCAAGCGTAAAATCAAAGGATATCTATTTGCTAATTGTATGAGAAGATTAACGTACCAAATAATGACACCAAAGATGGAGGTCTTGAAGATGCATTTGAGCTCACATCTATACCTGTATAATCATCATGGACAATAGCATAGTTTAATAGACTTTAGCATAACTTATCTATCAAGGAAAGGAAAAATACGAGCATCGTTGGACGTCTTAAATTTGGTATTTGATCCTAAATTTGAAGCGTATTGAGTTCATGGTGCCCTGCTCGAGTCACTGCAGTCACTCGGTGACTTAATTCCATGATATAAGCAATCATAATTAATGGCTAACCATCATCGTGCTTAGTTTAGAGGTTTGAGGCACAAAAAAGATCTTGATTACACATAAGCATAGAGAATAGATACTTATCCGTAAATGCTACCTAAATGTAGTTGTTGAATTCAAATTTTAATTAGATTCTTGAAAAGCATAAAATGCTATATGGAGAAAACATATTTTAGTGGCATGCAAATCTTGCAGTCATATTTTCTGAGACCAATCAAAGCAGAAACTGCTCGTAATTTTAGTGAAGGACGATTACCTGCGGTTCCAGCCGATTTGAGAAGATCTGATTTCTTGAAAGTGTATCCGATAAAATTAGCATCTTTCGAAGTCAACATCTGCCCATCAAAGTATGCAAGAAAATCACCAAGTTAAAACATCAAATAACAAGGACAAGCAAAATATCAACACCAGTAACTTGCACATAGTATCTAATTATCACAAAGAAGAAAATAAAACTGGATACACTTTTAGAAATTATAAGAGACTACTTTTCCAAATTATTCCCTTTCTTAAAAGCAATGAACGTCTGCTACGAAATTTTTACACTTCATTAAATCAATATAACTCTGGACTTTCAACAACATGTCATCAATATCTTTAGTTCTTGTTCGATATGCTCTATAGCCTCTATTAAATGCCAATGATCCTAATCATTTTTGGCGAAAGTTATGTAACAGCTTGCCTTCATGGAAATAAATTTAGCTGCAAACAATTTTAACCCATAGAGACATTCAAGAAGAGAAAATTATATAAATCCTCTCAATCATGTATGCAATCTTCTTCAAAAGATCAAATTTTCAGAAAAAGATGTGAAATAACACTGTTACCTTCCTCCACGGACCCACTCTCGGTGTGCTTGATGGTGGATTTTCTCCCTGAGAAAGAGAAGCAAAAGAGGCAATAAAATATTAGAGAAAAGCATCGAACTCTGCACAATGATCCTTGTATACACTCACTTCATCAAACTTTTCAAAATTCTGTGTATCCAAATCTCCATTTACGACCGGTTTGTAGGCAGCTTCCATTTCATAGAGGCCATCCCATTTAACACCTCTAAACCATGGATGTCCCTGAAAATTAAAGATAAACTCGAAAAAGATTAAAAATCAGCCCTTTACTGACTTGAACTCGCTGATGTTCAAGCTACTACTAATTCGAATCCAATTCACTTGAGATGAAATTACCAAAGTAACCAAAAACAGTATACTACGTTACTCCATGTTTCCAGGGATAGTAGGAATACATCCTTGAGAGCAAAGTTTTACATACCCTTATTTCGTCCACGCCTCTCGTCCCTAATCTTTTCTCAACGTCACATAACAAATGACAGATAAGATCCCTCGCCTCATCCGAGATTTTTGGTTCTTCAGGAAACTTTAAGCATGTTTTCCAATTTATTATCTGATACACGGAAAGATAGTTCAATGTGACAACTAGGAACGAAAAAGTCATGAGCAATTTGAAATATATTTCAATGACAGCAAAGCCAATAACAGAAAAGCTATGCTTCAATAAACAAAGACTCAATAATTATACAAATAAGAAACCAGTTCCAAACATCTGATTTGTGGAAAAGGTTAGCAAATAAATTTCAAGATCGCATATTTGGGAGTAGATTGAGATTATGTACCTTGCGACATGTCATTCTGGGATCATCGGAACAAAATGGAGGATAACCGATAAGCATTTCGTACATTATGGCCCCCAACGACCACCAGTCGCACTCCATTCCATATCCTTTCTTCAATAAGACCTCCGGTGCCATATAATCGAGAGTTCCAACAGTAGAATATGCCTACAAGTGAGAGTGTGCATAATAACGTATATCCTAAGAGAAAATTCATATTACATCTAAAACAAAAGGAAAATATACCAGAGCACGACGGTTCCGTTTCCATTGTAATAATTGCTCCTTTGCCATTAACCAGGGAGCAGTATTATATTCATCAGCATTCCCATCACCATCAGTTCTAGAATCTTGAGCCAAAAAATCGTCATCTTCCAACAATATTGACGAGTATTTCTCCAGTGTCTTGCACAAGCCGAAATCAGAAAGCTTTAAATGCCCCTTTTTGTCCAATATGAGGTTATCCGGTTTGATATCCCTACAGATTGCAAAATTTGAACGAATTTCATATTCAATTAATCAATTACCCAAAGGCAATTTTTGATGCATTTAGAAAGGTTTGAGCTCCCTAACGAATCGCAGGTACTCTAAACCTTCCCAGGTCTCGCCGGTGTTGCCTGTAGGTCGTGATGCGCCTTGAGATGGCCGTCTCCTGTTATATGCACATACTTATTCATATTATTAAAATAAGACATAGAATGATATATACCTATGTACATAGCCATGCTGGTGGATCGAGCTGATAGCGAGAATACTTTCTGCCATGTAAAACCGGGCAACGTCTTCGGAGAGGATATCTTCCCTCATCAATAGAGTCATAATATCACCACCAGGTAAATACTCCATGATGAGGTATAAGAAATCGGAATCTTGGAAGGAGTAATACAACTTTACGATGCAACGACTATCAACCTCCACCATCAAATTCCTCTCGGAACGAACATGCTCGACCTATAAGGAATCAACTCAACTGGTGAGCGTCATCCCAGTCTGGTCAGACAAAGCACAGGGCAATTTCTTTTATACGACTTTTCAATTTCTAATTCTATTTTCTCACCTGCCCACGACTGAGCATATCCGACTTCTTCAGTTTCTTCATGGCATATATTTCTCCTGTACCTTTAGCTCGACATAGCCTAACCTGTATCAATTAATTGAATCACATATGAATCATAATAATCTATATTAGTAGGCCAATAGTAATTATTTCGGATGACGGGAATAAGCTAAGACAAAATGACACAGCATATCCAAGAATTATAAATATTTCTATGGTTGGCAGCTACATTCAGTCTTCGAGACCCCATTAACGACTCAACCTTGCGTCATTTAGTAGGAATTATGGCAAATTCAACACAAACCCAAAAGGGGATTTTAGTATATAATAAGTAAGACAATGATAATGAGTTCAAACCTTCTAAATGACAATAACTTGCAACAAGTGAAACACTATATAAATACAGAATGACAGAATTCAAGTTAAGCAAGTCAACTGTAAAGTCTACACTAACTTAGCTTTGGATAACAAACGCTTATAACTGATGAAACAAAAAGTACATTAATCGAATTGATAACTCACATTGCAGAACCAAGCCAGACATAGAAAAGTTTTCAAGTAGACTATAAAAGACTAACTACAAATATTTGTTTCCCGACTTGTAACATATCAAGTAAGACTATTTTTTTAAGAAAACAAATAAATTGCTTCCCAACTAAAACTGTAATGATAAAGAAAAACCAAAAAGAGATAGTAAGAGAGAGATAATGACAAGAAGAAGAAGCCTTCTCGTCATTTCAGCAAAGACTAAAAGAGTCTTCTGCAAATCACCTCATTCCACAAACAAAGAACTAGATCATACAAATGCAAGTACAATGTATGAAATCCGAAGCCGCAAATAAAGTTGTTACATGGTGCAAAAACAAGCATACCTCACCAAATGCTCCTTTACCAATAATAGTCAATTGCTCGAAATCATCAATCCCTACTTTGTGCCTCTGCAATCTCATATACTCAGTCTCCCTCTTCTCCAAATTCCTCAACATCATCTCTTCCTCCTCACTCGACACCTGAGCCTCTTGGGCCCTCCGCTGCAACGTCCTCCTCCTAAATAACCCAAAACACAGAGAAAAGAAACACACAAACACAAATCTCTTACAATGGATTCACATTCTCAACAACTAGAGCCTACAGAACTCTTACTACTGCCACCAAAATTAATCAAATTCAATCAAATTTCAAGAACCTCTACTACAGTCAAGCTAAATTCAATCAACAGAGCTTCAATAAATAACTAAAATTCATCAAATCAAATCTCAAAGCATCAAAAATTTCACCTCTCCATGCGATCTTGCAAACCCTGCAGGTAATTCTTGTAATGATTCTCAATAAACTGCTTCGCGGCGGCAGCCTTCTGCCGCGTCACCGGCGACGACGCCGCCTCATCGGGCTCCAAACTGAAGGCCCGATGGGCCTGCAGCTTCATCTGCGGGCTCTCCATTCTCACCGCGCTTCCTTCACCACCGCCGCCCTCCATTAACAAAACCCAGATCAAGAAAACGCCAACTACTGCAGCAAAGGGAGACAAGAATTGGAAACTTCCCCAATAAAGGCGCAAACTTTGGTGCGAATTCGGACAGTTTAACCGTTTGTTGTGAGAATTACGAGGTGAGAAAGTGAGAAAGCGAAGTACCTGAACAGGGAGCAGGAAATGACAAAGAAACTACAGCTTCTCGCAACTCTCTTTTTCTTGTTGGGAGTTTCGATGTGGGATCGATCAATTACAAAGCTTTAAAAAATTGGTGGTGGGGTGTGTGGGTGTGTGTGTTTTTATGGGATTTTGGGAGTGGCAGGCTGTGTGCAAGCAGATGATTAGCTGTAATTTGTTGGGATTTTGAGTTAATCAAATACTTGAATATTGGATTCCATCATTTGAGATGGATTGGAGATGGGGCAACGTGATGAATTTTTGAAGAGAAGATGAAATTTTGTAAACTGTTAATTAAAAGTTTAAATTCCTTTTTTTGCTCAACAGTTTTGGAAAGCTAGAAAACAAACAGATTCATAGTTGCGTCAACGAAGACTGTAATATATGTTTTCTTCTCTTTCTTTTTACTTCAATTTGAACCGCTTTTTAAGGTTTTGAATTTTGTGGGTTGTATTATTTCTTATTTTATTTTGGGTTAATTGTTTAAATATTCATAAACTTTAATTAAATTTTGATTTTCGATGTATTTTATAAATTATTCCAGTAATTACAAATTTAAATTTAAATTTGTGGTGTAATAGACATACTCAATACATTTTGACGATATTATTTCGACATCTATTCTCATTCGACGCTGTCAAATAAATTACGGACAATACTCGTCATTTTTGCCAGTTTGGAAAAATCATGTCCTGTTATTTTTGATCGTTGTACAAATGTTGAGACAATTCATATAAAATATATGGAAAACTAAAATTGTGTAAAAGCTGGTGAACATTATAGCAATTGAAGCTTTTCTTTTCACTAAATTATGGTGTTTGCTTTTATTTTTATTTTTATTTTCATTTTTCTAGCTTCTAAATGGAATGGATATAGAGCTAGAATAAAATTGGTTGAAGCGGTAGAAATAGACAACGGAAAAACTAATGAAGTGACAAAATACAAATAAAATAACGTTTGGGAAAGGAAAATGACAAAACACCTGCAAAATAAAAATGAAGCATACATCATTTTGTCAATTAGTATTCAAATATAGGGTTAGTATCATTTTTGGTGCTTGGACTTTTTGTTTTAATGACAATTGGGTCTTACCATTTATAAAAATTTGTTGTTTTTTTTTGCCTTCTATACAAGTTGCTCGGAAATTTTGGAGAAGGAATATCTCTTTGGTTTTACCATTTTGGATAAGGAACACACTCAAAATTTGATCTTTGGTTTTATACATGATTTTGTTTTATTAATGACAAATGGGTGTTACCATTTATAAACTTTTGAAATATTGACGAGCGTTAACATTTCCCATTAAGATTTATTTTTAAAAATTCTCCAAGCATTTGACAATTTCTTAAAATTTGCGATTCAACTAATATTTATCAAAACTTTGATATTTTGTCTCACAAATTTTGGTTAGTGAAATTGTATCACACATGTTTTCATGATAATTTTATTTAAATGTCTTTTTTTAGAGAGATGGGTTAAATGTCTATCTTTAAAATGATATAAAAATCATTAATTTGAAACTCGTGGACTCGTTGTTCTCTATGACAAAATGAGAGGTTATTCCTAAATAGAGTTGTAAGAAGATTTTTTTTTCTAATTTTAATGTACATGAACAATACATAAATATTATAATTACTAAATACATGTATTGTATAATGTATTATATGCAAATACATGTACAATATTTAATTTATTTGACTTAGAATATATAGAGTTAATCTCTTAAAGTAGATGCATGTAAGTACATGTAACTTTTGTTGGAATCATTATTATGTGTTCTTATAAATATTACACAATATACATATTTTAATATCATGTCAAATATTGTTTCATACAATGGCACCAAAAATTGAAAAGCGAGTTCAAATGAGTGAAAAAAATATTATTATAATGATATATATATATATATATATATATATATTATTTATTGTGATTTATTCCTAAATGGAGGTGTATTTCTTTAAGGTGGGACCTTAAAAAAATATGAATTATGACAAATATGGAGTTTATTCCGAAATATAACTGGTCCCAAGTTGGGACCATGAATTTTTATGACAAAATAGGATGTTATTTCTAAATAGAGTATTCTTTAGATAGGTTCTACTGTATAATTAACTCTATAATATAAATTGGACTGATAATTGTGACCCACTTACAGGTAATTATATACGTTAATTTGCATGTATAAATCAAATTCGATAGTTACATATGAATTGGATTACATATATAAATTAATGAACCCCTTACCTGTCGATGAACATCGAATACGGAATATGGAAACAACAAATTCTAAATGTAAAACAATATATATAATCATGCGATCCTTCCACATCAATTATTATGTGTCCACCTATATATCGGTATAACTTCATTTCCGGTCGGACTAAAATACATTGTCGTGGCATTTACACTTGACATATATACATCCATCTACATATATTATAATTAAGAAAATCAAGTAACTGATGGTTGCAACTTGAAATCAAGAAAATGAAAGATTAACGTAGTTTTCTTGATATTTCCGTTTCCTAGCCTTTCCATAATCCTTTTCATGCTTTTCCTTGACCCCCAATGTGGTGTTAACTATATTGTTAGAGGTGTAATTAAATCATGAGGTGCACTTTCATGGGATCGTCCTTAAGTCCTCTTGCGGGTCCGGGTCGGGTTGATCCGATCTGAACCCTGGCCCACTAATGTTAGCATGAATTTAGAAGAAATGATACATTTGTTGAGAGAACTTTGAGCTAGATTCCAAAATCTTTGTATCCTTCCCTAAGCCTCGTTCATCTTTTTATTTGATGCATTAGTCTGATCGACTCATCTGTTAAAGAATTATTGTTTATATCTAGGAATTCGCTGAGGGGGAACTTGAAGTTGAAACAAGCACAAAACGAAAATTTAAGACCTCTTGGAAAGAAGAGAGAACCATCTTCACATCAGAAGCAAGGAAGTAGGAGTCAAAAGTGTTGACAACAATGAAGTCATAGACATCTCACTGACCAATTTGTTAGTACCTCTAATCTAGTAAGTGTCAAGAGCATCTCATCAGATTAAAGTGTGAAGTCATCCGAGCCATGATCAAGTCAGTCATGTCGAGGATTCAGATAGTTGTAGACTCTGATATTAAGAAAGGCTGAATCCAATCATAATGAACCAATATATCTGACGGAAGATGACAAGACACTACACAACAAGTCCAACAACTAGTTCAACTAAACTGTCACCTTCCAACGGCTAGTTTGAGATAGCTCTTCTATAAATAGTGAACTTTGTGAACAAACACAACCACGGAAAATCAAGCATTCAAGCTAAAAGAAATCCCAAACATTCAAGCTCGTGCCTCAAGAACACGTGAAACCATAGGAGTTTCCCAAGTGTTCTATTATGAGATTTCTATCTTTAGACAATATTTTTCTTTGTGTCTCTAGACGTATTTGCTGTACATCTAAAGTCTAGATAAAGTGATTCTAACATACTCTGTGTATTCATTGTGATAGACTTATTTAGAACAAATTATACATTTATTCATAAAAAGTGATAAAATGACGTATTTATAGGTCGAATTGGGTTTGGTCGATGTTAATATTGGTATGCTAATTTGTAAATGATATATTTATTCAACACAATTGATACATTTATTAAGAGTAACTGGTACTTTAACTCATATCAAGTGATACCATGATCCGTTTATTCAGTAAGTGATACATTTATCTATAGCAAGTGATACAATGACACATTTATTTAGAATAAGTAATACAATTATTTAAAACAAGTAATACATTTATTCACAAAAAATGATATAATAACATATTTATAGGCCGGATTGGACAGATTTGGGTTGGATCGATCCACGAGTTGACCCAACCTTAGATAGCGGAATTGAGTATTTTTGTTTGAATAATTTTTTATTGAATGGAAATCAGGTTTAATAAATTGAACATATATATTTAATAAATTTTTTTGGCGAATAACATATTTAATACTTATAAACTTATTGGAGTTTCTCCAAGCTTAGTATATATATATATATATATTTAGTATGCCCATCATTTACTTCAAAAATAAACTAATTAATTAATACTAAAAATATAGCATATTCATTGAAATCTATAAATTATTTGTTGTCATAAATTTACAAAGTTAATTTTATATATATATATATATATATATATATATATATATATATATATATATATATATGCTTGTCACTAACTCAAGTATAAATAATGTAAGGTATTAAATATAATATTGATACATTTATATACATGTTCGAGCTAGTTTACAAATATATTAACGAATTAAGTTACGAATGTTTTAAGTGGTACACGACTAAACTGACCCAATCACAAATGTTTAAAAATGTCACTCAAAACTCTATTTAAGAATTGCATTTCTCAAGAACCCCAAGTTGGAATTTCGTAGAATATGAATCAGATCAAAGCTAACATAAATAACGATTGAATATATATATATATAATATATATATATATATATATGTTCGAAATCTATACTATGATCTCATCAAATTCATGTGCTTGAAATGTCTAAGCAAGACTCATTTAACCCGCGATGAGATCAATCAATATTTGATTATCCTTACTAACAATTAAACCTTACATCGACTAACTTTTTATGAAAATCAAAACCTTAGTTCCTCAAATAAAAATGATAATTTGTATATGTCTAAATTTAATTCCTTTTACTAATATGTAATTTTCCATCTGATCTAACTCGACTGGAAACCTCAAAGATTGTGCTTGTCGACGGCTGTAGAGTCGTCTCCTGTTTTGGCCACGGCCAGCCGTTTGTGTGAAGTTTCTAGATCTACCACGGCCGCCGCCGGTTTTTCTATTATTTTGCTTTATCTATTTTTGGTTGAATTATTGTACTACTTTAGGGAAAGCGGTTGGTAAATCTTTCCATGCATAGAGTTCAGGAATCTAATCGTAGTTAACAAAAAAGAGAATCTAATTATTAGATATTCGCATGTATTCAGATATTTTTCGATTTAAGTCCACGGTTTCTAAGAGCACCTCCAACAATACCTCCCCAAATTCAGGTTTTTGCTGACATCATCACAGATACATCATCATATTCCATTCTCCTATTTTCACCCCCAACAATACCTTCTCAAACTCAGGTTTTTTCTGACATCATTATGGACCCACTTTTCACTCACTTTCAACTCATTCATTATCTATTCACAATTTTATTTAAATTTTATATTTATTATTCTAACTTGATAAAAATTAATTTTAATATTATTTAAAATTAATATCAAATAACTTAATTATTATATAAATATTAGTACATATTAAAATTGCATAATAACATGGAAACTTTTAAAAAAGAACTTATACGATATAAAAGACAATTTAAATCTAACAAATTAAAATACAACATACAAAATAAACTAATACTAAACTTAATTAATACATTTTACTATTCGTCCGCTTCCCACTTTGCTTGGATTTGGGCGCAATACTTAAGATGAAGTCGTAGTTGGGTTTCCGTCATCTTTGAAGTATCTTGCATGAGAATTTTATGCTCTTTTACCTTCTGTTTTGCCTCCATTGCCTTCGCCACCATCATTGTTGCAGCTGCTCTTGCGTTGATCGCATCGACCACCTCTTTGGCTTCACCTGTTGATTCTTCTTTTCCTTTCGCCGCCTTCCTCTTCGCCGCCTTATTTCCAATTGACGAGTGTGGGTTGTTTCATCACCATTTTCATCTTGGTTGGAAGCGGAGGTGTAGGCACCGATGCGTAAGACTTGCCCTTTTTGTTGCTCGAATCTCACCGCCTTGATGAGCGAATTTGGACATTCTTTGAGCAAATTCCATACTCGATATGTCCGAAACCGCGGCGTGTTCCGTGAGTCTCTTTATATTCATCTTGTGCCTTTTGAATGATGTCACTTCACTTGCACCGCTTGGCCACATCTCTCGCTCCTATAATAACATGAACTAAACCATTTAGTTTCCTTTGCAAGTTTGTAAAAAGTGTTTTGAGCGAGGAAGATGATCTCTCGGAGTTCGCTTTCGCGACCCTTGTTGTAGGCATTAGTAATTCTCTCCACATTTGATCTATCTTTGATCATTTCCACGATCGAATCAATGCTAATAACGATCCAACACCTTGTAAGATGTTCGCACTCTTTCTCCGAGTACAAAATCTTCTTATACTTCGTATCATTGTTCTCTTCATCGGATTGTTGATCGAAGTTCAGATTTATGGCCTCGAGACCTTGCGGAGAAGAAAAATTTTGGAAAGACGATGCTCTTCCGGAAGTAGGCGTTTCTTGGTCGGTGCTTCCTCCATCTATGCTGGTCTTTCTTGATGAGTCAGAAGATGGAGCTCGAACTTGGTAGTGATAGCCTGGATGGAAATTGGATGGATAGCTTGGAACATTCACTGGATATGTAGGATACTGTTGAGGACGAAAGTTGGAATTTTGAGAATCGAAGTTGGGATTTTGACAATAAAAGTTGGGATTTTGCAATTCGAAGTTGGGATTTTGTGGAAAGTTGGGATTTTGTTGTGAAAGTTTGAATTTTGAGAAAGAAAGTTGGGATTTTGAGGATTAGAGTTGGACATTTGAGAAGCGAATTTGATCCAAAATATCCGAATGGACCAATTTGAAAAATCGTTATTCATTCGATAATAGGAAAATGTTTAGGAGAAGAAGAAATATTAAGGTAAATGGAGAAGAAAATATAAAAGTTGGTAGGAATAATGTTGTTTAGTGATTTATATTTATAAGCATATTTTTATCCGCTTGATCAACGGTCATATTTTTATCCGCTGATCAATCATCATATATTTGTCCGTTGAGTTAACGTATAAATTAAATTAAATTTAAATTAAATTAAAGTTATTCGTTGGGTGGGTTGGCCGTGAGGTGGGGTTGGTCACGTGGGGAGGTTGGCAGTGGGTGGGGTTGGCCGGTGGGGGTGGGGTTGGCCGCGGGGGCCGCGGTTGGCCCCACCCCGCGGCCAACCCCACCCCCGGCCAACCCCCACTGGCCAACCCCACCCCGGCCCAACCCCACCCCCAATGGCCAACCCCCGACGGCCAACCCTCCCCATGGCCAACCCCACCCCATGGCCAACCCCACCCCACCAACCCCACCCCCAACAACCACACCCCCACGGCCAACCCCACCCCAACGGCCAAAATAAAAGTGAAAATACATAAATAAAATAAAAGTGTAAACAGAAAATAAAAAAAATCAAAACGGCCCACATTTTGACTTGCCTCCGGGAGGTGGTTCCACCTTTCTCTCTCATCTCCTCCCACTACCTTCCCACTACCTTCTCACCCACCTCCCCCATCCAGAAGTTAATGAGGATGCATCCCCAATGCCTCCTTGCATTGGAGATGCTCTAATGAGAGTTAAAAAACTAAAATAGAAAAGGGAAAAAAAAGGGTATTGCTCAGCAGGCTGACACGACACTACCTTAAATGTGCTGACTCCTTTTCACTAGTAGTGGCGACGTCAGTTATAATCGGAGGGAACCGCAGGGAATGAGACCGAAGAGACTTTTTCTCTCTGTGCGCGAGAAATTACCAGAAACATAATCCCAATCAAGTTTCCTCGCGCCCGGAATATTTTTTTGAGCTCAAATAATTATCATTTTAAGAAGTTTTAAATGTAATTTTAAAAATAAAATTTAAAATTAATTATAATAATTTAATATTATTCAAATTACATGATAACGTTAAAAAAATTAAAAAACATAATCATCTTATAATTATATAATATGGATCTAAATCTAATGTATATAGTGCCATTTTGATATAGATTTTGTAAACCGAAATGATGTATTTTCGCACTCGTACGAAATTTGATGCAAGTGAATAGTTTTATATAAAATGTATATGATTGAAATAAAATATGATGAAAACTACATACCATTTAGAATTTTAGTGCAGTTTAGAGTTGGACTAAAAACGATATATATTCGATATAAAGTTGGATAAAGAATGGTAAATTTTATTCTTGGACCTTTCGAAAAAAGAACTTGTGATAATAAAAATGTGATCAACCTTTATATTTTAAAAATAATTCTTTTATTCTATCATTAGCAACATTTTTAAGGTTTAAAATGAGAATTCAAATAACTTGAATGTCTTCAGTTGTTGCTGTTAGAATAAGTTATTTATAATCTTTTTAAAAATTAGATTAATCTTATTTTATCAATATGATACAAATTAAAGGAAAAAGAAGAAGAGCACAAAGTAAAAGGAGAGACAAAAGGGATAGCTAAAAATATTCTTTTACCACTGTTAGGATTCAAACCTAAATTTCTGAGTTGAGAGTCCAACACCTTAACCCACTAGACTACATCATATTTTTAAATTAATTACAAATTATCTATATACTACTAATTATTTTCGAAAAAATAGTGGGACCCATGGACCCCGAGCCCCATGTTGCTTCGTCCCTATTGCCGGCTGTACACAAATTGAACGACTAACCCTAAAATTTATTTAGGAAGTCCATAAAATGCTCATTGTTTTCCCCCTAAATTTGAGGATTAAGCCCTCGGCTCGTTTAAAATTTAAGGTTGTCGATCTTAATCCTATTCTTGATATTAGGGCTGGCAATTCATACGTGTCGGGTCGTTATCGTATCGATACGATAACAACACGACTTGATAAGACCAAACACGAACACGACCCGTTAAGGATCTGTCCGACACGAACACGAACACGATACGAAATGTACTGACACGGACAAGACACGAACACGAATATGACACGATTTTTTTCGTGTTGACACGACACAAAACGATAAATTTAAATAAAAATTAGAAAATAAATAAAAGAAATAAAAATATAAAATATAATTAAATTAATATTAAATATATAAAAATATTATCGAATTATACGAAAACGACACGAACACGAATGCAACACGAAAATTATTGGGTTACACGAACACGACACGGATCCGACACGAACACGATACGAAATTATCGTGTCCTTATCGTCACGATAAGGACACGAACACGATAAGACTGAACACTAACCCGTTAATTTCGTACGTGTTCGTGTCGTGTCGAAAATTGTCAGCCCTACTTGCTATGTTCTTGCTTCGTTTTAGCAACTGAACCCTTTTAACTAATTTTGTTATGTCCCTCACTTTTTGATTGAATACTGTAAAAAAAAAAAAAAATTGTCCTCAAATCTTCCGAGTTCATGTGAATGAAGGTATTCTATAGAATTTCTAATGTTGCTTCGATCTTTTTCTATGGAGATAAAAAATCATGCCTATATAAATT
The DNA here is from genome assembly GCA_036937905.1 of Salvia rosmarinus. Taxonomy (NCBI): domain Eukaryota; kingdom Viridiplantae; phylum Streptophyta; class Magnoliopsida; order Lamiales; family Lamiaceae; genus Salvia; species Salvia rosmarinus. The sequence goes on from CM072813.1 coordinate 6,537,083, forward strand.
TTGGCTGGTTTTGATGTTAGTGATCCAAACCAGTTTCTTTAATCTTTGTGGATTCACAAAATGAGTGAAAATGGAAGAGAACTAAGTAACAAATCTTAGTTTCTTTTGAGATTGTCTTGATGATGAACCTATATCCCCATTTAAATAAAAATAAAAATTGGTAGTATCTTTTCTTGCATGACTATTATTGAGCATGTTTGATCTCAATTCACATGAACAAAGTGAAGCACACTAGGTACATTTTACTTTGAAAATAGAGACGAACAGAATTAGCAACTCACTAGGGCCTCAATTTTTTTTATTTATTTTTTGTTATCATGGGGAATCCGCACCGCTATCTTAGGTGCGCACTGGGTAAACCTCACGCCTGTCAATAATACCGCAAACCACACAGACGATAAACCACACTTGAAAAACCAGGTGTGACGGGCTCAAACCCATAGAGGCGTTTGGTAGGGTTCAACATGTGACCTCTCGGCCACAGGAACTCACCTTAACTATCTCTACCGTCCCTAGGGGACACTAGGGCCTCAATTTATCTCTGATGGATGTTGTTCAAACAAGTAATTTGTCAAGCAAGTGAAGATATAATAGAATTGTCACATGTCCTCCATCTATATATGTAATAGAAAATCACACATAAATATACAACATAGGATCTCATTTGATAAATAAAATGATGGTAATGTAATGGCTTTAAACAGCATCAACTTAAATTCTACTTTTCCGTGATTTTTCTTTTTTCCACTAAAAAAACCACACCTGGAACATACACAGCTTTAAATTTGGGACTCAATCGTGATTTCGGTAATATTTTCATGAAATTGATTTAAATAGTGGAACTGCACTTATGTTCACCCTAGAATTAAACAAACACTTTGACTTTGCGACTAAACTCGAAATCTTTCCTCAATGTTTCCTAAATTGGAAATGTACCTTTAATTCAAGAGCTTGTGTCAAACCATTATGCACAAAACTACAATACCCCAAAACTAAAGCAAGAAAACATTCATTTTCTTACATCTTGAAATGGAAATTCTATATACAAACACTTAGACATAGATGTATATATGCAAGCAGACTAGTCGTTACTTACGATTTCACCCTATTTCACCAGCTGTAACATCTATAACACCAACTATATTTGGTTCCATTTCTGCATGACGAACAACAATATTCGTCTCAACGTTCTCTTCTCTAGAAAAAGTATAGCCAAATCTTGTGCAGCACTCTCTCACCACCGTTGAAACCCACACATAACTTCTCATCTCCATCAGCACTTGTTGCACTATATCTTGAACATTGCTCCACCTCATCCTCACCAAACGAGCGACCGCAACTACGAATGCGAAACCTAAGACGCAACCTAGAATCAAGAACAAACCGGAGAACGGCCTGGGGCCTAACCTGATGTAGTCGGCTGCAAAGGCAGCCGACGACGCTCCAATGTGTCAACATGTCCACTCTGTGATACTTTGAGTATTGCTTCTGAGATATCGATTGCTAGTTTATTTGGAAAGTTGATGCAAAAAACACAATCACAAACACAAAGATAACAAAACTCAATAGAACAAAACCCAAATTAATCGTTGATTCAAGAGAATACCGAAAAACTTGGCCAGAACAGATTCTCAATTTAGTTTAAAACCCTTCAACCTCCATTTTCCATTGACAACTATTTAAAATCTAAGAAACTGAAAAGCCAAACAAAATAACAAAGTTCATAACGGCAGAAGAGAAAGAAAACTCTTTAGTTAACTAATCAGTGAAGGAACTAAAGAATCTTGTGCCTATCCAACTTATCCATGAATGCAAGAGCTACACTATCTGTTGGAAGTTAATGGGTTGTGAGTGGGAATTGCTAGTAATGAGGTTCATGGCCTTTGGCCTTTCATTTCCAACTCTTGATGTTAAGAGTTAATGGAATATTGATGTTTGTCATCAATTGTGACCTTAGAACATCCCTCTTGAGTGCTATATATAGTCATCATTCTAGAGTTAGAGCATAAGCAAAAACAATATTCTATTCTCTCTAGCAAAAGCAAAGCATTCTACTTGCATTCTTAGCTCATAGTTCTTAGTCTTGAGTTCGGTTCTCGTTTCCGTCCGGTTCGCGGGGCTCGACTTGTTTGTGGTGCTACTACAATGAGACGAAAGTCGTTTACCTTTGGGGACGAGCCGCCAATCGTGAGCACTACCGGGCGCTTTCGTCTTGGGCGTGTTCAACTTGGCGACTTATTGATAAGTTCTTGTTTCTTCGACATCTCATTTGTAATAGTTATTTTTAATCATTTCATTGTAATTTTGCACGATATTGTAACCAATATTCAACTAAAATCGCAAGACGAAATTCGCCCAACTCTGCTCAAGTTACCCGATCGTGCAAATTGAAGATGTCGACCAATCCAATGAGCGCCCGCCACCACTCAATCCGTTGGAGCCGTGAGTAGTTCCACCATGGCTCCAAAGGTCAACCCCGCGTTCCGTGGCTCAACAACCGCCAATTTTCACCGGCGTCGACTTCAAACGCTGGCGCATAAGATGATGTTTTACATCACCACAATGGGGCTTGCTAGCTTCCGCGTGAAGACGGGCCGCCTATTCCTTCCGAGGAAGAAGCGGACGTAGAAGTGCGTATGAAATACGACACTTGGTATCATTCCGATTATCTCGTGTCGGAATATGGTGTTAAATGGGCTTGGTAATAGCCTATTTAATGTATTTGCGGTCGAGATACGCGAAAGAGTTATGGGAGGCACTTAACCAAAAGTATCTGGTTGAGGAGGCTAGCGAAGAAGTTCGTGGTTACCGTGCTCACCGAGTTCAAGATTGTGGATTCAAACCGATCATGCCTCAAGTACACGAGTTTCAAGCTCGTTGCACGATGTTCACGCCAAGGTATGCCTCTGCTGAACAATATTCCATTGCAATTTTAATTGACAAATTGCGAAGGATGGAAAGGGTTCAGATCTTACCTTAAGCACAAGCGAAAGGAGATGACCATGAAAGCATGGTTGCTCGACCCAAGTTGAAGCTCAAGTTAAGGAGGCGAGTTGAAGGCTAAAAGTCCGATGGAGGCTAAGGCAACCGACCGGGAGGACCTTCAGGAAGCGCCTCGTCCGATGAACAAAGGCAGGGAAAGAAGTAGGCTGCAAAACCGATTTTCGAACGTGCTACAACCGTGATAAGCTTGGGCACATGGCTAAAGACCGCCGAAAGCCCAAGAGAAAAGACAAAGGCAAAGGCGTCAACAATGTTGAGAAGGACTTGACACTTGGGACAAAGATGACTTTGTTGCCATGATAACCGAGGTAAACCAAGTCACAAATCCTACCCTACTTCTGGTTTCTCGACACGGTGCTCTTGCTCACATTTGTGTCAATCGAGACTTGTTCTACACCTACAAAGAGGTTGAAGATGTGTGTGACCGAGGCAAGTGATCATACTTCCAAGGTGCTTGGGTTGGTACCGTTGTACTTCAACTTACCTCCGTGTGGAAATAACTCGAAGGATGTCTTGCATGCTCCTTCGATCCGCAAGAATCTCATCTCCGCGCCAAGTCGACTAGAGCCAAATTTGATATAGATTTTCGTGGAGAATATGTAATAGTTAGAAAGTTTGGAAAGACTCTCGGCAAGGGTTATGTCTCCAAGATCTTTTCAAACTCGTGTTAGAGCTTGTAAGCCTTCTAAGCGCTTGCAAAATTAATGAGAATGCTTCTACCGCTTACTTGCTTGAGTGTTCGATTTATGGCATTGTAGACTTGGTCATGTTAATGTTAATGCTATAAAGAAACTCGCTAACATGAACTTGTTAAAATAGAAGTATCTAAAACACAAGATAAATGTGAAATCGTGTTGAAGCAAAATGACCAAGTTGCCTTTCAAATCCGTTGAAAGAAGCTCAAACCTCTAGAATTAATTCACACCGATGTTTGTGATTTAAAGTTTGTACAAACTAGAGGTGGTAAAAAGTATTTTATTACTTTTATCGACGATCGCACAAGATATTGTTATCTTTATTTATTAAGAAAAAGATGAAGCAATTGATGCATTTCAAACTTCAAGAATGAAGTGAAAATCAACTTAATTGCAAAATTAAGGTTGTAAGAAGTGATCGAGGTGGAGAATATGTTGCTCGTTTCTTTGAATTATGCAACGAAAGTGGTATAATCCATCAAACGATCGCTCCTTATTCGCCTCAATCAAATGGTGTAGTGAACGCAAAAATCGAACTCTTAAGGAGATGATGAATGCGTTATTAATAAGTTCGGATTACCCTGGAATATGTGGGGGAAGGCGTTCTTCTGACCAACTATATCTTGAATAAGATTCTATCAAAGGGAAGGATGTAACTCCTTATGAACTTTGGAAAGGAAGGAAACCTTCATATAAATACTTCAAAGTGTGGGGTGTTTAGCTAAGGTTGAAGTACATTGCAAAACAAGTTACAATTGGACCTAAAGCGGTAGATTGTATCTTTATTGGTTATGCACTTAATAGTAGTGCTTATAGATTTGTTGTGCACAAATCGATATACCGATGTTCATGTGGAACAACAATCAATCAAGGAACGCTATATTCTTTGAGAATATCTATCCTAATAAGGATAAGAATAGTTCGATTCAAGTAAAAGAATTGAGGAAGATTCTACCAATTCTCATCTTGTTGAAAGTGAACCCTCAAGTTCTAAGCAAGTTTTTATGGCCTGCTAATAGAAAACGACATAGGTCTACACCAAGATGTGCAACCTAGACGTGGTAATCGTGTAAGAAAAGCTAAAATTTATGGACCGGATTATGTCGCTTTATTGTTAAATGATGAACCGGTTACCGTAAAAGAAGTTTTATCGTGCCCGGATGCGGATCTGTGGAGAAGCAATAGACATTGAGATAGAGTCTATTATGTTGAATCATACTTGGGTGTTAGTAGATCTTCCACTGGTTGTAAAGCTTTAGGATGCAAGTGGATCCTAAAGAAGAAATACAAGTCCGATGGCACTATTGATAAATATAAGGCCGACTTGTAGTTCAAGGGTTTAGACAAAAGGTCGGTATGACTTCTTCGATACCTACTACCGTGACTAAACATACTTCTATTAGAACGCCGCTCGCTATCTTTGCTTTGCAAAATCTTGAGATTCATCAAATGGATGTAAAACAGCTTTAGATGGAGAGTTAGAAGATGAGATCTATATGAAACAGTAGGAAGGTTTTGTAGTACCGGCAAGAGCACAAGGTATGCAAACTTCAAAAGTCTTTGTATGGACTTAAGCAAGCGCATTAATGAATGGCATATGAAATTTGACAAAGTTATGTTGTCAAATGGTTTCAAAATCAACGAGAGTGACAAGTGTGTCTATGTAAAGAATTCAATAACGATTTTGTTATTGTTTGTCTTTATGTAGATGACATGTTGATAATGGGAAGTAACTCTCGTGTGATTGGAGAAACAAAAGAATGCTAAGTAAGAACTTGACATGAAAGATATGGGTTTAGCGGATGTAATTCTTGGAATTAAAATTTTAGAACGCCAAATGGAATTGCTTTACACAATCCCACTATGTTTGAGAAAGTGTTGAAGAAATTCATACGAATGGATAAGCCTATTTCAAGACTCCTTGGGACTCGAGTGTTCATTCGACTCCAAATAGGGGTGAACCTATAAGTCAAGATGAATATGCTAAGATTATTGGGAGTTTGATGTATCTCACAAACCGTACCGACCGATTTAGCTTGCTGCGTGAACAAATTGAGTAGTTTCACGCTAATCCAAGTAGAGAACATTGAAAGCACTCAACGCGTATTGGGTTACTTAAAGTTTACCCGCATTATGCGATTCATTATTCTAGTGAGCCCACCGTACTTGAAGGGTATAGTGATGCTAATCGGATATCTGCCTCAATCGACTCGCTTTCCACAAGTGGATACGTGTTCACTATCGGAGGTGGAGTCAGATCTTGAAGTCCAAGAAATCTTGTATAGCAGTGGTCTACCATGGAATCAATTCATAGCTTTAGATAAGGTGGTGAAGAAGCCGAATGGCTTAGAAATTTCCTCGAGGATATTCCATGTCGGCGAGTCCCGTGCCTTCGTGTTGATTCACCGTGATAGTCAATCGCAATAGGAAGGGCACAAAATATATATTACAACGGTGAAGTCTCGACATATTCGTCGACGACACAATACCGTGAGACATTTGATCACGAGTGGGTTATCACTATTGATTATGTAAAATCAATAGATAATCTAGCGGATCCACGACAAAAAGCATTAATCGAGATCAAATGTTTAAACTGTTAGAGGAATGGTGTTAAATCCACATCTTAAGGATGATTATAGCGTAAACCCAACCATGATGATTGGATTGTCCGAGAACATGGTTCAAAAGGACAACGGTTATAAAAATCCGTGTGATAAACACTCAAACATGCCTATTCTCGAGAACAAGGAGTGTTTGTAAGTCCGCAAGTGGTGAGGTTAAGTTTTTAACTTTTAACGACTCTTGGATACCTCGAGGAGGTCAAGTATAGCGTATACTTGGTTGTAATAGTCACCTATGCAAGTGTGAAGTGGGGCGCTTCAAGTGGTACACTTGTGAATCCAAAGGTGTTCCAAGGCCATAATGGACACAAACGTAAAACGGATGGAAATTGAGATGATATTGTGTCAATATTATTGTCTCAAGATACACCATGGAGGGCTAGTTCAGGTGAAATAACCACTATGCCGCAGTATGCTCGATAATTTCGACTATGGAAGGTTCAAGGCCACAAGCTACCTTTCCAAATGCAATATCGCCTCTTGAGGACCGAACTTTGCGTTTGCATTTATATGGCATTTCCACTCATGTGGGGATTGTTGGAAGTTAATGGGTTGTGAGTGGGAATTGCTAAGAATGAGGTTCATGGCTTTCGCTTTCATTTCCAACTCTTGATGTTAAGAGTTAATGGAATATTGATGTTTGTCATCAATTGTGACCTTAGAACATCCCTCTTGGAGTCTTTATATATAGTGCATCATTCTGAGTTAGAGCATAAGCAAAACAATATTCTATTCTCTAGCAAAAGCAAAGCATTCTACTGCATTCTTAGCTCATAGTTCTTAGTCTTGAGTTCGGTTCTGTTTCGTCCATTCACGGGCTCGACTTGTTTGTGGTGCTACTACAATCGAGGCGAAAGTCGTTACCTTTGGGACGAGCCGCCAATCGTGAGCACTACCGGGCGTTTCTCGCTTGCATGCGTAAGTTCAACTTCTACGACTTATTGATAAGTTCTTGTTTCTTCGACATCTCATTTGTAATAGTTATTTTTAATCATTTCATTGTAATTTCGCATATATATCAGAACCAATATTCAACTACACTATCCACATCAAAAGTGAAGCCAATTTATCACATACTAATATGTCATTATCAAAATGTATTTATTTTTTTATTTAAAAAAGGGTGTGAAAAAAGGATTGATGAGAAGTTGATCTTACAAATCCAAAGCCACCTAGTTTGAAACTAGGCCCAGAAATCATGTAGCCATTGCAGTACTTGGCGAGGAACACTTTAGCATGCGGCGCCACCAAGAAAGCAGCTTTGATATCACCACTCTCGAAATCTCGTGGATACTCATCAATGGAGTTGATCGACTTGACATTGTTGGGGTTGAAATTTAGCACATTTATGAGATAACGACATATGAAAGAATTTCCATTGCATCCCACAATTGCATTAGAGTTCCTCAAGAAATCTATCTCCCTTACGGAAGGCTCCAATCTCGGAACAGTCATCATCTGAAAGTAAATGGACTAATTGATAATGGGCTTAATTAATTAAGTGTTGGACCATTAATTAATTAAGACCCAAAGCCCATACAATAAGTAATGGGTGGTTATCTTTTGATAATAGAGGTTAATCATTGTGGTTAACAGAAGAACGTTAGACGGTTCACAGATTTGAGAAAACATACTGCAAAATTCAATAGGAGATTCTAAAACTCCGTTGAATTTTGGCCACCGGCGAATTGTTCTCGCACCGATTAAAGATACGTGGATCCATAACAATGAAACGATCTCGAAGGATACATTGGGCTCGGGCTTTACTAATCCTTTGGGCGTTATAAACACGTAAGTTTCGATCTCCGCTCATGGAGCTCTTCAGATATTTAATTATGATCAGATCCGTTTCGATGTTATTATTCCATTGCAGTTAGATGTTGTTAAGAATCTAATCCTAACAGCCGAGGCAGACGAACCGATCTATAATTAATTCGTACTAATTTAATTGTGGATTATCGAAAATTTTGAATTTTGGAAAACCGATTTTGGAAATCAGAAGAAATTGTTTCTGGAAAATTGAAAAGAAAATCGAAAATTGCAACTGATGTGTTTATTTGGAAATGGTTTTCACCGGGCACCGGAATCTTCACCGGCGGCGCCTGCGTTCTCACGGAGGCGGTCGACGACGCGGCGCAAGGCGCTCGCGCTCGTCGCCGCCGTCGAGCTCTGTAGTTCGCGTGCGCTCCGCCGGAAAAACACAGATGACGTCGCGCGCTGGGCGAGGGCGACGTCGCGCGCTGAACGCCGGGTCACGTCGCACGCTGGGCGAGGGCGACGTCGTCGTCGATGGAAATCGTGGAGGCGACGGCGAACGAAAGGCGGCGCGACGCGCCGCACCTGAACCCTAACGGGTTTTCGTCCGTGTGACTGGGCCGCGCCGTTCCGCGTGTGGACTGTGAGCTGGGCTCCATGCGCGCTGGGCGAGGGCGACCGCCGGATGTCGGAGCGACGCTTGGCTTGCGCATCTGGAGTCGTCGCCGTCGCCGGGAATCGCTGCGTTGGAAGAAAGGGCGGCGGCGCAACGCGTTTGTCGCTGAAACCCTAACGCGTTCGCACGCTGGGCCATAACGCGTGCTGGGCCGCGCGCTACGCTGGGTCACGTGGATCGGCTCTGGAAGGCGGGCTGGGCCTACGCGTCTTCTGGGCTTGGGCCAGATCCGGGTCGGGCGACTGGGTCGCGGGCGCGGGCCACTGGGCGGTATGCGGTTGGCCTCTGGGCCGCGTCTTCTGGGCCTTTTTGGGGCATTTAAAGTGGCAGCCCATCAAGGGCTGTTACTGTACAATAAAAAAAAAAAACAGTTTATTAATTTAGAATTAATATTATTATTTTCGAAATAATAACATTAATTTCGATTTTGTATTAATTTAGAATTAATACAATCTACTTATGTACATGGATTTAATTTATTAATTTAGAATTAATAAATTTAATCATAATTTTTGAAATTAATTTATTAATTAGATTAATAAATTTAAACTTTATTATTTTTGAAATAATAATATAAGGTTTGATTTTATATTAATTTAGAATTACTATGATTTACTTATGTACATAGATTAATTTTATTAATTTAGAATTAATAAAACTAATCACTATTTTGGACATTAATTTATTAATTAGATTAATAAATTATAACTTTATTATTATTTTTGAAATAATAGTATAAAGTTTGATTTTATATTAATTTAGAATTAATATAATTTACTAGTGTTCATAATTAGAAAATTGATTTATTAATTAGATTAATAAATCTTATTAGATTATTATTTTAGAAATAATAATGTTAAATGAATATTTATATTAATTTGGAATTAATATAAATGCCTAAATCCACTTTTAATTAGAGAATTAAATTATTAATTAGATTAATGAATTTATTCGTTGAGCCCTATTTGATGTTTTCTCGTGATAAGCGCTATTTGATTTTACGCTATTTTAACTATAGTAGTTAGAGACCGCTTTTATGTTTGGGTAGGCGCCCAATACTTGTAGTCCGTGTTACTATGTTTGGGTAGACGGCGCCCAATAAATGTGGTCCGCATTTAATGCCCGGTAGGCGTGACTCAAGAATTGTTTTGAATTTAATATTGGATATTAAATATACAATTAGTATCACATGTTTTATCCCCACTAAAATACAAGTCTAGTTTTGAAACAAAATGCATCGTCCATCATAATTGTGTGAGGATCCTAGCTCTTTCGTCCCAAGAGTTTTACACCAAAGTGTTTACTCCTAAATCGACAATGAGCTCGTTCATAGATGCATGGTTGGCATCGTATGATGGGGTTGATTTGCTTAATTATTTTGAAACAACCAAAGCGATCAAAATAATTAGTGGATGCATATTAATTGGATTAATAAACCAAGAATTGCAAATTTATTTGTTGCGATCGGTTTTGGAAACTGACCAAGTATTATTATTATAGTCATCAGCCAAAACAGAGGCTATGATAATATAAGACTTGAATCGCTACAAATCAATGTTGCAATCGGCTTGGAGTCCCACCGAGTGATATTATTTACTGATCATCACCAAAGCGGGTCGTAATAATATTGACTTGGATCTTGGACTACTAAGATTTATATTTGTTATAAATCCGTATTTTGCATTTGGGGGTGCAATATATGTAAAAATTAGTGGGAGCTAATCAATACAATAAACCTTTGTTTGATTAGTGATACGATTGTGATCTGTGTTTACTTTGTTCTAATTTTGTTCTAATTTCTATAAATTTTTCATTCAGTTACGATGTCGACTATGTTGTATAAGTGTTTGATGGAAACAAATTTGTTGGCTGGGTCAAACTATACGGATTGCTCGTTGCCTGCGTTTGGTATTAAGGACGGATAAGATTGAGTATGTCTTGGACAAACCAATCAATATCATCCCCGATGAAGTGTTCTCCTGAGTATGCCTCGTTTGATTGGGTTGCTCATAAGAAGCACGTTGAGGATGCTATGTCGGCTCAGGGCATTATGTTGACTTCTATGAGTTTGGAACTCCAAAGCAACATGAATGCTTCAACCCTATGAAATGATTCAGACTTGAAGAGTTTATTTGCCTCGAGGCACAAACCTGGAGTATGAGATACTCGAGATCTCTCCAGTGTACGCTTCACGAGAAGAAGCACCGGAAGAGATCGTCTAAATTTAAGGCACAAGCAATGGGTGGTAGCTCGGGTATATTTGTTATTGAGATAAATATGTCTATAAATAATTCACATTCTTGGGTAATAGATACGGTGTGGCTCACATTTGTAATAATGTGGAGGGGCTTTGTGACAAAGGAAGGTGAATCTGTGGAGGTCGACCTCTGCGTGGGAAATGGAGCAAGAGTTCTTTGCCGAGCGCGTGGGGACTTATAGATTGGATCTTCCTTCGGGTTATAGACTAGATTTACATGATTGTTATTTCGTTCTGCGATTTCAAAGAATATTATTTCCATTCCTATGTTGGACATTGAAGGGTTTTCCTTCCATTTGGAATCGGTAGATGCTCGCTTTCTCTTAACTGAGTGTCTTATGGAAAAGCTTTTCTTCGAATGGTTTATATATGCTTGAATGTGAACGAGATATTCTCAATGTACAAAACAAACGACCTAAGCTAAGTAATCGAATAATGCTACTTATCTTTGGCATTATAGACTTGGTCATATCAATGAGAAAAGGATAGCAAGATTGAGAAAATTGGATTATCTCACACCATTTGATTTTGAATCATATGGTACTTGTGAATCTTGTCTCAAAGGAAAGATGACTAAGAAACCACTTTCTGGGAAAGGGTTACGAGCCAAAGAATTGCTAGAGTTAATCCACTCAGATGTGTGTGGACCATTTCCAACTCAAGCAAAGGTGGATATTCGCATTCATAACTTTCATCGATGATTTTCAAGATATGGATATGTGTATCTAATGAAACACAAATCCGGTGCTCTTGATAAATTTAAAGAGTTTAAGTTAGAAACCGAGAAACAACTTGGTAAAAGTATTAAGAGTCTTCGATCGGATCGGGGAGGAATACTTAAGCGAGAGTTTCTTGATTACTGAAATCACATGGAATCCGGTCGATTGGACACTCCGGAACACCACAAATGAATGGTGTATCCGAGAGAAAAATCGAACTTTATTAGATATGGTTCGATCCATGATGAGTTTCGTTAGTCTCCCTTTATTCCTTTGGGGCCATGCCTTACTAACTGCCGTTTATATTCTGAATAGGGTTCCATCTAAATCAGTCGAGAAAACACCATATGAGTTATGGTGTGGTAAAATAGCAAGTCTTAAACATATCGCGACTGGGGTTGTCCTGCTTTTGTTAGAAAGATGCAGACTGATAAGTTGGAATCAAAAAGTGAGAAATGTTATTTTGTGGGATATCCAAAGGAAACAAAAGGATATGAATTCTACTCACCTGGAGATCACAAGGTGATCATTTCTAGGAATGTGACGTTTCTTGAAGACTCCTATGTTTCCAAGGAACAAGGTCACAATGAAGTAGATCTTGAAGAAATTCAAGAACCACAAAACAACACAGAGGACGAAAGATTGTTCAATGGTATGAACAAGAATTCAGTGGGAGTATTTGACGATCTATTGGGAGGGGAAATGACTTTTAGAGGGTCACCTCACGATAATGAGACTAATCAAATACAAGATGACATAACAGTTGTGCCATCTGATGACACGATGACACAATAGTTGTGCCATCTCCACGTCAAGAAATTCATGAGGAAGTTCTTGAGAATCTCCAAAATATTGATGAAGTCAACACGGAGGAGCCTCCTACTCACGTTCAGAATGAACAGCTTGAACCTGCGCAAACAACACAACTCAATAGCCCACAGAGGACTCGTCGTGCACCCGATAGATCAATCTAATGGTTGAGAACCAAGATGATGAAGTCGAATCGGATGATGATGAACCTAAGACCTATAATGAGCGGTGTGTCCGCACCGATTCAAAGATGTGGCTAGAAGCCTTAATATCCGAAATGGACTCGATGTATTTCAATCTAGTCTGGGAACTAGTTGATGACTTACCGATGGGGTTTACCCATAGGCGCAAATGGATCTTCAAAAGAAGAGATGCAGATGGTAAGATACAAACCTACAAGGCTAGGTTGGTGGCGAAGGGTTATAGTCAACGTGAAGGCATTGACTATGATGAGACCTTTTCACGGTTGCCAAAATCAAGTCCATTAGGATCTTACTTGCAATAGTGCATACTACAATTTTGATATTTGGCAAATGGATATCAAAACCGCGTTTCTCAATGGAGAACTAGAAGGTGATGTCTACATGACTCACTGAAGGTTTTGTATCCAAAGAGAGGAATCAATACAAGATGTGAGGCTAAAGAAGTCCATTTATGGACTTAAGCAAGATCGAGGAGTTGAAATATTTGTTTTGACAGAGCTATCAAATTGTTTGATTTTGTCGAAGCAAAGAGGATCCTTGCGTATATAGTAAGCGAGAATGGAAACGTTGTCACCTTGTAATATATGTCGATGACATTCTAATTATAGGGAGCCGACCGATCCATGATGCAATCCGTGAAAGACCGGTGTCTAAATCCTTTATGATGAAGGATCTTGGTGAGGCCTCCTCATCCTTGGGATCAAGATCTATCGGGATAGACCTAATAGATTGTTGGGGCTGTCACAATCCACTTACATAGATAAATTGCTACGGCGTTTCTCAATGGAAAATTCTAAGAAATGATTTCTTCCTATGGGACATGGCATCAAGTTGTCTAAGAAGGATTGTCCTTCTAATGACAAAGAAGTTGCTTGCATGAAAAGGATCCCATATGCTTCGGCTATAGGATCAATCATGTATGCCATGATATGCACTAGGCCAGATGTGGCCTATGCGCTTAACATAACGACGATTTCAGCAAAATCCGGTGAGGAACATTGAAAATCATAAGACTATTCTTAAGTACCTTAGAAGGACTAAAGAATACTTATTAGTCTATAATGGGCGGCGAGCTATCGGTGATTGGGTACACCGATGCTAGTTTCCAAACATAAACAAACATATTTCAAGACGATATCATCGATTAGAGAAATAATAAAATGAACAATGTAAAATTAGAAAGAGTACCCACCGACGATATCTTAGTGACCCTTTTACCAAGTCATGTGAGAGCTTGTGTGTTGACATGTGGGTTGTTGGCTTTGATTCGATGGGAGTTTAAAGTTTGTATGTTTAGAAACTCCTTTGTTGAGACATACTTACTTTTGATCACAATCGAAGATAATATTTTATCTATGAGTTTGTGCATTTAATAGAATAATTATTTTGATGTTTGTCGTTATTCTCTTATTTGTTCCTTGAATTATCACCGCTCATTTTCTTTGTGAGACATCGATGATATAGTATAATTCTAAAATAGCCTAACCAATGATCATCAAGAATGGGATATTGATGATATGTTATAGGTTAGCATGTGGTCTCGCATCACATTCTTAGAGAATGTAGTGGTTCTCACAACTACGAGATATTTGATATCCGTGATGGACACATGAATACTTTGAAGAGTATTGGTATACCCAACTATTAAATCGTTTGTTTGATGTCTACGATTTTTAGTGTGTGAAGTATGTAATAGTCCTTAGACTTGAGGTCATTACACATTTTGTTTGTTGAGTCTTGTACTTTGACCAAGGCAACGCTTGAGTGGCAAGACACGGCTTGGATTGGGTGCATCACGAGACAAATGAAAATGGTAGTTGAGCGAAGAACGGGATTCATTCCTCGATTAGATTTTCGAGTGAGCACTTATTTTCTCTATATTATTCGACCTTAAAGTCATTGGCGATCGAAGAGATATATTCAATTAAAGTAATTGAATATGATCATACGGGTCTTATAATAAAGATGAGAAAATGATTGAGCTATTGGGATGACACATAGCAAAATCCAGCTCAATCGAGTGTGTCATGAATGAAAGGATATTACATAAACTTCATGTAAAGGTTAGTTCTTGTTTTCACGTAACGTCCGTCATATATCGAGTTCGCCGCACAACGCAGTCCAAGAGTTTTGTGCGGACTTTTATTAGATCATCGCTTGTAATGGGGCCTATTGGGTCACACTATCAAGTGTATTGTTAATCGCCCGCGGTATATGCATAGTGCACTGTATGTTATCTAATATTAGTCCAAGTGGGAGATTGAAAGTAAATGGACTAAATTGGATAATGGGCTTAATTAATTAAGTGTTGGACCATTAATTAATTAAGACCCAAAGCCCATACAATAAGTAATGGATGGTTATCTTTTGATAATAGAGGTTAATCATTGTGGTTAACCGAAGAACGTTAGACGGTTCACAGATTTGAGAAAACATACTGCAAAATTCAATAGGAGATTCTTGGCTTCTCTCGTTGAATTTTGGCTACCGAGGAATTGTTACTGCACCTGATTAAAGACACGTGGATACCATAGTTGTGGAAACGATATCGAAGGATACATTGGAAGCTCGGAAGCTTTACTAATCCTTTGGAAGCGTTACAAACACGTAAGTCTTCGATCTCCGTGTTCATAGAGCTCTTCGTATATTTAATTATAGATCTAGATCTGTTCTTGATGTTATTATTCCGCTACGCATTAGATGTTGTCAAGAACGAATCCTAACATCATCGAGCTCAGGACAGCAGTGAAACTCGCCCCGACCACGAAAACCACACATATCCACACCGCCAGCACCAGCTTAGATGCAGAGTTCTTGATGTTCTCTCTGCAAAAGCACTAAGAAAATGTGGGGCCATGTGCTAATTCTTAAAATTACAACTTTAAGCCAAATTGAATCCATATTTTTTGGGTCCTTAAAGGTGAGACAAAATCAGAGACTTAAAGCGCGACCCTGTAATAAAAATGGATCATAAATTAGTAGATTGAAGATTGAACTCACTTTGTGAAAAGGAGAGTATGGTGACTGAGAGCCAGAGGATGGAGCAGATGATTTCGAGAATGGAGTTGTTAGTGAATTGGTCATTGCCCGCTGCAAATTCGCTTAACCAGATGATGGCGCCCGTCGCCATGCTCACGGCAGCAAACTGCAGCCACATCTTCTTGGTGAAGGGATTTAAAGCTATGAATTCAGACTCTTTTAGGCTGGGTTTCACTTTCACCACCATCACTTCTCAAAGATGGTAACCGAGAGAAGCAAGGTTGGGAAAGAACGACATGATCGAGAATGTAGAAGGAATCAGTATTCTTCTTATTTCTGTATATGTTTCATATACATTACACCCCAATATATAGCAAAAGAATACAATGTAAATAAGGAAAAAATATATCCCTAATATGCGGTGATCTAATTCCCTTGATTGTGCCTCTCTATTTTTGGCTATGATATTCTTAACTCTCCCCAAGTTAAGTAACGCATTTGGATACTTAACTTGTCCGAACTTCTCTGAAGACTTTTGTGTTGACGGCCTTAGTCAAAATATCAGCCAACTGTTCCTCCAATCGTATGAAGGGAAGTTCAATGATCCCACTATCGAGCTTTTCCTTGATGAAATGCCGATCGACCTCCACGTGTTTGGTCCCGTCGTCAGCACGGGATTTTCGGATATACTAATCGCAATTTGTTGTCACAAAAGAGCCGACTTCCCCTTTTTGGAGGAAAGCCAATCTCTGTGAGCAATCTCCGAAGCCACATGATTTCAGTTATCCCACTTTTTACTTCTCTGAACTCTGCCTCTGCGCTTGATAGGGCCACTACTTTCAGTTTTTTGCTTCTCCATGTGACCAAGTTTTCTCCAACGAAGGTGAAATATCCGCAGAGATTTCCATCATTTGTTACCGCCCAATCTGCGTCTGATACCCGTCAACCTCCAAATCTTCCTTTTTTTTAAGCAAAATCCCATAATCGGTGGTTCCTTTCGGTGTCGGACAATTCTCAAAGCCTCCATATGCTCATTCGGGGTTTGTGCATAAACCGACTTACTACTCCAACGCATCACGCGATGTCAGGCCGTGTATGAGAGAGATAGATGAGTTTTCCAACAAGGTGCTGGTATTTTCCTTGATCTGTCAAGTCAGCTCTTTCAACAATTGTTAATCCATGATTTATCATAATTGGTGTTTCGCAGCTTACACTCGAGTAGCCAGTTTACGCAAGTAAGTCAAGGACATACTTTCTGTCTCGTGAAGATTCCTTTTGGACCTTAAAATCTCAATTCTAGGAAGTACTTGAGATCCAAGGTCTTTCATTTCAACTCAGAACAAGTTTTTCTTCGAGCTTTCTATCTCTTCAACATCATCTCATGTGATAATCATGTCATCAACAAAAATGATTAAACATGTTACCTTCCATTCTCTCATTTTCACAAATAATGTATGATCAGAGTTACTCTGCTTATAGCCATTTTTGCCATAGCTAGACGTAATCTTCGAACCATACTGGGCGATTGCTTCAATCCATAGAGTGTCTTCTTTACCGCACACTTGTTCCGCCTCAAACTCCTCGGGTAACACAGGGGACTTCCATATATATCTCGCATTTTCTTCAATTCTCCATGTAGGAAGGCATTAGTTACATCCAACCGATGCGAGGCCAATCCTTGCAAGTCGCCATCGAGAGAAGTGTTCTTCTTGTGCTCATCTTGCTCTTGGTGAGAATTTTTCTTCATAATCTATCCCGTAGGTCCAGTATATCCTTTTGCAACCAACCTAGCTTTGTATCTCTCGATTGAACCATCTTCTCGTCTTTTTATTGTGAAACCCATCCGCATCCCATGGCCTCTTTCCTTCTCGCAAGACACATTTTCCCATGTCCCATTCTTAATTAGGCATCCATTTCCTTCTTCATGGCCTCACTCCAATGTTTATGTCTCCTTGCCTCTTCTAATGTCTGGGTACATCCTCCTTCATACATCTGAGCCGTTTCAGCGCCGTGCCATCTCGTGAGTTGTCCTTGGGCAAGGTTGGCAATCGAGTACCTAGTCTTCCATCCCCGCCACCGGAGAGTATCGCTTTGGTGGTTTTCCCGTACTGTGGGAGGCAATGTCTTGATCGTGGCACCGCCTAACTCAAGACATTCATCAACCTCATTCGTATCCCTCCGGTTTACGTATCGGTGTCTTCATCCTCTGCTCTCAATGTTAGTATTAACTTGAGAACTATTGAGATTACTTACCTCGGATTTGAAGATGGGGTTGACGGTGGGTTCGAGTCACCGACATCTCAAACCGAACTGTGTTGTAGATGTCTCGGCGGGTGCGCTTAACCTTCTCTCGTTGGACCAACGCCCGCATGAACACGCAATGACATTGAGCTAGTTTCTGACGGATGAGAAAGTAGGGTTGTTCGGACGGTGGATGGCATATGGAGCCAACTTAGGGAGTCAACAATCTCCTTTTTCTCCCCCTGACTCCCTTGTTGGCGGAAAAAATATTCTGTTTCAACGAAGTCACAGTTTAAGGTAGTGTGTAGGTGATTAGCTACAGGATCATAACATCTATACCCCTTCTGATTTTTTCCATACCCCAGGAAAACACACTTTACAACATTTTGTGAGAATTTTATACGATTTTGTTTAGGGATATGAACATAAACGGTGCATCCAAAACTCGGGTTCAAGAGAGGATGAGGGTATTTCAGTGGGTAGCTAGAAACTCGAGGGTGGTTTAAAGTTTAGGATATGAGTGGGCAGTCGATTCAGGAGGTAAACAGAGGTAGCTACAGCTTCGGGCCAGTAAGATGTCGGGACTTGGGAATCGATGATAAGGGCTCGAGTCATCTCTAAAATGATCATATTCTTTCGTTCAGCTACCCCATTCTGTTCAGGTGTGTAAGGGCAGGTTGTTTGGTGAACAAGGCCTTTTTCAGTGAAGAAGTTTTGCATTTTAGAATTTACATACTCCCATTATCAGATCTAAGGATTTGAATAGAGTGGTTGTATTGTGTTTGTACTAGATTATAGAAGTGGGTGAATTTCTCAAGAACTTCGCTTTTATTTTTTAAGAAATATACCCACGTCATTCTAGAACAGTCATCCACAAATAGCAGAGAATATCTAAACCCATTATCACTAGTAACCGGAGCTGGACCCCAAACATCAGAGTGAATTAAAGAGAAAACAGACCTCACACGAGTATTATTAAGTTTAAAAGAGTGACGATGGCTCTTGCCGAAAACATGTCTCACGATTGAAAGGTGTAAAGTAACAGGTTTGGACAAATTAACCGTAGATATCCTATGGATGGGTGTCCTAACCGCCGATGCTAAAGCCAAGTCTGCTCCTCTGTCGCTTTGAGTCAACATCGCAAACCTGCTGAGCCATCCTATCCACATAGTAGAGTCCTCGATGTTCGATGCCACCAACTATCTTCCCGTCGCCGTATCCCGTAAAATGCGTGCTCAGCATTAGTAAGTTACAATGTAATTCTCGTGACTTGCTAACATACACCAATTTGTGAGATAAAGACGGATATATAAGCGGTTTGGGAGACATAATTGAGAGGACAATTTAATAGTTCCACTCCTTCCACGATGCTAAATTTCCACTAGCAGTTTTAATATATCTTTTCCGGGTAGGAAAATCTTCATAAAATCAGAGGCATCAAAGGACATAGTATCTGTAGCTCCACAATCAAAAATCCAATGGTGGTCTTTATCTGGTGTTTCAGAATTAGTGGAGGATAATGCTAAGGCCTGAAAAGAATTCCTACAGGATATATTGGGCTCAAAAAGAGATTTTTCATTTCCTGGGTGTTTACTATGTAATTTCTGGGTGTGTATGGGTGAAGAATTAGAGTCATGAATGAGTGAGGGGTTTAAAAAATACAACCCCTCATTACCTCCCCCTTCGTTCACCCTAGCCGCCAGGGCATCTCCTCTCTCCTCGTCAATGCGCATCTGTGACGGCGGTGGTGCAGCGTTGCCGCGGTGTTCAGTCTTGGCGGCTCGTGTCTCACCGCCTGACCACGTCCCGCCAGTCGTCGCTCCGGCAGCCACGGTTGACGTCTGCCTTGCGCCACTGACCGCCACCGTCGCTTGTCCATCCGGGTTCCACGGTTGATTCCGATATTTGGACGCAACTCTTGATTTCTTCATTTCGTCCCACCATTCGGGAAATCCGATGAGAAACATCCTCTTTGGTATGCTTTTACCTCCACAATGTGTGCACAAGTTTGCTCTTGTCGATTTCTCCTTTCTGTTGTTCGTGTTCGATTTCCTTCTTTGTGGCCGATTGGAAGGTGGCGGTGGTCGATTGTGGTTGATCATGGCGAGTCCGGACCCGATTCCTACGGTTGGCGATTCGAGAGGTTTGAGGATACCCTCGTTTGTGGCCCGCCGCCGCACCATCCGTAGGCTCTTGAACAATTGGTAATGGATCCTCGTCCATAATCTCCTCTCGATATTTGCATATTTGTCATCCAATGCACTTAGAAATTGATAGAGGTGATAGTCTTTCTCCTTTCTCGGTATCCTCTATGTCTGCGCTTGACTCGGATCTCGTGTATCAATCGAGATCCATAAGTCCCGCATTTGGTCCACAACCCTTCTAGTGTCATAGATTCTTGTTTGATCGTCATGGCTTGCGGTGCGGATCGTAGGTTTTGAATGGATCGATCCACTTCCATAAGTAATCGCCAATCCTTCCCATAGATCGGGCGGTTGCGTCTTCGTGATACCTCGTTCACAAGTCCGATTTGATATTGTTGATCACCCAATTGAAAACACGGTTATCTCATTGCTTCCACCTTGTGTGCAGGATCGTCGATTGCGGGGTTTGAAACTCCATTAATGTGAGATGTCAAACCTTTTCCCGCAATTGCCCGCTTACGAGGTTAACCCATAAGGGGTAATTTTCCCATTAAGCCGCCTTGATGGAAATCTCTCAAAGGATTCGGGTTGGTCGTGGTTTGGTGGTTTATGGGCGATGAGAATCGGAATTCTAAGGCTTTGTTTAAGGAATTTCAAATTGTGCAAAGAAATTCCATCGGAAAATTTGTTGGGGTATGGCTAGCATTTTCGTGTTTGAAGTTTCGAATCGACATGGTTTAGTTTTACGCTTTTTAGCGGAAGGAATTACGAGAACTCAAACCTGAACCTCCTTTTGGTGGTTTGCACCTCGATACCATCTCAAAGATGGTAACCGGAGAAGCAAGGTTGGGAAAGAACGACATGATGGAGAATGTAGAAGGAATCAGTATTCTTCTTATTTCTGTATATGTTTCATATACATTACACCCCAATATATAGCAAAAGAATACAATGTAAATAAGGAAAAATATATCCCTAATGTGCGTGATCTAATTCCCTTGATTGTGGCTCTCTATTTTTGGCTATGATATTCTTAACATCACAAGCCCTGATTCTATGTAAGGCTGAGAAAACTCTGCATAAACGTAGCGATCCGCCACTATTTCTGTGTCGCCTACTGCTGCATCCAAGCTCTATTAAAGCAAACACCATCTTAATTACGACAGAAGAAACTAGGAAGATTGAAGAGAACAAAGTATGTAATTATATGATTGGGGGAGCTCAAGCACCCCCTAGCAGTTTCTTCTCTCTCTTTAAACCTTAGGGTGCCTACAACGGTGCCCAAAAACCAACTTTCGAACGCTTGTTGGTGCATGCGTTCCACGCACGCGTAGCTGACGCGATGAAGAAATTATTATTATTATTTTTAATAGCTTTTCCAGTTTCGAATATTTTCCAAATGTTTAGCAAAACAAGTTCTAATTTTTTCTTTCAATTTTTTGATTTTCTGTTTTATAGATCGCAACGAGATCTTTTATTTGACATAAAATCGTAAAAATTTGATTTAAAATGACCAAGTTAAAATAGTTTAGATATTTAAAATTAATATAATATAATATATAAAATTATATAATAGTTATTAATTTTTGCTTTTTAATTATTAATGATATTTATGAAATAATTAATTAATTTTATTAAGTTGTTCAATTTATAATTAAAAATACATAATTAGTCACATATAAATATACAAAGTGTGTGTATTTTAGTGGAACCCAACTAAAAGTTGAAAGTTGGGTTTATTGTTGTAGAGAAAAATATAATAAAAATTAGTGAGTTTTAAAAACTGATGTGACACTATAGGACTCATGTGAAAGTTTGAATGTTGGGTTTATAGTTGTGGGCACCCTTATAATTTTTATTTTTTTAGAAATTTTTTAGCACCTCGAAAATTTTCTATTGTTAGCTCCTCCGAGCTATATTTTTGGATCTGCCACCGAATATGATGATTACCTTGTTATGAACTTCGGCAACAAGTTCATCATATGAGCCATAATAGGGGACTAATGCGTAGTGAAGATCGTAGGGCAGTTGCTTCACCGCTGCTTCGAAAACTTCGATTGAAAATCCGGTGATCCGGGTCCTGTTCCGGCCGGAATCGTAGGTGACTTGACGAACTGATTGAATGCACCTTTTGCCGGAACGCCGATCCTCAATGGCGTCTCTCTGCTGCCCAAGCTCCACCCTCTCGGAATGGCTCGCTCGCCGCCTGGCCAGTAGATCGAGTTCAGCTCTCCAGTTAGGCCGTCGCGTAAGCGTAGCCGCTTTCCACCAAACTCATAAGAGAAACCGGACCAGAGGGCTACTTCTCTGTAGCTCTTACCAATCACATTGACAATGTGGAAAGTGGGCTTTCGCGAGAGGAAGCCATTGCTGTCGAAGCTTATTTTGCCGCTTAGGCCTTGGAAGTCGGTTTGATCGATCAATTTTTTCGGATCAATCATGGCGGCGGCGGCGGCAGATTGCGTCGTAGGCGCGAAGTGCGTATATGCTTGGCGTTGGATTTGGATTCATCTCTTCTTCCAATGGATATTTTGATGCGTATTTTCTTCTAAATTTTGAGTTGAACGCTCTGAAATTCTCGTGATTATTTGAACAATCTGTTTTTAGGGCAAGAACTCCTTGCATGTTGAGTAAAACAGATGAATCTACGGAATCTAGAAGATTCGAGATCTCATCCAATACGATCCAGACATAGCCTCTCTCCATCATTCCTAAAACCCTAGCTTTCTCGAACAAGATCGCTGCAACCTCCAAAGAAGACTGCATGACGACGAAGATTTTGACATTCTTGCTCATAAGCTTCTTCAGCTCTGTCTCGATGAATGTTTTGGGATCGGGTAGGGAGTCGAGGTAAGGAACGGCGTGGAGTTCGACATAGGAATCAACGGCTTGTAGTGCGTGGGAGAGGTGGCTGTAGAGGGTCGAGTCTTGGGAGATCGAGATAAGCTTCCTCCACCGGAAATGGGAAGCGATTGCGGCCACACACTGCATGCATTTGGTGGGCGGTGGGGGTGCTTATGTGGAGGAACTGCGGCGGCGGCGGTTGTGGCGGAGGTGAGGCTGCCGGGGAGAGGGAGATGATGGGTGGTGGTGTTTTGAGTTGTGAGAGAATTAATGCAGCCTCTTCGAGTGTTAGTGCTCCGACAAATGTGTCCACGAGTTTGTGGTTGATGAGATCCATTGCTGCAGAAAAAATGTTTTAAATTTGTTAGGAGCTATGGATGTTGTACGAGGTTTGAATGTTTTGAGGCTTACATTGATTGTTCTATATCAGCATCAGCCCCTTTAAATTCAGAGGGGTCGAGTATTGGATTTTATTTTTAATTTTGTGTCTCATTTTATTAGTATATAATAGCTGTGGAGTAACGATGTAATAACATTTATATAAGGAATGTATTACTGTAACAAGATCGTTCAGACAATACTAATATTTGTATTATAATTTATAATTTGGTGGTATATTTGTAGTTATTTTGTTATTTGGTGGTGTTTGGTTCGGAGCATAGCCCATCTCATACGAATGGACCCAATTTGATCTACACCAGACTACCACAATTTGATCATAGGAATGGACCCAATGTGATGCTAGAGAACCTAATCCATTTCTTTGGACAATATATCAATCATACAGTCATGTTTTGACTTTGGTTTTATTCTAATATATATATATATAGAGAGTTTGGTTCAAATGAGTATTTATGAGAAAGATATAAAGTAGTTAAATTGTTAAAAATGAATAGGGTTCATTTTTTTTGAAGTGATAATTACTTTTTAAAATAAAATGAAATATTTATAATATGATAATCCAAAAAGAAAAATGTGATTTTTAAATGAGACAGATTGAGAATTATCTTAGGTGCGCAAGACCAAGAAAACCCACGTTCGCATGTAATAGCCGCAAACCACACACAGACGGTAAACCACACTTGAAAACCATGTGTGACATGCGCCAAACCCATAGAGGAGTTTGGTGGGATTCAGCACTGTGACCTCTTGGCATGCGAACCCACTTAACCATCGGCCGTCCCTGGGGACAAAATTAGTGCTTTCTTGATTTTGGAGCAACACGCTCGGCCTACAAAGTTTAGATGGGAATCCCATATTTTTTTCATCATAGGTTTTGCGAGTTGAACTTGTGGTTAATGAGAATGTAAGAGTTTCATAAATTTAAGTATGCTGATTAGCTTATATGAATGAATCTAGGAAACAGAGAATGAGAGCAATTGGAATAATTCATTCTTATAGTAGCAAATGCTAAATATATAATCAGTTAATAACAAATCATACAAGCACAAACACTCTGCAACAGGGTTAAGTTTTTACCTTTTATCTAATTCTTCAGATACTCTGCAAACTTCTTGATGTAATTATATAAAATGAAATAACACTTCATACTGATACTACTGCAAATGAAATAAGAAAGTATACGTAGACTATAGTTTGATTTCTCTTTTTACAATTCTGCTCTCATCTTCATGTTAGTTCTTTTCACGATTTTTGGTTAATCGATTCAATTTTTTGATAACCAGATTCTATAAACAATTGGGTTTCGATTTTGGGATTTGTGGAAATTTCGATTCGGTTAGCCGAACTCGAACAGTTTTCCAGACCTAGTTGCTTTTGGATTCTCAGCATTAAGTAGTACTACAACATCAAAATCTTTCAATATTCTCTCCCACTTGTTTTTATTATATGGGGCTATTATTAAGTTTTAGATGAAATTTGATCCCATAGTGTTATTATAGTTTGAATTTATAAATATTACAAATATAGCTCGAACTTATCTTCGTTGTTCACTTTTTAGTTCGAGTTAAAATTCCAACAACTTGAAACTTAAATGTACCGTCAAGCGCTGATATGGTATTTATTAAAAAAAAGAAATTGAAATGAAATAAAAACCAAAGCTCGATTTGTGGTTTTATTAATTTATTTGAAGTCAAAGGAAAAATAAACAAATCGAACTTTGATTTTTATGTAATTTATAAAATAACGATGCTGATAATAATTTTTGATGCATTATAATATAAAGAAATGTATAAAACAAAAAAGAAATTATGCTAACATAGATTAAAAACCTCATAAAAGGTTACTAACTTATCATTCCTCATAATACACACACACACACACACACACACATATATATATATATATATGGAGTAATTATTGTAAAACTATCTTTAAGTATAAACTAAGAACTTATGAAATTATTTGAATTCACCGTGAAAGTGTCTGAATTCAAAAAAAAATGAAATTTTTGCCCTCTCATGAGATTCGAACCTAGGTGTTTAAATTCATCTAGTAAAGTGATGAATTCATCATAGATATTCACGAACGGAAAGTTGAAATAGTTCACAGTTTATATGTTAAGATTAGTTTGTATTTGATCGAATTCTCATATATATATTTGGATGAGTTATGGTAAGAATACATTTATGGTGCGAATGCATTGAATGTATAAATTTGTTACACTAGATTCAATGCAATAACTTTACGTTTAGTGTATCAACTTTACATTTTCAGTGTTGTGCAACAACATTATACATCCAGTGCAGTTTTACACCTTTCGCACCATATTTGTTTCCTTACATTATCTTTCTCCTATATAGATAGATGATGATTATGGTGTGAATATCTATATGTATAAGAAATGGTTTTTTAATCAATTTAATATAGAAATTTTAAAGGTTGCATCATGGTGGACTCGAATCAGGCACCTTTGACCTCGCGCATTAATCACTCTACCACTAGACCAACACACACAAGAAATGGTTTTCTTAATATCATAGCATGTAGCACAAATAACACGACTTCAATGCATCAATCTATATTTATCAACTTGAAGCACACATTTACTATAGCACATATTTAACATATATGTCACACAAATATTTGATATTTTTGTTCACTTGTTGTTGCGTTTTAGTTGTTAATCAATTGCCTTGTGTTCTATAAAGTTTATCTTTGATCTATGTGAATTAATTAGCATTTCATTTTTTTAATTGTATATTTTAATTTGTTGCACAAAGTAAACATTGTATAGTACATATGTAATACATATTTTGCATAATTTATTGTTGCACAAACTAAACGTTCTGTAACACATATTTAATAAATGCTCTGCTCAATTTATTATTGATGAATATAATGAGATTGTAACACATAGTATAATAATATAATACACCGTAATGTATTTTGATTATGTTTCAACTTAAATAGAATTGAATAAACAGTGAAAAAAGTATTGTATAAATAATTATTATAAATTTAATATGGTCCATCGATTTAGTATTGTCAAAGCCTATGATTATTCATATTTCTTATCGATATATATATATATGAAAAAGTTAATGTGAGAACTATTTTTATTATGAGAATATGAGAACAAAAAAATGATGAATTCGTTATAAAAATTGATGAATCTACTGAAAAAGTTACTAAATCAAAAAATTGAATTTTGCCCCTCATGTGATTTAAACCTGGATGAAAATTTTCGATCTTTTGGATTTAATAACTTTCTTATCGAATATTATTAACTTTCATAGCAAATATATTTTGTTCATAATAAATTTTCATAGTTCTTAATTCTCATGTCTTATTTGAACCATACTATATTTGAACCATACTATATATATATATATATATATATATAGTATTTTGTGGGTAACATTTGACATTTGTTATCTTCTAATGGTTGCTTATTGGGTAAGTGGATAACGGATATTATCGAACCGAACCGATATTCATCGGTTATCGGTATCCAATAATCGATTAATTAATTGGATATTTGGTTCGGTATTGGATAATGAATTGACGTTAATTTCGGTTATCGGATATACCAATAACCGAATGATTATAACCAAACAATCGAAATTAAATAATTTTTAATTTATTATTTTATTATTATTAAATTAAATACATAATTTAATAGTTAAGAACTTAATATGGTGGGTTTTTTTTTCTGAATTGGATAATTTTGGGTATTCAATAATCGAATCGACTAACCGATCGGTTAATCGATTAACCGATTAACCAATCGATTTCGGTATCGGTTATTAGATTTTACGGATATCGATTTCGGTTAATCGAAATTTTGATTTCTGTTAACCGGAATCGATCCAACAAGGACCCTACTTTTACTCTTCGACTGCTTAACCAATTTTGGACTGAACAAAATTTGCTCAAAGCAGTCGATGAAATGATTGCTTTTCGCAAATTGGAAGTATAATTCAGTGCATAAACCGTATAAATACTGCATCGCAGTCTTGGTTAGATTGTTATGGCGTCTTCGATTGCATCTTCAAGTTCTGCTCCTGTATATTCATTCCACAGAAAACCCATTTCGCAAAACCTAATTTTATCCTCATTTTCCATATCTTTCCCGCTTCACAAAACTCGATTGCGCGCCGTCAAGACCGGCTCGGATGGCGGCGGGGCGGTTTGGAGCAGCCAGGAACGCGGGGCGGACCTGTTGAGGAAGCCGGTGGCGCCGTCGCCCGCCATCAATGACGAGGAGGAGTCGGCGGCGGAGTATTCGGACGATGATGGAGGTGAGAAGAAGGGCGGAGATGGTGACACGTGGGTGGATTGGGAGGATCAGATTTTGGAGGACACTGTGCCCCTTGTGGGATTTGTTAGAATGATTCTTCACTCTGGAAAGTAAGCTCGTTTAGCTTCAATTTTTGAACTGCTGCCATTCAGCTTACAGTATGTATTTCTACCTTGCACACAGTATACACACACGCTTGTGCTGTATGTACGTGGATGTCAGTCATGGCATTACTAGAATTCACTAGGCGTAGCATTTACAATATTGTTATACGACGTGTTCATAATCAACTCTACAATTGTTTCTCAAGAATTCAAGGGCATACAGATAAACTGATAATGGGGAGTTCAAGTTATCATTTTGTTTCCATTTTCGTGTCTGGTACTAGCTCATCCTTAGGATAACCGGAAGGTGAACTGTGGTCTGTAATATACGAGCAAAGAAATTGACGAATTTGTTGGTTCAGTGGATGCTACGTTGTGATGCTCGACCATGTTTTTGCTTAAAATCTAGCATTCACTTGGGAATTACGTTACCTAAAGGTTCAAGACTTACCGGAGCATTAGGAAAGTGTTCGGTAAATTCCGTTGATCAATTGATTGGGCAGCCGCTCTCTTTCAACCTGTTAGCAATCATTCAGTCTAGTTGTTCTGCTTCTTTCTCTATGGGGGGCATAAAATATGCGTTTTGTTCTGGCTCAAGGTGTGGTTCACTTCATTGGCCAAGTTGCAACTAGGATTATGGACCTAGTATGAGGACCAGGGATAAAATCGTATTTAATAGATGTCTACTGGTCATTCAAGGGCTAGCGAATGATCCACTGTTTCAGATTTTAGGATCACAACGTATAAATTGTGACATTAACTAAAAACTTGGACCAGATTGGCCGTGTAGATTTTGCAAGAATGTCAGCCTGAAAGTTGTTTGTTTTTGCATTAATGATATGATAGGAGGTGGTATAAGTCACAAATTATGTCAAACTTACCTATGTAATTTTTTTTATTTCAGGTATGAATGTGGTGATAGGTTGAGTCCTGAACATGAGAGAACTATTCTAGAGAGGGTGCTTCCTTATCATCCAGCATATGAAAACAAGATCGGTTCTGGAGTTGATTACATCACGGTATCTCTTTTACTCTGTCACTGACAGGATAGTTCCATTTGCTTTTATAGGATTTTATGGCATGACTAAGCGGTCCTCCTGAAATCTATGAAGTTTTCCTTTTCTTGAACTAATGAACTTGAAAATAGCTTCAGTTTTCATGAGTTGAAACAACTACACTGCTGAAACATTTGCCAAGCAGCGTGTAAAAAAAAAACTGTAGCCTGCCCATATCATTATTTTCTGACATATAGTTGAAAATGTTACTTTTTATTGATTAAAATGATGTGTTTTATATCTGTACTATCTTCTTATTGACATATTATATTATTGTAAACTATGCTGAAAGGTGTGCTTATCTAAGATAGCATCTATGTCAAGTATTTAACAATAGTATGTCTCTTTGGCAGACTTCATCATTATGCATCCGGTATCAAAGAAAGTGTTTATGGATCAAATGTGTGTATGCAGTATGCTAGCATGAAAATAAAGAAAACATGAATCAGTGATGCATAGTCTATGAAAAAAGTAAAATCAATTGTTCTATCATTAAATTATTTAATTGCTCAACTTAAATGATTGATATGTCCAGAGCAGGGTTAATTCTAGACTTTAAAGGCCTATATAAGTCTTAAAAGTATGCTCCTTTTACTCAGCTCAGTTATGGGAATTTTTGTCACCTGGCCAACTATGTTTATTGTCTTACCCTTGACTATTGAGGAATGCTTTTGCGTGGGGACTATGTGACCAGGAAAGATGGTGTGACATTTAGCTACCTGGAAATTGAGTAGTAAACATGCTAATACTTCAGATATATCATATATCGTTGGCGAACCTTGATATTTCAGATGTATCATTCTCATTTCTTCTAGGTCTATAAAACCCATGACTTCTTAGTTAGAATCAATTTCACGTTTCATTCAATATCTTATGTTAATCTGCCTGGTATGAAATCCTAATAGGATCTCGCAATCCATTTAATAAGATAGCTATTTCTTAGTACTAGTAAACATGGCAAGAGCTTGTGAAGAATATACTTCGATAAAATTATATGTACGGCTATTTTACAAACGATTATGTGACTTTTTCTCCAAATTGGCAAAGGTATGATTGTTACATGCTTTGCCTTTTTTTTGTCCCTCTCTACTGCAAAGAAAGGCATGGTTTTCTCACATGGAGATGAAAACAAGCCACAATGATCCATAGGCTGGAAAAGAATCTACTAATGCAACATCCATCAGTTCGTTACACATTAAAACTTACATACCTGAGCAAAGGCAGCATTATTGCCTCATCTGAACCATAGACATCCCTTCATGTTTTTCTTCTTCTAATGGAAGAAGAGTTAGACTATAGACAGTGATGGCTTCTGAGATGGCAGTTAGGCGGTTATTCCTCTGCCCAAGTTCTGCAGTCAGCGTTATCTGGACAAACAAAATAACGAGAAATAAAATTGAAGCTTGTAGCTTCCTTCCTGCCTTTTACTTATGGACAAGTTCACTGGATACCGAGGTTCCCATAACTCAGTCAAGCTCCATTTTCTCCTGTTGTCTTTTTATTAAATTCATGGTATGTTTTTGAGTTCAGGAGGAGAAATAAAGTATGAAATAGGTCCTATTGGGTTGTCAAATTTCAATGCAATGAGACTATAAGCTTCTCTATGCTGTCAACCTTTATAGCAAGCATAATAAACTAGCAACCTGTGAAAACAAACTTTTAGTTTTTTTGTATTCTCATAGGCAAATTTTTGTTGGTTCAACACTAACTTTATACCAAAAACAACTAGTCTTCCCCCTTTTTCTGCTTAGTTTCACTTCTTTGGTGATTTTCTGTATCGACGTTTCCTAGATGTCTCAAGGCTGATTGATCACATTTACATGTTCATCATTTTGTACCTCCAAAGATTTTGTCTTGTAGGTACTTTGCTGAAACTAAGTTTCTTACGTTTGACTCTCTGCTTGACAGATCGGATACCATCCCACTTTTGGAAGCTCGAGATGTTTATTCATAGTTCGTAAGGATGGAGAACTGGTCGATTTCTCATACTGGAAATGCATAAAGGGTTTGATAAGGAAAAACTACCCTTTGTATGCAGACAGCTTTATTCTCAGACATTTTAGGAGGCGTAGGCGCAATGACTGAAGGTAACTTTTTCTTTGAAAAAAAAAATCTGCTTCATACCGATTGATGCCGAGGAACATCCCTTTCCCATGTGGCCTAGTGTATTACCTCTTTTTTCTCAATCATATCATATTACTGAGCTGAAGATTGGCATGTATTATGTTGGGAAATAGATGGAAACTATCAATCTGAATATAGCTGAGTTGGATTATGAATGCTTAAAGTAAAATGGTAGCTTTGTCTTATCATTGGCATTTTATTAATTGGAAAAAGAAAGGCCAGGCATTCTTTCTGTTGTAATTTAGGATGATGATTCTTCAATTGGCTTTGGCTGGACGAAAAATAAAATCTTTTGAAAAGACTGCTTACATTTGTTTTCCATAATATCTATGATTTTCCTTTCTGTTGTGAAGTTATATATTGCAGCATTTTACTAATTTGGCTCTTCTACTATATAACCCATGAATTGAATATGGAAACGCAAATATAGTGACGACATCAACAGTTTGCACTGCAAGCTTGCATGAGCAAAGAAAAAAGTGTTGCAACAAAAATTCCATCCACCCATTCCCAAATTTATTTGTAATTGTAATTTAGTTTGTGAGTAGGAATTTTTTTTTTAAAATAACCATATTTTTTGTACATTAGACTATTTTTTCCCCTCATCCTAAGTTTACATTAGACTAAACTCGAGAGATACACTCAATTTCGTCTTGTTTAACTGTGACAGATTTCATGTAATCCGGTTATTTCGATCAATTTGACTGAAAAAGATGCCGAACCGAACTTAATCCGAATAGTAGCAGTCCATTTTTCTTTGTTTTGCTATTTGTTTTTTCTTTTCTTCTAATTTTACTAATAAAACTAATTATTTTTCAATAATCAGTATTTTGCGAAAGACAAGTAAAGAACTGTTACGTATATTAATTATATTTCAGTTTTTTTAGTCGCTTCGGTCGCAACAACCGACCCAAATCAAAGTTTTGTAATTTACTTTTTCATGTAGAATCTAAAGTAATATTTAAATCATGAATTTCAATTTTTAGATAATAGTTTATGCACCCATCTACGATTATCTTGAAAATGAGTATCAAGAATTTTAATGTTTATCGAAACATGATATTAGGCGTTACGGATATCATCCACCATGTTCTAATTTGGGTAGGATGGATCACAAGTTACTAAAATTGCAGTTACATTGAGGAGGTGTTTACTTTGCATGATTAGGTTGGATAGATAAAATTAATCCAACCTAATCAAGTGTTTACTTTTAAGGATTAATATTTGAGGATATCCCAAAGCCCGAGATTATTTTAATCCTTTGAATTATTCTTCATTAATATCAATCCAACCAATATAGGTAAGATTGAAATAATCCTCCAAATAAAGGGAGAATTATTTATCCCAATCTTAATCCTTCACTAATCCTTTGTAGTAAACAAATGATTGATATATAAAAATTATCTTATCACACATTTAATCCATCAAATAGTCAATCCTTTAAAATGCTAATCATGCAAAGTAAACACCTCCTGAAGATATTATGATACGATCCCAAATATTTATATATTTGTTATTTTGATTATTAGTTATGTCTATCTTATTAGATATATTGAGTTGTGTTATATTATAAAGTTCGTAGATTAGGTCTATTATGTGTGATAACTAGTATAAATAGTCTTGTACTCTTTTTATTTATGAATTAAGTCAATAATATTCATATTAAAGAACCTTAAAGTTTTGGCGTTACGTGATTGTGGAAATTAGGACTTTTCACTAATTTATCGTGGATTATCGACTGAAACGGGATCGATGCATAGTCGGAGGTTTTAATTGAAATTCGAATCCAACCTAAATATTTTAATGAGACGAGTTTCAAATTTTGAGAAATACGTAATGTCAATCCTATTAAAGTAGGTTAATCGTAGGGTATCATACTGGAAAATAAGTGGTAACCCTCATGCGAAGGAACAGCCATACATTCCCATTTTAAAGCATAAACTTTCTTATCAGATATTATAGGATTAATTCCTGAAAGTGTACAAACTATTACTAAATTCGGTTTTTAACTGAATCTAAAATTTTGTCAATAAATACATGAATTCTATAAATTTTAGAATTTGGTCTTGAGTTCAAAGTTCGTTGACCAATAACTTGATTGTTCAAAGTTGGATGGGTAATTCGAACGATAGTTTTCTGATAATAAATGGCACATGAATCCATATTTTGACAAAAAATATATAAATTTTTAGGTTAGTGAGTTTCGAGCCATTTTTCAACTACTTTCATCGATAAAAGAATCTAACAATGCAGGTACTAATAGAAAGTTATGGTTTCTCGACGTTAGCTTAAGATTGCTAATCGAAACCTAAACATCCGAGTTATTGATTAACAGACTATAGCCTCATATCAAATTTCAAAAAAAATATTGTGTATTTTTTTACCAAAAATTTAGATTTGGTTATAACCTAAAATTTGGCCTTTATGTATTTACAGAGAGTTAATCCAATATTATATTATTTTTATATTTTGTCTTGCAATTTGCATTGTATAGCATTACGATTAATACATAATAACTAACTTGTAAATAGATAAGGCGAAATCATAAATAACAGAGAGAGAGAGAGAGAATCAAACAACAAAAGAAACAAAAGTCTAAGTGTGTGGGTGCAACCTTTTGAAAGGAGTAAACGTGTCAGCGTTAAATGCAACTCCCATTTGCTACTGCTCATTTTCGTTATTACATGGAGATTGCAACTTTCCACACTATTTCTCCTCTTTCTGCATTTCGGAAATCACAAAAGTGGGAATTCATATATATATATAACTATCCAAGTTAATGAATGTCAAATTATAACCATCAACATAAAAATATCAAATTATAGCTAATTTATTGGCCCTATTGGGACTATTATCACCAAATAGTACCAATAGGTCCAACCAAATAATAAAATTTGAAGTTAAATTCATTATTTAATTATATATTGACAATTCTACAATTTTGCTATTAAATTAAGAATTTAAAGCAAAATTCTATCGGTTTCACGATGAAACTGTTTCAAACTTTCAAACATGATTCGATCTTTAAAAGTTAAATTGGACTGAGGCTTATAACATGATTCCTATTTTCTTCAGTGGGCCCCTTTCAGAGGATAATATGGATAAGATTTTCTTTTGTTTCCGACTCTACGCATTAATTTTCATTTTCTTTATTATATTATTACGACTATATGAAATCGTCGGTAAATACGGACATTGATAATTTTTTCAGTGTAAAAGATATTTTTTAATATAAATGATATTTTTTAAATTATATGATAACAAAACATATGATATTTTTTTAATGTAAATGATATTTTTCTTAATAATAAATTATACTTTTATTCGTCCGCACAGTGCTGACGGATATACAAAAACTTTTATGATTATTGTCGCATGTGATTTTATTAGTAGATTTCTTGTGGATATCGACATTAAATTTCATGTTGAGGTTTTTTCTCAAGTTTCGTGACTTTCTAAGCAACACGAGTTGTAAGTAAGTAACATTCAATATTGTATCCGTGTATTGCTATAGTGGTAGAGTGATTAATGTCCGAGGTTAAAGGTCTCTGGTTCGAGTCCATCGTGATGCGACCTTTAAATTTATGTATTTAATTGACCAAAAAAAAAAAGTAACATTCAATATTTATTTATTTGATATGGAATAAGTATAGTTTATGATTTGAATTTTAGAGCATTTTTTAAAAATGATTTGAACTTTCATATATGTTTTAAAAAATTTGAATTTTAGAAAATTTTAGTTCTAACTCGAAATTGAGAATCCGGCAGCAGAAACTAGAAAGCTGAATTGGATAATCAAAATCTTGTATGGAATAAACAATTAATGAGTGTAATTACATCGATTGAAATGTGAGTGCATGTAATTACAAAGAGAACTTAGTTTTCACTCCATTTATTCTCTATTCCACACGAGAATCCTATAATTGATTCAACTTTTCAACGTTCGATTCTTGATGGTGGGCCAAAACTAAAGCTTTTTGCAACATTTTATATTTTTAAAATATAAATAAAAGTTCATGTAACTTAAATAAAGATTCTAAAATTTGGACTATAAACTATGTTAATTTTATATTCATTAAATATACAGTCGCATGCGCAATAGGCAATATTATTTTGTGCCATTATAATTTACGCTCAACTGTTTTAGCCCAAAAAAAATACTCTCTTTTAAATGTTAGTGTCTAAAATATTCCTTATTGTTTAAGTTATTTTCTTATAGAGTTGAATTATGAATGTAAACTCTGGCAGGCCTGCACTAGATTGTTATAAAATCCGAATGATTAATAAATGCGAACGGCTTTTAATTGATACAATTATGCAGTACAATAATTCACTACTATTATGCAGTACTAGCTAGGGTTAGTAAGATTGGTTAAGATTACTGTTGCTGTGGCATTAAATTAAATTGGTCAACTTCTTCAAGAATATAATATGGGTATGTGATTTACGGATATTGTATAGATTATTGCATTGTTTTGTTGTATATATGTAGATTAATCGGTTCTTTACTATTTAATATTTATAGAAACTATTCTTGAATATTTCCTAATTAAAACAATATCATTGGCGTTCAAGATCATAAATTGCATTAACTAAAGAGGTATTAAGTAAAGACCTCATCTACCGCATCTCATAAGACAAATCTTCTTCTTTGAGAGCGTGATAGAAATCGAACTTTCTCTATTAACGAGAGATCTCATTGAAGGTGAATCGACCATCTTTCCTTTGGTTTTTGGAAAGGCTTTCATCAATATAAACTCTAACAAATATTTGTAAGACTTTGTAATTCTAAACACGTATTTTAAGATTATAAAATGACAGATCTTTTCGCACATATCCGCTTCCTATCTATTATGGTAAAATGGATGTTACAGCCCTATTCTTCTTAATGATATGTCATGTGAAAAGTGACAAGTTCCGATCTATTGAGATCAAATAAATTTTATACATATAAGTATATAACAATATTAAATAGGGTTGTAATGGATAGAGATGTAGCATCGTATGCCAACACCGATATGATATTGCTACGTGGACATAATAATCAACTATATTCTACTCTAATTTAAATTAGCTTTAATAATATTATCATTATACAGAAATTGTTTGTGTTTAGTTAAATTAGCATTGATAATTATAGTGATTAAGTTGATTCTTAATCAAATTAGAGGTGGGAACATTAACTCATGTCACGTTGTTCTGCTTCTCCATAATTGAGCTAAATCTTAATTATGGTGATTTTATGAAGAGAGATGTATGCAGCCGTTATTTGACGATGAACTTAGGGTATAAACCTCATTTGCGTAGCATGCAAGCTAAGATAAATTTTAATTACTAAAATCGTACTCGATTATAAGAAGATATTTTAGTCCAAAAGTAAGATACTCTCCACCACCAAAATGCTACCTTATCGTAACTTTATAAAGCACTTCCATTTCCATGCTACGATCACTTTTCAAGTTGGAAAAAGTTTGGCTTAATATGTTTCAGATTAATGATGTCAATGGGTGGGTTTTATCCTAATAAAACCAAGAAATAAGTAATGATTACGGTTCGAATCCGACCCATTGAGACATTGGATCCGACCGACCAGACCATCAACTATGGATCTTAAGCGGTTCGGATCTCGGTAGTGCGGAACCGAACTGCACTGCAATGGATAAGAACCAAAACTAGAACCGAAACCATTAGTTTATAATTTAATGTGTTATGCGTGATTTTGAATCGATATTGATAAAATTAGCTCATTGATAAGCCTATTTAAACTTAGGCTCGTCAATAGACGAGTTTTATTTGGATCAGAACCAATAAATAAGTATTGGTTACGGTTGCGAATCGAACCATATCCGGATCGGACCGGACCATCAAACTATGGATCTAAACGGTCCGGGTCTAAAACGGTCTCAAACCGGGCTAATCGAATGCAGCTTTAAAATTTAATGGGTTTTGAGCGGTTACGGATTGGTCCCAGAAAACCCACTCATTAAAATCCCTATTTCAGATTACATTTTGGAGAATATTATTTATGCAAAATATTATCCAAAACTTTGGAGCTTTAAGTGATGCATAATTTTCATTACGACATGGATTGGTTAATATGGCCAAATTAAGATAACTACTCCTTTCTCTGGACGACTTATCACGAAGAACTGTATATATGTTTGTTTATTGAGGCAAATTCAGTCTATTAAAATACATGAATTATCCATTTTAATTAAACTTTAGTATAATTAATAAATTTTAGTTTAAAATAATAAATTATTATTAATAATTAATAAATTTTAATTTTATTAATAAACATTAGTTTGGCCATTTGGGACTATTAAACTCTATTGATAAAGTCTAATTAGAAAATTAATAAATT
Source organism: Salvia rosmarinus (assembly GCA_036937905.1). Taxonomy (NCBI): domain Eukaryota; kingdom Viridiplantae; phylum Streptophyta; class Magnoliopsida; order Lamiales; family Lamiaceae; genus Salvia; species Salvia rosmarinus. The sequence continues at coordinate 6,574,382 of CM072813.1, forward strand.
CTAATTTAAAATTAATAAACTCTAATGAAAAATAATTAAAACTTAATTTAGATCATAATTAATCTCTAATAAAGTATTAATTAGAGATATGAATCAATTGTTGCTGATGCTGATTCCTAAGCTCATCTATTTTTGTCCTCAAACGTATGTCCAAATCAAAATCAGTTTTTTATTCGATTTAAACTATCAACTTTATGGATATATAGTTAACACACAGACACACACACATATATATTATACATATATAAATGTATGTATGTTTGGGTCGTCACTGAGCATGCCAAATGTCACATTACTATGAACAACCTCCCAAAATCAATTGTTGCCAAAATATAATTTTGGAAGTTATATATGTCTTTATTTACTTTATGCGAGACTTAATCTGAGTGGAGTTTGCCGTTTTCTAGTCGTTACATTTATGTTTGAATATTTTCTTATATAACCAAAAACAAATACCTTGCAGTCATCAATAGTAGCGGAACCAATAATTAATTGAACAAACTTGTTGCATTAGATCTCACTTCGTAAGGCATAAGTGATTGGCGAACTATCGGTTTGGATTCTCCATTGCATAAGTTTATAAATCACACTCGAGTTCCATTATTAAATTTATATTTTAATAATATTCAGGATGTTTATTAACGGTTTGTGTTATATTTTTGCTTCTTCACTTTGGATTACATAGTAATGTGACAAAAGGTGTTAGATTTCCTTATCAGAATGAGAAACTTGTGTGGTTGAAGATTGATGGCGATGGTTGTAACATGACTAGGAAAAAGATTGTTTTTTGTGTCAATGCATAAAAATAATCTAATTCATAACTTGTATTCTAAATTTACTCTTAGTTTTAAATTTGCTATAAAACTAACAAATTGACTGAAAAAACCTTATATACACAATGGAGAGTTGATTGGCCAACGGTAGATGGGTTACGGGTGGAGGTGTGTAATAACTCGAAAATTTTAAAACTTCCATTAGTGGTGTTTAAACCAATTATTTGTAGTGCTTAGACCTTAATTATATTTAAGGTAACCAACGAAGCAATTAGAATCGATTCGGAGATCGAAAACTGAGAAATCAAAACTAGTGACTAGTCCCTGGGATTAAGGTTTTACGAATAACCGAACATAAAATGAAAGATCGAGAATGAATCTTGACAAAAGTTTAATTTCTAGAATCCTCTCACGAAAACATGTGAAAGCCAAAGAATGAGAATTTTAGGGCATCTTTGCTTGGTCGGTCTTAAAAGACTATTCACGAACCGAACAATTTTCAGTCCGTGCTAATCATGATAATTTGTGATAACAATAAAATCATGAAGGAATATATTATTATGAATTTAGAAATTATAAGAAACAATTTAAGGAAATTCTGAAGAACTTAACCGAACAGGAAAATATCTGGAAAACCCTAAATTGATCCGAACGACCGAAACTCGAACCAAGGGTCTAAATCAATAAAATATGATTTATAAGACTCAAATTAATTATGAAAGATCAAGAATTCAATAGAATTTTGAATGAGCGTAATTTAATCGCCGAACGCTGTTTTTCTGCGATAACTCGGAGTTGACTTATCGGACGTCATTCGAACTTCATGAAATTATTATAAACATTGAAATAAGTCATTTAAAGGCTATTTAAGATAACAAAACCTTAAGCTTCCGAGAAATCAATCGAAAGCGCGTTAAAACTTAAAGAGTCGGTATTAACATAAAAACGGGTAATTTGACCAATCCTCCTCCCAACTACCACCAAGACCACCCCAAATGGGTAATGACAGCCCTTTGGGCTGCCAATACAGTGAGAAATCGTCCATTACAGCCCTCTCACTTTTGGAACTCAATTTCTCTCTTTTTTTCAAAATTCTCTCTTTGTTCTTCAAGTTTTCAATCTTTAATCCTCCTTTCCAAACCTTTCCAACCCTAAAATAATTATTCTAAGACCATAAAAAGGTAGTACTCATCATTCTCTCCATTTGTAATGGAGTAGAATTTTTTTTAGATTTTTCTTGTATTATTTCACAAAAAACCTTAGTTTTGCTCCTCAATTTTTTTTTGACTTTTGAGCTATCAAATGCTCTCAAGCCATGAATTTTTTGCTTATAATGATGTTCTAAGGCTGTATTTAAAATTTCAGAATTTTTGGAGCATATTTGATATTTTTCAATTTATGCTTTATTTCTTTTTACATGTGATAAAGCATGCTTTTGTGAATATTATTTGATATTATTACTTTTTAATGTATTATAAGTATGTAGAATAAATATCATAATTTTCAGAATATTTTTGGAATTTCTTTGAAAAAACCGTGGGCTTTGTGGCATTTTTAAGCCATGGTTTGATTTTTCTTTTTGAAAAATAGTTGAGATATAGTGATTAATATATGATATGAACATCATATATGAATCTTGGAATTTTTGAAACACATCTCCTATTTTTATTTATTAGGACCGAAACATATATATATATTGGAATTTATTTTGATTTTATTTGTTGAAAATAGTTGAGATATGATGTTTAAGGTATGATATGAACATCATATATTAACCTTGAATTTATTCAAACACCTCTCCTATTTTTCCTATTATTGCCGTGAGCTATATGTATATATATAGTGATTTATTTAATTTTTGTTGTTGAGAATAATATGATATGTGATATTATAAATATTAGTTGATGTTTAATGTTAATATTACATGTTATTGCATTATATAACCATATTGTGAAAGAATGAAATTTATTGAATATGTATATATATATATATATATATATATATATATATATAAGGTGATTACTGAAATCATTATATGGTGAAAAGCATGGGTTTAAATTTTTAATGCGTGATATGAAATGATATTTCATGTTTAGTGTATGGTATAAGCATGATATAATTTTTGTGGAATTTATTGAACACCAAAGCTCATTAAATTGTGATTGCCGAAAACTAAATGCTTTTTAACCTATGATTTGAAATTTTATATGATGATATTGAGTTGGTAATTAAACTCTATAGTATGATAGGAGTATAACATGATTTTATTGGAATTTATTGGATACATATGCTAATTGTTGCTAATTATCGAAAACGTAACAAAATGGCTAAGTATGGGTTTAATTCTATGTTAAATCGTACTATGATAGTTAAGCTATAAGCTTGGAATGAATGGTTATGATTGTGATGAATGAATGGAACACTTATACACACATACACAATAGTTTTGCATTATGTTAGAAATTAGGGTTTTCAATGCTTTAGTATAGTTTATGTTGTGTATGGTATTGTTTGGTGTTGAATGTTTATGTTTATGTTGTACCGACAAATCAAAACCCCAAAACGTAAACAACATAACACTACATGTACGAGAATCCAAAAGAAATCGACCAATTTCGATAACTTAAGAAGGAATTAACGAGAATCGAAGTTAGGCATAAATTAGGGTTTGCTATTAATAAAAGGATACTCAAACGTGAGTTCCTAAGTTAGAAAAACCAAAGCCGAGCTACAACGTTGATACTCAATAACGACAACCCAATACGATAGTAGGTTGAGCGTTAAAACAACTCGATAACGAATAACGATTATACGACTTTATATAATCTCCGACGAGTTAAGAGAAACAAACAATGTCGTAATGTGTAAGCAAATATTCGAACATAAGATGTCGATCCTTATGTCCCAAAGTCGAGTTAATATTCCCAAGCACTTCATTTATTCTTAAGTACTTACTTACATGATAGCATGTGCTCATTGAATCATAAGTCAATACTCTCTTTATTTGTCGTGCTAATATGATGAGTCGTCGGCATAACCTACTAGGACATAACTATAATTGTTAAGTCTAGTTAGTGGCTTGAGAATATCCTAATATACCAATCACAATTTGATTACCGACAATCTATAACGTAATAACGTTTAGAATAAAACTAAGGTTAAGAGTCGGATAGACTCGGAATATATGATTCATAATTGAAGTTCACCTATGAGCGATGAAGTAATATAGCTTGGAATTGGGAATGTAAGATAATAGAAATTATCTTAAAACAATCACATGAAATCATAAAGAAACCCTAAGTGGGAACTTTAAGTCGTAATTTATAAACGACATTCGATCGATAGAAAGAATCTAAGAAAGATTATTTTCTTATGAAGGGTTTGATCGTACGTAGTTGGTGATGAAGAACAACCACACCCTGCTCACTTAGACTTACTAGCTTTGGATTAGCAGGTGGGCTCTCTTGAAACAAAAATGATATGCATATCATCTCAAAGCATGATTTACAAAAGCTTTATGAAATATTATTACATAAACTGTTATTGACTACCAAATATTTATGTTTTGTTGTGATCCTATCTGAGGTTGGTTTGTCCAACGTGGAATGATAATGGGTTGGTATATCCAACGTGGTATGTGAATGAGTTGGTCCACCAACGTTAAAAAGGGTAACGATCGGATCCGACTTAGTTGAGGACTAACGCGGATTGTGTACCGCGTGTGTTGTGTGTTAAAGTTAGCTACCTCGATCGGTCACGGCGACTATGTGTAGGTGGCCACCTCCATAGTCTTGTGAATGAATGAATGAATGAATGAATGATCGGATATGGAAACAACGTGAATTAAATAGTCGAACTGACGCTATTGGAGCACGCATACAACATCACTAGCTTCAATAAGATTGTGCAAAAATATTTTGGTGAGGTATTCTTTTATTAAGCTGTACCTAATGGAGTATTCCTTCACTTGATACAAAACATTTTCCCATAAAAGTAATAACTAAACAATATCATACAAAAAATGAATTTTGCCATATTAAATGGTTTAAAAATAGAACGACAAGCATTTTTTCATATGGATCCATATTTCACAGTTGCCAATTCCAAAGCCCTACATATGTTTCAAATATCATAATTAATAGAAGAATAAGACAAAACAAATGAACCACACTATAAATACATTATATAAGTCATTTACAACACACATTCAACATTCTCACTTCTAGAAAACGTTCTTGCAATGTTACATATCTTTCAAGCAATTTATCAAACAGTTGGAGGGCTGACCATAATTCAGTTTTGGAAAAAATTGCTAGTTGACAGATAAATCTTTAAACAAAATGAAAAAATAAAAACAATAATCCTATCAGATTATTTGATGACCGATTATGTATAAAGTTTTACAGATAAAAAGTAAAAGCCACTAATTTGGTGATAGTAGAAATTAATTTTTGAGTTTATTAGTAGTGAGAAGATAGAAATCAAAAATGACAACTCACCATGAAAGGGGCCTTCTGTTCACTGCGCTACCCTCTCTAGCCAAAACCACTATCAGTCCTCACTACATACCTACAATATGGCCATACGTCTCTAGAACTTGAATAAATGCATCTAATCTAATAGGAGCTTTGAAGCTAACTCAACTAAGGCCATCTCCAACAGTTTACTCCAAACTCAAACCCATTTCAAGATATATATATCAAACACGTTGATTCATCTCCAACCATTTACACCAAATTCAAACCCAAAAGAATATTCTTCATATATTCCTTTTTACACTACTTTTTATACTTTTACAATCATACTTATATATTTTCTTCAAATTACATACTAGCACAAAAAATTTAATTACTAATTTTATATAAATATATTTATTAATAATCAAAACTTGATTATTAATAAATAAAAAAATAAATAATATGCAAATTTATTATTTATTAAATAAGAGAAAATTACAAGATTAAAAAAATACATTAAATTAAACTACAACTAGAAGATTAACAGAATCTAACAACTTGTAACTAACCTAACAACTAACAAATTCTGTTTAAGAGCTAAACTAAACACAGTCAAGCACGGTTGTTTAAGAGCTAAACTAAACACAGCCAATCACGGCTGTTTAAGAGCTAAACTAAACACACAAACACTACTACATTTAGAAATAAACTAAACACAGTCATTCTTACCCTTAGGAAGCTCATCCAACTCGAAATTTCTTAAGAGAAGAAAAGTTCAGAGAAGGTAATACATAAAAACTCTGGAACTTTTTTTAAGGTTTCTTCCTCAATTCCAAAACTTATTACAAGCACAGCTGTATAGAAATAAAAATTACCTGGAGTTCAATTGATTTTTTCTTCTTGCCTCTTCACAAACGTGAATCTCCCAAAGATGAGTGAAAGATGTCTGCGAATGAGAGATATTTTGTGGAGTTTTTATGATGGCAAATACAAAAATTATAGAAAAAGTTGAGGATAGAAGAGGAACAAAAGATAATCTCAATCTCTGATAATTTATATCGTTGGGGTTGCCCTCAGATGAAGAATCGTAAGATTATAGATATTTGAATCAATCTTAAATTGAGTAAGGGATTAAATTTAACATGAATATTATTTTGTCTTGGCCTTGATATCATAAACCGAACGGGCAGTAAATAGATAAGGCGAGATGATAAATAACAGAGAGAGAGAGAGAGAGAGAGAGCGAATCAAACAACAAAAGAAACAAAAGTCAAGTGTGTGGGGTGCAACCTTTTGAAAGGAGTAAACGTGTCAGCGTTAAATGCAACTCCCATGTGCTACTGCTCATTTTCGTTATTACATGGAGATTGCAACTTTCCACACTATTTCTCCTCTTTCTGCGTTTCGGAAATCACAAAATATATAATGAGATCATCTTATTATAGATAAATTGAAATTTCAAGTTAAATTCATAATTTAATAATATATTGATAATTCTACAATTTTGCTATTAAATTAATAATTTAAAGCAAAATTCTATCGGTTTCACGATGAAACTGTTTCAAACATGATTCGATCTTTAAAAGTTAAATTGGACGTGAGGCTTATGACATGATTCCTATTTTCTTTCAATGGGCCCCTTTCAGAGGATAATATGGATAAGATTTTCTATGTTTCTGACTCTAAGCATTAATTTTCATTTTCTTTATTACTCGTCTCATTTAAAATGTATCACTTTTTTTTGAGGTTGTCCCATTACCAATGTCTCATTCCATTTTAGAAAGTAATTATCCCTTCAAAAGTTGTGAACCCTATCCACTTTTTAATACTTTAACTATTTTATATCTTTCTCATAAATAACCGTGTCCAAAAGAAAATGGACGTTTTAAACGGGACGGAGGGAGTATATTATTACGACTATAAGAAATCGTCTGTGCAGTGGGAGGTGATTTTTCTAATATACCATTAAAGATGGTCTCGTGTATATTTGTCTGTAAATACGGACTTTGATACTTTTTTTAAGTGTAAAAGATATATTTTTAATATAAATTATACTTTCTAAATTATAGGATAACAAAACAAATAATATTTTTCTTTAATGTAAATGATATTTTTTTTAACAACAAATGATAGTTTTGTTCTTCTGCACGGTATTGACGGATATATAAAAGTTTTTATGATACTTTTAATGTCGCATGTGATTTTATTAGTAGATTTCTTGTGGATATCGACATTAAATTTCATGTTGAGGTTTTTTCTCAAGTTTTGTGACTTTCTAAGCAACACGAGTTGTAAGTAAGTAACATTCAATATTGCATCCGTGTATTAGTATAGTGGTAGAATGATTAATATCAAGTAAAAGTTTACGATTCGAGTCAGCGTGTTGCGATCTTTAAATTTATGTATTTAATTGACCAAAAAAAAGTAACATTCAATATTTATTTATTTGATATGAAATAAGTATAGTTTATGATTTGAATTTTACAGCATTTTTTAAAAATGATTTGAACTTTCATACATGTTTTAAAAATTTTGAATTTTAGAAAATTTTAATTCTAACTCGAAATTGAGAATCCGGCAGCAGAAACTAGAAAGCTGAATTGGCTAATCAAAATCTTGTATGGAATAAACAATTAATGAGTGTAATTACATCGATTGAAATGTGAGTGCATGTAATTACAAAGAGAATTTAGTTTTCACTCCATTTATTCTCTATTCCGCACGAGAATCCTATAATTGATTCAACTTTTCAACGTTAGATTCTTGATGGTGGGCCAAAACTAAAGCTTTTTGCAACATTTTATATTTTTAAAATATAAATAAAAGTTCATGTAACTTAAATAAAGATTCTAAAATTTGGACTATAAACTATGTTAATTTTATATTCATTAAATATACAGTCGCGCAACAGGCAATATTATTTTGTGCCATTATAATTTACGCTCAATTGTTTTAGCCCCAAAAAAATACTCTCTTGTAAATGTTAGTGTCTAAAATATTCCTTATTGTTTAAGTTATTTTCTTATAGAGTTGAATTATGAATGTAAACTCTGGCAGGCACGCACTAGATTCTTATAAAATTCCGAATGATAAATAAATGCCAACGGCTTTTAATTGATACAATTATGCAGTACAATAATTCACTACTATTATGCAGTACTAGCTAGGGTTAGTAAGATTGGTTAAGATTACTGTTGCTGTGGCATTAAATTAAATTGGTCAACTTCTTCAAGAATATAATATGGGTATGTGATTTACGGGATATTGTATAGATTATTGCATTGTTTTTGTTGTATATATGTAGATTAATCGGTTCTTTACTATTTAATATTTATAGAAACTATTCTTGAATATTTCCTAATTAAAACAATATCATTGGCGTTCAAGATCATAAATTGCATTAACTAAAGAGGTATTAAGTAAAAGACCTCATCTACCGCATCTCATAAGACAAATCTTCTTCTTTGAGAGCGTGATAGAAATCGAACTTTCTCTATTAACGAGAGATCTCATTGAAGGTGAATCGACCATCTTTCCTTTGGTTTTGGAAAGGCTTTCATCAATATAAACTCTAACAAATATTTGTAAGATTTTGTAATTCTAAACACGTATTTTAAGATTATAAAAATGACAGATCTTTTTCGCACATATCCGCTTCCTATCTATTATGGCAAAATGGATGTTACAGCCCTATTCTTCTTAATGATATGTCATGTGAAAAGTGACGAGTTCCGATCTATTGAGATCAAATAAATTTTATACATATAAGTATATAACAATATTAAATAGGGTTGTAATGGATAGAGATGTAGCATCGTATGCCAACACCGATATGATATTGCTATGTGGACATAATAATCAACTATATTCTACTCTAATTTAAATTAGCTTTAATAATATTATCATTATACAGCAATTGTTTATGTTTAGTTAAATTAGCATTGATAATTATAGTGATTAAGTTGATTCTTAATCAAATTAGAGGTGGGCACATTAACTCATGTCACGTTGTTCTGCTTCTCCATAATTGAGCTAAATCTTAATTATGGTGATTTTATGAAGAGAGATGTATGCAGCCGTTATTTGACGATGAACTTAGGGTATAAACCTCATTTGCGTAGCATGCAAGCTAAGATAAATTTTAATTACTAAAATCGTACTCGATTATAAGAAGATATTTTAGTCCAAAAGTAAGATACTCTCCACCACCAAAATGCTACCTTATCGTAACTTTATAAAGCACTTCCATTTCCATGCTACGATCACTTTTCAAGTTGGAAAAAGTTTGGCTTAATATGTTTCAGATTAAAGATGTCAATGAGTGAGTTTTATCCGGACCAAAACCAGTAAATAAATAATGATTCTGGTTCTGAATCCGACCCATTAGACACTGGATCCGGACCGGACCAGGACCATCAACTATGGATCTTAAGCGGTTCGGATCTCAGCGGGTTTGGAACCAGAACCAGACCAGAACAGGACAAGAACCAAAACTAGAACCGTAACCATTGGTTTATAATTTAATGTGTTATGCGTGATTTTGAATCGATATTGATAAAATTAGCTCATTGACAAGCCTATTTAAACTTAGGCTCGTTAATAGACGGGTTTTATTTGGACCAGAACCAATAAATAAGTATTGGATATGGTTCTGGAATCAGAACCATATCCGGATCGGACCGGACCATCAAACTATGGATCTAAACGGTCCGGGTCTAAAACGGGTCTGAAACCGGAACCGGAACCATAACCGCTGTTTTAAAATTTAATAGGTTTTGAACGGTTCTGGATTGGTCCGGGTAAAACCCACTCATTAAAATCCCTATTTCAGATTACATTTTTGGAGAATATTATTTATGCAAAATATTATCCAAAACTTTGGAGCTTTAAGTGATGCATAATTTTCATTACGACATGGATTGGTTAATATGGCCAAATTAAGATAACTACTCCTTTCTCTGGACGACTTATCACGAAGAACTGTATATATGTTTGTTTATTGAGGCAAATTCAGTCTATTAAAATACATGAATTATCCATTTTAATTAAACTTTAGTATAATTAATAAATTTTAGTTTAAAATAATAAATTATTATTAATAATTAATAAATTTTAATTTTTATTAATAAACATTAGTTTGGCCATTTGGGACTATTAAACTCTATTGATAAAGTCTAATTAGAAAATTAATAAATTCTAATTTAAAATTAATAAACTCTAATGAAAATAATTAAAACTTAATTTAGATCATAATTAATCTCTAATAAAGTATTAATTATAGATATGAATCAATTGTTGCTGATGCTGATTCCTAAGCTCATCTATTTTTGTCCTCAAACGTATGTCCAAATCAAAATCAGTTTTTTTATTCGATTTAAACTTGTCAACTTTATGGATATATAGTTAACACACAAACACATATATATTATACATATATAAATGTATGTATGTTTGGGTCGTCAATAAGCATGCCAAATGTCACATTACTATGAACAACCTCCCAAAATCAATTGTTGCCAAAATATAATTTTGGAAGTTATATATGTCTTTATTTACTTTATGCGAGACTTAATCTGAGTGGAGTTTGACGTTTTCTAGTCGTTATATTTATGTTTGAATATTTTCTTACATAACCAAAACAAATACTTGCAGTCATCGATAGTAGCGGAACCAATAATTAACAGGGCCGCCCGAGGGTAGGCCACCGCAGGCGATCGTTCGGTCCACCATCTCGATGGTAAATGCTTTATTTTCTTGCAGTTACATAAAATATCGAGCAGGCGATAATTAATTGAACAAACTTGTTGCATTAGATCTCACTTCATAAGGCATAAGTGATTGGCGAACTATCGGTCTGGATCCTCCATTGCATAATTTTATAAATCACACTCGAGTTCCATTATTACATTTTTATTTTAATATTAACGGTTTGTGTTATATTTTTGCTTCTTCACTTTGGATTACATATTAGTGTGACAAAAGGTGTTAGATTTCCTTATCAGAATGAGAAACTTGTGTGGCTGAAGACTGATGGCGATGGTTGTAACATGACTAGGAAAAAGATTGTTTTTTTTTTGTGTTAATGCATAAAAATAATGTAATCCATAACTTGTATTCTAAATTTACTCTTAGTTTTAAATTTGTTATCAAAACTAACAAATTGACTGAAAAAACCTTATATACACAGTGTAGAGTTGATTGTCCAACGGCCAATGGGTTCTGGATGAAGATGTGGGTTGGCCTCTGAGTTTTGGAGGACGAGGGTTGGCCGCTGGGTTGAAAGTGGGAAGAGAGGTTGACCATTGGGTGGGGTTGGGTGTGGGGATTGGCCGTTGGGTTTTGGGGGTGTGGGAGGAGGGTTGGCCCTTGGGTTGGGGTGGGGAGGTTGGCGGTTTTGGGGTGGGAGGGTTGATCGCTGTATTTTGGGGTGGGGTTGGATTTTGAAGGAGAACACGAGCTTTTCTGTTATTTAATTCAATTTTGGATAATTTTGATAAAAAATTATTGATTAAGGATATTTTTAATATATATATTATGTATGTGGTTAGAAAATATTTTCTCCTTTTTGTTTGAGTGAAATTAACTATGTGTGCAATGTGTTTGATGGTGATTGGGTGTGGAATTCGAGTTATCCATTGTACCAAACGAAAGATTGGAATTTGCTCAAGTTTTTTATTTATTTTTATTAATTTTTTATCTTTAATTATGTGATTTTTTTATTAAAAATGTGTTTTTAGAGGTATGTATTTGCATGTACTGGCTGATATGTATTTGCATGTACTGGGTGACTTGAACTCTTAATCTATTAATTTGAAGATAAACATCTTACCAACTAAGTTGAGTTTCATAGTCTAAATTTATGTTATCGTTGGCTGAAATTTATATATTAGTCTAAAGTTGAGTAAGTATATATATTGTTGTTTCAACTTATTGAGTAGTTGTATTCAATCCTCTCTTTTTTGAGTTATTGTTATATTTAATCCTTCTGCATTGGGGTGGGGGGAGGGTATTAATGGGACTATGGATTTCAGTTATATTCTAATATCTCATAATTTGATATATTATTATTTTAATATACACTAAATATGTATTAAAATGTATCATACGTCACTAAAATGAGCACTTAAGTTAAAGAAAATATCAGATGAAGTAAAACATTCCAACTGAACTAACTATATACTATATAGCCTTTTATTTGGCGGTTGGTTTAAGTTTTTAACTAAAACTAGAAATTTGAACTATTATTGTTGTTGTTGATTTTCTCATTTACAACTACTTTATTGCCTCAAGAAATATACACTATCATTTTCTATATTTGGCTCTTTGAGAGTGACCAAAAGTGTTATCTTATCCCCTCAATTATTGTTGAGTGTTGGCAAAGTAGTCTTTCATTATTTTTGTGTCTAGTATATATCCATTTTTGTGTCTAGTAACAAGCCACCAAGCCATTAATTTCTTTTCACGTGTAATTATTGTTCTGGTTCTGGTAGTGGAAAAAAAAATCTAAATAGACATGCTTCGAGGTTTCCAATAAGCTATGATTTTTATTTTTGGAGAGAAAACAACATACATTATGAATTAATTGGGGAAAAAACTTGGGATTTTGCAGATTCAACTAAAACCGTTACTTTTTAAAATGTAGAGGTCTAAACGACGGTGTTAAAAAAAAATCCAGCAAAAGCCGATGTGCGACACGTCATCTCGGCACACAATTCTCTTACAACTAAATGAGAAATAGCGTACAATTTTTCTTAAGAAATTTACGCCAATCAGCTGTAACAAATTAAAAGAATTGGTCCAAGATTTGATGGAAGAGAAGGCGAGCAAAAAAGAAGCAGACGATGAAGATTTCCTACTCTTTTTTTTTAGATTTAATCGTGGATACAATGACTTGTCATGATGACATGGATATTAAATGACCACGTCAGTTTCAGCTAGATGACCTAATGTAAAGGGCTCGCCTGTTGATAAATATCTTGAGTAATCTAATGTACTGTTTGCTTAAAAAAATAAAAGTTGTATTAATAATGTGATATCTATTAACCACATATTTTTGCATCATAACTTTAATTCTACTGAAAATACCTACGTAGAACATATATTTAATTACCAATGATCTAAACTATTATTAGTATGAAAAGATAGAAATCACAATTTCATATAGATTTTCATATATACAACCAAAAATCAAATCAAATATATATATGTGGAAGAGATCAAATAAAAGCCTATTTTTCATAAAAACCTAAAAACCAATGCATTTTAAGTACAAAGTTAATGCACTTTATTTATAAAATTACTGCACTATAAAATATTGATGAATAATATTATCTTTTATCAGAACTCAAGGTGCATTAGCTTTATACATAAAGTGCATTAGCTTTATACATAAAGTGCATTAACTTTGTACGTAAAGTGCATTGATTTTTAGGTTTTTACGAAAAAATAGGTATCTATAATAACTCTCTGTGTGTGTGTGTATATATATATATATATATATATATAGGAATGAGATCAAATACAAACCAATCTTAAAGTATAAAACTATTTTCGGCCCTTGATTCGTGAAGATTCACGGTGAATTTATCCCCTTACTTGATGATGGATTCAAACAGCCGAGTTCGAATCCAGTGAGAGACGAAAATTTATTTTTCTGAATTCAGACATTTACATGACGAATTCAAACGATTTTTGGAGTTCGTAATTTATACATTAATGATTGTTTTACAATAAACACTTTATATATATATATATATATATCTATAGAGAAAAGATCAAATAAAAATATATTTTTCGTGAAAATCTAAAAATCAATGCACTTTTTGTATAAAATTATTGTAATATGGAATATTGATGATTACCATAAATCAATGGTGCATTAGTTTTATACGTAAAGTGCATTAGTTTTTAGATTTTTACGAAAAAATAGTTTTTTATTATAACTCAACCATATTAATTTTATATGTAAAGTGCATTGGTTTTTAGGTTTTTACGAAAAAATAGGTTTTATTATAACTCAACCATTTGAGTTATAATATAAAATTATTTTTTCGTAAAAACCTAAAACCAATTACTTTACGTATAAAATTGATCAACTTAACTTATAAAGTAATTGCACTACGATAATATTGATGAGCAGTATTATTTTTTACGAGAACCCAATAGTGCATTTACTTTATACCCAAATTGCATTAATTTTGTACATAAAATATATTTGTTTGTAACTTCTTACAAAAATAAATTTTTATTCGAACAATTTCCTATATATATATATATATATATATATATATACATTCAATCAAATAAAAATAATATATTATATGGTAAAAACATCTTAATCATATATATAAATATACAAGACTTAAATTTATAATTTTAAATTTTTAAAAATTGATTTTTAAATCCTATATTGGTTTTTTAGGTACAAGAGACATAGCTTATCATGAAATGAACATAAGTTACAAAATGTTATAAATAATTCGCACAATATAACCATATTAGTACTTTCTCCGTCATCTAATAAGTGTCTCATGACCTCATATTACGCATACCAAAGAAGTTGGTAAATTTACTTTGTCCTAATTATTGCATAGAAAATTAAAGTAAAAAATTGTAATGATAAAATAGTCCACTTTAATTTTCCATCCCATCCCATCAAAATAATCTATTTTAATTTTCACACGGATTAAGCAAAAACATTTAATGTTATTTGAAAATGTAAATTATTTGCTGTTGTTCTATTTTGCCCTTATTTGTTGCTCCACATATTCTTTTCACAAATAGTAAATTAGGTTCTTTTACTAATTTTTTAATACAATTTAAACTAAAATTTTGAGAGATCCCAAAGAAAAATGACTAATTTCGTGAGACGGAGAGAATGACATTTTATATGGATATGAAATAGAACACTTTTTTAGAGACAAAAAAATTAATTTATTGGGGGATGGAGGAAGTATAAATTAGATTATGTCCAAACAAATCTAAGGACAAACTCACACCTTTGTAGGACTCAGAAGTCAGAACCTAAAATCTAACTATGAAGAGACTCTTAGTTTTCTCAATTTTATCATTTAAGATAGATCTGATTGATTGATACCTTAAATCAATAAGACTCCTAAAATAAATATTCCATATATTTCTTAATTCCTACTAATTAAATACCTAAAGTGATGAAACACAACAAAACACAAAATCAATTAGCAACTGACATAATCACAACCGCACATGCAATTACGATTGACGGAATTAATTAATTCATCAGCAACTCAAAAGAGAAGAGTATAAAACGCCCGACCACACCCGAAAATTAGTGGAGCGCCAAAACCAATCATGTCAGGTCCGGGCCGGACCTGCCACGTTATGGCCCTCCGTCAAAGCCCACTAAACGACAAACCCCCAAACATTCTGAACCGTCCGTTTACCATGTACGTGTGTGGTCTAGATCTCACCACTTAGCTTCTCACGGTTGGTCTCATATCACACCAAACCCCTCCTACTCCACAATTCTGATTGGTCCACGATTCAGTGGTGGTGGGACCCACCATTAATTTATTTTAGCCCATAAATATACATCCCACTCTATATTGAAAAGTCATCGCGGGACAGATGGCGGCAGCCCACAACAATGTTTTGGTAAAAATAAATAAATATTAAATAATATAATACCATTATGTTTTACTTCTTTTTTCGCTATATTTATGTCTTTTTCGGGCAGGAAAACTTTTGTGTTTGCGTTTGTTATTTTCTTGGCTTGTTCCATCACCCACTCGCATCAGTTATCTGTTTATTGGGACTGCTTTGTTCAGTTTCTATTTTGGGTCAATCTCGTAGAGATTTACGGTTAGTTTTTTCTTGAGCTGTTTTTGTGTTTGTGTGTGAGTGTGTGTATCTTTTTTCTTTTTTCTCTTTGTTTGTGGTTTGAAGTTACGGGTATCCCATTTTTTGGGGAAGCAGCTTTTGCTCTGATAGCTTTAAAGATTTATTTTTTGTGGGCTTTATTTGCATTTGCTAACTAGATTTGGTTTCTGTTTTCTTTTTGCCGTTTTTGGGATGAATCTTTTGGGGCATCATTACTTTGGTTTTTACATTTTGAATTTATGGTTTATTTTATGTTGTGAGATGGAATGTGGTAAGAAGTTTTGATGGTGAACTGAAATTGAAGCATGATAGTATAATCTGATTTTTGTAGCTCAAGATTGTCTTTTTCCTTCTTTGGTAGCTGTGAATCCGCTGATTATAGATGGTTTTACCTTCGTTTGTAGGTGAATTTGTAGAAAGAGTGAAGGATATAGAAAGGTGTGATCCGCTGTTGTTTCGAATTTTGGGTTTACTCTGTGCATTAATAGAATAAAGGGAATTGGTTTGTATTGATTTGGATTGAGAGAAGTGGTAGAAATGGGGAGTAACTTAAATTTCAAGAATTTTGGAAACGAGCCAATGGCCGGTGGTGGTGGGAGGCCGCCGAATAATAGCCCTTTGGCACGACAGTCCTCTGTCTATTCTCTGACTTTCGATGAGTTCCAGAATACGATTGGGGGAAGTGGGAAGGATTTTGGGTCAATGAACATGGATGAACTTGTGAAGAGTATTTGGAGTGCAGAGGATAATCAGAACTTTGCCCCCACCAGCACTGCTGGCGGTGGGGCCAGTGGTGGTGGTAGTGGTGGTGGAAGTGGTGGCCAGGAAGGGGGTGGCTTGCAGAGGCAGGGATCATTGATTCTGCCTCGGACACTAAGCCAGAAGACAGTTGATGAGGTGTGGAGGGATATGTCGAAGGAGGGTGTTGCAGTGAAGGATGGAGATGTCAGCGTTGCTAGCTTTGGCTTGCCGCAGAGGCAGCAGACTTTGGGGGAAATTACACTCGAGGAGTTCTTGGTGAGGGCCGGGGTCGTGAGGGAGGAGGCTCAGTTAGCTGCTGCTAACAATGCTGGGATTTTTGGTGATTTATGGCACCCTGTGAATAGCACCTCGGATTTGGGATTTGGATATCAGCAGCCGCAGCAGCAGCAGAATAGGAATTTGGGGTTGATTGGTGCTGGGGTTGTTGAAACTAGTAATCAGATGGCTGCACACTCTGCTGCTAATTTACCGATGAATGTCAATGGTGTGAGGTCTGCTGCACAGCAGTTGGAGAATCATCAGCTGCAGCAGCAGCAACAACGACAACATCAACACCAACATCAACATCAACATCAACATCAACAGATCCTTCCTAAGCAGTCCGCATTGGCTTATGGATCGGCTATGGGGATTCCAAGTAACGGTCAGTTGAGTAGTCCACGGATTAGGGGCGGAATGGTTGGGATTTCTGATCCGGGGATGAATAACTCGCCAGTCCATAATTCGGCTTTACAAGGTGGAGGACTCGGGATGGTTGGTTTGGCGTCTAACGGATCTCCGGCTGTTTCATCGGACGGGCTCTCTAAGAGTAATGGAGATACGTCTTCCGTGTCGCCTGTTCCTTACGTGTTTAATGGGGGTTTGAGGGGTCGGAAAAGTGCTGCTTTGGAGAAGGTGGTTGAAAGGAGGCAGAGGAGGATGATCAAAAACAGAGAGTCGGCTGCAAGGTCACGAGCTCGTAAGCAGGTAAAAAACCTTAAGTATATCATGAATGTGACTGATAGATAATTCTGAAGGTAAATTGCAGTTTTTTGGCTTTGATGTTGCTTCATTGATAACTTCTAGGACTAGCGGGCCTTAACATGAAGATTGAACATTCTATAAAAGAACTGAAAAATTAGGTTTGTACTTGGTAGGTTACTTGCTATTTCAAAGTATTCTGCCAACAATCGTGCAACCTTGGATCAAACTTTTCGTTCCTTGTGTATTCTAGGTTTCTCTTAGTGACAGCTTAGTGCCTTTTCCACCCATAACTGAATCTAATGAGGACTTGTCAATGCACTGTGTTTATGATATATGCCGTCTGGTTGCCTCCTGTTCTGCGGCTGCTGTTACTCTGCTATTTTCTCATAACTATATAGCAATCTTGTCTCTTTTGGGGCAAATCTCCTCTTCAGTAGTGTATTTACCATGATTTCTTTTAGGATGTGATTATGTTGGAAATTTTAAGAGATAAATTTCATTGGGATTTTCGGCTTGATGGATTCGTAAACCCTTACAACCTGTCCATACTATCTAGGTCTAAAATGATTTAAGAGGCTCCTATTTCTCTTTCTTTTGTTTTTTTTTGTTAATCTCCTAGATTTGATGTTCTCAATACTCCTTTTCAAAATATAATTTCTCAGTCTCATCTTCCTCACACACTACCCCTTCTCTCTCTCTTTCATTCATTCATTTTCCCTTCAGTTAAGTTTATATCCTCTCCGTCTCTATTCTTTCTCCTTTCCTTTCCCAAGATTTTAGTTAGCTTTTTGAATCATTCAAAACATATTGAAGAAACCTTTCCACACATTATATGATTTCTCTACTAGTTTGTACAGATAATTGACAACTCGAACAAGTTGGTATTTTCTCCTCAACAGTCGTGTGAATTTAACCGTTCATGAACTTCTATATGGTGCCATCTCGAATATATATATATAAATTTGTTTGCCGTGTCAGATGTAATGCCATCAACTGTAGATGTTAAGTTCGTAGTAATTATTGAACGAATATAATGGGAGTGCTCGGGAAAGAACTAGAAGTAGGGCTTTAATAACAAAGTGCTACCTACATAAACAAACAGACTATAAAATTCATGTTCTTGTCACTTTCTAAGTTATGCTCATAAAAGTTCTGCTTTTATCATCCATGGACATCCCCAAAAACATTTGAATAAGAAAAATTGGATGTCTTATGCAGCAGAGTTGTATTGTGATAGCGGTCTAGTGTGACGAGACATGAAAGTTATGACAAGTCACTCTTCATGAGACGCTTAGAGATCTCATTTTATACAAGGTAATTTAGTGTATGCTCTAAGGAACATGTACCTGCAATTGATCAACAAACTGAGTTTTCAGCTGCAGTGATGAAGATATATTTTAAGTGCCGCTTTCTGCTTTTTTCCCCCTCATTAGAATGAGATGCTAAACCTTACTAACCTGCTGTCCTTTTTGGGGTTTTCTAGGCTTACACTATAGAGTTGGAA
Source organism: Salvia rosmarinus (assembly GCA_036937905.1). Lineage (NCBI taxonomy): Eukaryota > Viridiplantae > Streptophyta > Magnoliopsida > Lamiales > Lamiaceae > Salvia > Salvia rosmarinus. The sequence goes on from CM072813.1 coordinate 6,593,698, forward strand.
GCAGAAGTTGCCAAACTAAAGGAGGAAAACGAACAACTGCAGAAGAAACAGGTCGATCATTGTATAGTTCTGCATGCTGATGTACATATATTTGGGGAATAAATATTAACGCGTTTTGGTTGTGCTATGCAGGCAGAGATAATGGAAATGCAGAAGAATCAGGTTTGTTGCTTCTCCTTCATGCCCTTGAAAGAAAGAAAAAAGGTTGCAGAGTATAGTTTGAATACAACACTTTCATTTCTTTATCAAAGTCTTCATTTCGTGCAATGGTGGGATGGTTTCTTTCCACCCGCTACGGATTATTCTCCCATTTTCTAGAAGTTGAATTTCCACTAAACGAAGTCAGCTCTTACCATCAAGATTTATTTTCTTGAGAGTTCTGAAGACTAGACTACTTAATTTTCAAACCCTCCCATTTTCTTTCATAATGTCTCCTACTTTATCAACATCTTTTCGCCACAAGCAAAAACTTGTGTAAACCCGGATGTACGGTGCAATTAGGATTCATTAATCCCCATTAGGGTTTATTAATTCTTATTTAGGATTTGTTAATCAAAATTATGGCTGATTCACTGTGCATCTGGATGCAGTGGAGTGTGCTTCTTCCCACAATAATTAGACTAACTCCAACTACCTTTCTTTTATCAACACAAGTGTTTTCCATTCTCTCTTTAGCATTGCTGATGAGATTAGGTAGGAGCCAAGAAATAATGAACCCCTCCGACCATCCAAAACGAGCATTCCTCATCTCAGCATTTCATACATACACACACTGATCATCTTCTGTATTTGATATTGGCAGGCTCTTGAGATGATGAAACAGCAGAACGGGGTGAAGAGGCAATGCTTGAGAAGGACGCAGACGGGGCCATGGTAAGCGCTGCTTAACACAATCTGGGAATGAGATACGCCTGTGTAAATAGTACATAGAGGACGATGTGGTTCTGTTGTTGTAGATGAGTAGAGAGAGATAGAGGAGTAGCGCTTCTTTGCCTTAGAATGTTCCTTGTTTGTGATGGAATGGAAGTTAAAAAAAAGGGCAGTCGATTAGGTACAGAGATTAGTAGACACATATTTTGCTGTTCCTAACTCCCCAATGTGTTGTGCTTCTCCAGTTATGTAGCACTTGTGGTTGTGGTCGTGTTTGTATTTGCGTTCGTGTTGACATAGAATAGAATACGGTTTATTTATATATTTACATTGTTTGTGATTTACTGTTTTCTGTTTTTCAATTTTTTTAATTGCCCTTTTCTGTCCTCATAGAAGAAGGTAAAGACTTAGCATAGTCCTAGTTTCAGAGGCCCTACCAAAATTTTATTAGTCTTTGCTCCTGCATATACACATTTCTTATGATCATTTTCTACTATGTTTCAATCTCGTATTTTATTAGTTCTCATGATCATTTTCTACTGTATTTAATTTCGTAATTCAATGTTTTTGTAATTATGCACTTCTCACAATATTCATATAATTTTATAATTCTTACATGACTTTTCAATCTTTGCAATTATGAATTACAATGCCATTTTTAAATTTTGCAATTTCAACATTTCCAAATTCTTTTTTCTTTGGAGGGTCAATTAATATAGAAAATTTTAAAGTATGCGTTATGATGAATTCGAACTTGAGATCTTTGATATCAGATGTTAAATCACTCTAGAATGCAAAGTTTTGAGATTTCAAACACCAACTTAAATATTAAATCAAATGCGTACTTATGAGGAAATACAAAGAAAAAAACCGAAACTTGAAAACTTGAGCAAACAAGGCTAGCATTCCAATGCCGAAAATTTGGCCTCATGTCATTTTTGGAAATTTGGTGAAGACTATCATAGTATGACTATAATCATATTTTTGAATATTTTTTGAACATTTGTCTGACAATAGTCACCGTCATACACTTTAATTTAAGATTTACAAGTTTTGCGGATGATTTGGAGTCAATTATGGCCATCAATAATTGGATGAGAAATTCTTGTGAATAGGATATTTATGCGTTAAATCAAGTTTCAGATCTTGACGCCTATTTGAGGTCGGATGTTGAAAGTAAATGAGGAGTTTGAAACGTCGGAGGGTACGCTGTGATTTCAATTTGTTAGATAACAATCGTAAGCTGCATTGAATTGTACGACAAAGTAAACAAATGTGAAATTGACAACTTTTTCAATATTGAAAGTTTCTAGGCTCAGTACACTGCCAACAAATTGAACACCATGATTGCATGGCTTGTGCTCTAGAGTTTTAGATCCCTCATCTAATTTCAACACGCAGCATCGAATGACGCTTAAATTTCAATCTAAGCTACACATAAACCTTACCCCCCACACACACACACATCGTGTATATATATATATATATTCAGATTGTTCGTAACATTTTATGGGTCCTAGGTAAAATAGTGAATATATGGCCCATTAAATTATATTTATAAAAGAAATCGAATTTATAAATTTGCATAAAATTCAAATAATATACAAATAAAACAGATAATAATTTTTTTAAAACATATACAACTTATTTATCATTTTTTTTTATATTTTTACTCTCAACTCTCATCTATAACAGAATACAAGCAATACAATATCATAAGAAACAATTTCTTGGAGTATTTGCATATACAAAATAATTAATAATCGCATCAACATCAATAGTTTCTAATATATTTTGGACCCAAATGAAGACATGTATCAATAAGCAAAATATAAAAATTTAATATTTTGGACCTTTAAAGAGGATATTTTATCTAAATGGTATAATATTTTAGATCTAAATGAAACCACATATATATATATATATATATATATATATATAGGAGAGGGTTAACATGAGAACCATTTTATTGTGAGCGTGAGAACCAAAAAATGATGAATTCACGGTGAAAGTTGATGAATCCATTGGGAAAGTTCTTGAATCCAAAAAATAAAATTTTGTCCCTCATGGGATTCGAAATCGGGTGAAAAATTACGAATTGTTGAATTCATTAAGTTTCTCAGCGGATTCATCAACTTCATAACGAATTCATTTGGTTCTTGGTTTTATGATAAGAATAGTTACCGTTTGAACCAAACTATATATATATATATATATATATATATATATATATATATATATATTTGGGCCCTTGAAATGGTGAGCGCGGGCGGTCGCCCAAGGTTGGCATACCCTTAGGAGTAGCCCATATATATTATAAAACCTTCTTCATATGATTACTCAATCATCCAATTAAGAATGTCAATCATGTCAATCTATTTCGGGTGTCAAGTTATTCAGTTCAATTTATTAAAATTGACATTTTCCGACTTAAAAATTTACAGCTCTAATCCTATGGGGTTGTCGATCTATTCGAACCAATCCATGAGTTTCATGATGGATTGATATCCCTACTTCTAACCCACTATCAAATTGAGATAAAAACTATAAATCCCGTGATGAGACATCCCTATCAAACCACATAACACGGTATCATGGCTATAATGGTCAAAATTAGGCTAAAATCTCTCTGTGATCAATATAAATGATAAATATCAATTTAAACTCTGCATTATATCTATTTTATCAAAATATTTTGAATTTTAAGAAATATCACTTTTACCCCAAACTATATTTATTTTATCAAAAATATTTTGAAATTTAAGAAATATCACTTTAAACCCCAAACTCTTAATTTGTAGCAAAAATAACCCCATCTCCATTTTCTTGCTTCTGAAATTTTGATGTGACTCATCGAATGAGAAGAAGATATCTCCGTCCAATTTCGGGAGCTGGAAAATTGACTTAGGATAATTTTGATATAAAATTAATAGTTTGAAGTTTAAAGTAATTAGTATTTCTTAAAGTTCATGATGTTTTCAAGGGTAATACTATTTGACAGTCCAATATTTGCGAATTTTAAATATATGTATCTCAACATAAACATAATAACAAATCAAACCACAATCTTTCAAATGAATTCATAATAATTCATGACCATCGAATTCAGGCTCATTTTGCCTAGTTGAAGTATCAAAAGCCACATTAATTACGCACTTGGAATAAAAAATTATATATAACTAAAAAAACGATGTCGTTTTTCAATTTTTAATATTGTTCAACTCAATTTTCAAATCCACCACAACTGTGTATAGGGTGTGAAACAATGGACCTGAAAAACCAACAACATTTCCAATTCCACCATAGCTGTGTATAGGGTGTGAAACAATGGACCTGAAAAACCAACAAATCGGAGAAAAGTGTGATTTATGCTTTCTAACATACTGGAGAATCTTGAGCCTTTTGAATTCTTGTTTTTCATACTTGTCATGAAAATATGATATTTTTGTGTCATTTTCCCCGAGAGCGAGAGAAACTTATGTCTCGATCCTGTGGGCAACAACATAGTGACTCTCTTTTGTTTGCTCAATGATTTCTCATCATATTCCTTCACAAGCATAAGATAAAAAAAAGTTAAAAAACAATCCTTGATGAAGAGATTTCTTTTTGCTAGTAATGAGATGTGTGCAACCTGCCTGTTGAACTTCAAGTCGAATGGTTTAAGATCGACAGCCATGATAGCAACGCTTTCACAAGTAAATCCTAGCTCCACCCCCACTGCTTCCATACACGTGACGTCTCCTTCAAATTGACCCCAAATTTACCAACCCAAACCTGAATTTGATCCCACCTCACCCCACCCTGAAACCCTAATTTGCGACTTTAGGCGATTTCTGCTATGAGGAAATGTATGGAGACGCACTCCGACTACTACTCACCGTCGCTGGAGGCGGAGGAGATGGCGATGAAGAAGGAGACGACGGAGAGGGAGAAGGAAAGATCGACCGATCAAGTTGCAGAAAGGAAATCGTATATTTTAAGAGAAATGCGATGTCTTGAATTCTGACTAGTACCATTTGAGATTGAAGGGTTTGATGAAGGAAATGCATAAATTTGAGTTGGCAACAATATATTAAAAACGTCGTTTTATTTTTTAGATATATTTTTATTCTATATGTGTAATTTATGTGGACTTTTGGTATGCTAATTTGGCAAAATGGGTCCGAAATCGATGGTCATGATGTCATTGTGAATTCATTTTAAAAGTGATGGTCTGATTTGTTATTTTGTTTATATTAGGATATGAATATAAAAATTACAAATTTTAGAATATTAAATTTTATTTATCCTATTTTTAATAAAATAAATATAATTTAGAGTCATAAAATATGTTGATATGCCTTTTAATGTTCAGTGGTCGTTAGAGACCATAATTAACTAGGATTTTAGACGAGATTTCGAAAATAATTAGTCTCGGTAAACTTTCCAAAACAAATAAAAATAAATAAGTAAATAAATAATTCTCCACTGAATTTTGTTTACTTAATTCATAATCCACACAAGATTTCTGAAATACTGCAAAGGCGAGGTTCCTCTCCACACTCCACAGCCTTTCCTCGTCTCCCACATCGCAAGTGGTCGACTCTATTTGGACATAAATTCCGAAACTTTTGATTTTCTTTGTCCTTTCTCTTTATAAGTTTGTAGAGATTTAGACGCGCTGCTTTTTTCGATTTCCATTATTTTAAAAAGGGTATGGCACCAAAATCCTTTACAGATAAATGTTTAATTAGCCGTCGTTGATTATAAGCAAAAACCCGTTTCAAGAATTGAAGCAGTATGGATTTCTCTGTAGATGAATCGCCGGCGGCGAAAGCTCTTGGCCCGCTTTTTAAACTCACCGAAGTTCACTTGTGGTCAGCAACATCTCCCTCTCTCTGTGTTTTCTTTGTGTGTGTGTGTGTGTGTAGTTGATGGAGAATTGCAAATATTGGAATTGTTTTACTTAACAGGGACGATGGTTCAAGTGAAGTGGCGGAAACATCTTATGTTCAAGAATCAATTGTAAGTTCTGAGTGATTTTCAGTTTTGCTTAAAATAATATTGGCTGAAATTGAAAAATAAAAATAAATATTTGATCTTGGTAATGTTGGTGGTAATTTGATTTGCTGTTTTGGATCTGTTTGGTTTATCTGAAATGCAGAAACTTGCCAGCTGTGATAAGGACTCTGAGAAGAATGATTATGGGAGAACTAATGGCAAGTTTTAGTATATTTACTTAGCTTCTTAAAAGTTTTTGTAGTTTATCTGACATTATGTTGGAGAGTAATTGTTTGATGCTTGGATTTGTTTAGGGTTCTGTTCGTTGCCCGAAGCCGTAGATGTCGAACTAGCCAAACAAATGAACGATTTGGGCCTTCCTCTTTCTTTCCGAACTAATAAAGAGGTAGGCACCCGCAGCTCATTATCTGTCTCTAGCATGTTAGTTAGGCGATGGAGTTGGAATTTATCAACTAGTAAGCTGAATTTTGGGTTTTAATTGTTGCTTGCTTAGGATTCTAAGAGAGTGTATTAGTTGCTTCTCAATATAGATTATAGCATCAACTTCTTTTGATGAATTCACCTCAGCTGGCTGATATTGATAAGTATATGCCTATTTCTGCCAAGCCTTAACATTTCTTCATTTGCCCGATGTTTCTTTGTTTATAGTATGTTTCTGATGTATAGAGAATTTGCACTTTTGATGTTTATGGTGTATAAATACTTCAGAATTAAGTGTTTCTGATATTTGGAAGATCTTAATTAATTTTTTGACGTTTCCCCTGCCATAGTCTTTTACTATGATATTGTTGTGTCGTCATCTTTCACTGTCAACCTTAGCTATTGCCTTTGCCTAGTGTGACGAGTGTTGATGCTATTCTGTAGACAAGATATGGCGTGACTAGTGGAAAAGGGAAAGGCTCAAGGAATCAGCGAAGTCCTATTGAGATTGATGATTACATGGTGGATTCAACAAAAGGGAGTCGGGAGGAGAGTAGATCCCCTGCTAGTGTACTTAATACTTCCGAAATGCTAGACCAAAGTGATAAACTGAAGAACGAAATTGTAGCAGAGATATGCTGTTTGCCCGACCTATCTCTTAAACAGGGGGATTCAGATTCACTGATTTCGTATGCTTGTGCCAGCACCCTCAGCAACGAACATGAATACAATGGTGAAGCATCCAAACTCGGATTCAATGATTGTGCTGGTTGCATTTCTGAACCTGGCAACGATATGCTCTATGAAATAAACAGAGAACTGAACTCTCTCCATCAGGAGGCCTCTTTGGTGATGGATGATAGTGGTGATGGCCGATCGAATGATATGAATTCGGAGGTGATAAAGGATTTGGATGTTTCTGAAGAAGCTGATTCCAAAATTATTTACAATTCCGGAGAATGGATAGCGTATTGGGATGATTTTCACATGAGGACCTACTTCTACAATGTTACGATGCAGGAATCGACATGGGACCCGCCTCCCGGGATGGAACACCTTGTATGTAGTAATGCTGCTGATGAGTCTACTAGCACAGTGCTTAACGATGGAATGGATATCGGGATGTCTGAAGAGGTTCAAGCTTCTTGTGATCTACAATTGGTCCAAGGTTTGGCCAAAGAATTGACAAATGATGCTTGTTCATTAGGTCAACAGCTGGATGAGATATCCGGTGATTGGATTTCAGCTGAGAATGTCTCCAGCATAAACACTACAAGTAAGAAAAAGAAAGCAAAGAAAACAAAATCCAAGAGGAAATTGTCCATTTCTAGTGAAGGTTTGCACATCTTGTGTTTATTTGGTTTTTCCTTTTATTTTTTCTGAGACAATAGAATCTGAACCATGTTTTAATCAGTTGTATGATCGCATAATGGCATTCTTTACCATTGTAGTTTTGATTTGTTTCATTCATTGGCTTTACTACTGGATGAAAATCTCTAGATTTGCTTAATTCATATCAGGTGCAATATTATGCCAAAAAGTTATGCTACTGCTTGCCTTTGTTGAGTTTCATCAGTTGATATCGGGTTTTGACATGAGCTATTTCTATTTGATTCATGTCTTTAGATCATCTAGGAGCTCTGGGCGAGCTTCCCTCTATTATAAGCAAATACTGGTGGCAGAGGTACCTGTTATTCTCCAGATTCGATAATGGTATTAAGATGGATGAAGAAGGATGGTTCTCTGTTACACCTGAGACCTTAGCCAAACATCATGCAGACCGCTGTGGTCATGGTGCAATAGTCGATTTTTTCACTGGAGTCGGTGGGAATGCTATTCAATTTGCACAAAGGTTAGCTATTTCCTTATTTTATATTTACCAAAAAAAGGTATTACTCTACTGTCATTTCCCTAGCTTCGAACTTTTTAGGACAAAAACTTCCCCTATCAGAAAGAGATTGGACTCAATAATCTCAACTTTGCTTGAATTTATTGTGAATAAATGTCAGTACTGCTTGATGCATCGTAATTTGCTTATCCTCCTTAACGATCTCAGTTTATATTATAACTTCTCACTGTCTTTTTGAAATAGGTATATTAAGCTATACGTTGCTTAGGAAGAACATCAATCATATTCATAGATTCTTCTTGTAAGTTTAAACTTATACATTTGCTTGTTGGTAATTTGCAGGAGTAGACATGTGATTGCAATAGATATTGACCCTATTAAAATTGACTATGCAAGACATAATGCTGCGTTATATGGAGTCGATGATAGAATAGATTTCATTAAAGGTGACTCCTTTTCTTTGGCCCCTATATTAAAGGTAAGAAATTATTTGCAATGATTGTGAACTGTTGAATCAATAGTTCTTATGAAAGGACATGCATATTGTTTGTGATTTCCAAATATTGAATTATGCAAGTATTAGACTTTCTCATACTCATTGTTTAGAAATTTATCCCATAAATTGCTTAGTATGATTTCTGAGCATAAAAGAAGTGACCGAAGATAATGTTCTTGGAATTTTCTTTTATTTATTTGATTATTTGTTTATGATACTATTCATGATTTCTTTAGCGATTCTTTTAAAGAATCAAATCAAGTCTAAGTTTCCCTTTTCGTTTAATTCTCCTTGTGGTGTCTGCTGTTTAAATAATGTAACTTGGAAATTGCAGGCAGATACTGTCTTTTTGTCTCCGCCTTGGGGAGGTCCTGATTATTCCAAAGTAATGAAATTCAACATCAACTCCATGCTTAAGCCTCGTGATGGGTATTGCTCGTTTTTTGGTGCTAAATTGACTCTCATTGCTTAATGTGATCTCAACATTGATGCTGTGTGTGTATCAGGAAATCTATCTTCGATGCTGGAAAACGAATTGCTCCCAAGATCGTCATGTTTCTCCCAAGAAACGTTGATATAAATCAACTGGCAGAGTTATCTTTATCAGCTGTGCCTCCATGGTCTTTGGAGGTACCATTCATATACCTCTATATTCATATCATGTAATCGTTTTTTTTTGCCGTTCATGCTAAGAAAACTGGGGGAGTCTCATATAAGATGGAATCCGTTTGACGGATCTTGACCTTTGAGACGGTATGAGCCAAAGTTTTTGTGAATAAAATAGAGCAATAAGAGGTTTAACAAGAAACTTGCTTTTATTAATTGATGCATCTAGTGTTGATTTCCTTGATTGTTCTGTTCTCTGGTTTTTGATAATTAATAATTTCAGGTGGAAAGGAACTACTTGAATGGCAGATTGAAGGCTGTCACGGCCTACTTCTGTGATCCCTCCACATCTGGATAACGAGTCTGAAACTATTGGTATGGTTCGAACTCGGGATCTTTTAACGTTCGTGTGTCGTTTTATCGCAGGGTTTCTTTAATTTGTCGTTGTTTAGAGAAAATGTGAAAAAATTGTATGGTTTAGAATGTAAATGTTGAATGTTGATGCTACATAATGATGTGGATGCATGATATATGTATACGGCAAAAACTAATGCGATGAGAGTTTGTAACAATCTGTATTTGACAGTCAAAACTAGAAGCTAGCAAATTTACTGCAATTAAAAGATTTTCCACCGAAATATAAAGATGGTTTCATTTTCTTTTTCGCACCGAATAAGATATTGTATTTCATTTTACTTATAAAATTGAATTTACGTAATAAAGTTCTTATAGAGGCTGGTCTTGTTAATAATTGAAACCAAATGCTTAATTCCTTGGAAACATCGAAGACTGGGGAAGTTAAATTAATTTTATTTCTAAATTGACTTTTATAGATTGATGAAAAAGGAAGATATTATATACTTTTAAAAGCCAGTTTATCCTCCCAATAGCAAAATTAAAATAATAATCCGCTTATCCTAGAAAATTAGTTTTAAAACCTTATCATAAAAAGAAAACAAAAGAAGCTAATGAAAGGGACTTTTACTGAAGGACAAAAAGGAGGAAATACAAGATATTTTATGAATAAAGTTTTGATCATGAATCATATAAATTAGAAAATTTTCATATGACAAAAGATAAATTGAAGCAAGGAATCCAGAATAAAGAATTTATTAAAAATATTAGTACCCAAAATCAAATCCATCTCAATTTGAATTTGACTCTCTCGACCCTTATTTTTTTAAAATGATTCTCTATGACTACTCAAAACATTGAAATACATATATATATATATATATATATATATTGGGAAGGTGGGTGATAAAGTATATATACAAGTATTTATTTATAGTGTCTTATTCAAGTGAAATACATGAAAGACTAGGGCTATGAGCCGAATACTGGTCGGCTCGAGCTCGGCACATTTAGATATTCGGGTCTCGAGCTCGGCTCATCTGATATTCGTATAATTGATATTTGAGCTCGTTAAAATCTCATAAAATGCTCGATAAATATTCCAAATGCGCTCTTGATTAACATGTTACTCGAATGTGAGCTCGGCTTATTTAAGTGACAATGCATAATATTTTTGTGTGTTTGAATGTCCAAGGCTCGTGAATAAGCTCGTTCGACAAGCTCATGAACAAGTTCACAAATATGCTCGTTTAACTAACTCGAGAACATGCTCGATTATCAACGAATCCGAACATGTCTGAGAGCCCAATTAATTAGTCGAGCATCATAAAGCTCGAACTCGACTCGTTTGTAATCAAATCGAGCTCCGAACGAGCTTTTATCAAGTCGAGCTCCGAATAGCTTGTGAATAGATCTGTTCGTTTATAGTCCTAGAAAAGACATAAAATTTTATGAAGAGGACAATTCTTTATTTTTTTCATTTATTTTTAGAAAAACTTGCTCCTGTTACATTGAACTGAAAAGAAAAAAGAGAAAGATTAAAGATGTAGATGTTATGTGAAAGGATACATTGCATCTGAAAAAGGTCCATGCAACATATGTAGGATAGGGACTTATCCAATCACAATTTAGAGATGCATATAAATTAATCAGATGCTGGCGATTTCTGGATTTATCACATGGGTTTTCCCCCGGGAAATGTATGAGTAGTTTTCGTCATTATGCATGCCCTCCCTCAATTTTTTAAAAAATATTAAAAAAATATAAATAAATATTGTTTATTTGATTGGATTTGACTGTGATTTGAATGAAAGGAATAAATGGCATTTTAGTGATGCACAGTGCACTGATGCATTTAATAATTTCAATAGCTATAATATTTGAAACTATCAAGTTTTCTTTCCTTTTATTTCTTAAATTTGTTTGGTCGCATGACTCGCATCCTTGGAATTTTTGGTTTTGAAAATTAACTACTTTTCCTCCAACTTTGACTGAGCAGAGCTTTAATTAAGTTGTGCTCCATTTATATTTATTAAATTGATAATATATTTAATTTTATTGTTGGAAATTATGCTTCGAGTGGATGAGCATATTAGACTTCTAAAACATTTGATTAGGTGTACAGGAAAGTTTTGGACGCATTACATTGTTTACTTCATCCACGATTTTTTCTGAAGCAAAACCACTATTTATTGGTAGTAAAAGTTTACAAATTGAAGTAACCAAGTGGTTTATTTTAGGTGTATCAATAGTTGAGGAAAATTGAGCAATATTTATATAATTTTGTACTTGATTATCCTTTCTATAAACATGAAAGACACATTCCATCAACGCTTTGTTCGACTGATCTTTCACATCACAGCCAAGATAGAAGCGGAGTAAATTAATTTGATAGTTTCCTTCTTAATAGGTAAAATAAGCCAACACGCAAATGCAACAATTTAAGGACCTAAAATAGTTTGACAAAAACTTGTATACGTCGAAATGTCCGGTACATTCACTCTAATTAGGGTTCATCAATCTCAATATAGGATTTATTATTTCTCAATTAAAGTTTATTAATTTTCAATTAGGATTCATCAATCTCAATTAAAACTTATTAATCCTCAATTAAAATTTATTAATTATAATTAGGATATAATTAGAATTAATTAAAAAATAATTAAATAAATAAAGAAATAAAAGAGCTGGGGCCAGTCGTACCGTAGACCAGCTCAAATAGTTTTAGGATGGAGCACGGCCTAAATAGAGCTGCCACAATTTGTCCATTAGTATCTCAAACAATTGCCCTAATACGTGTATTGTAATTTGTACATAACATCAATATCCACAAAGTAAATATCACTACTAAAAGATGCGGTCCTAACGACATAAAATCTTATGTCAGAAATTTTGCAGCTCTAACGAAAGCATAACGATGGATTAAGAACGGATTAGTTACAGTAGTTAATGCATCGTTAAGCAATAATTTTTTTACTATTTAATAAATAATGAAAAATATCCATAGTAATTAACGCATCGTTGATCTGTCATTAGATAAGACCTGAATTTTAAATTTCATATTTTCCGTCGGTATCTCCACATTAAATTTGATTATTTTTTTGCTTTTTTTTCTTAAATTCCAAATACTCCATCAGGAATCCGTCATTAAAAATACAATAAATTTTAGATACAATTAGTAAAAGGCAATCCATCGCTAGTCCGTCGCAATTCCGATACAACTGAACAACCTTTCCCCCAAAATTCAAATTATGTTGGAATACTCCTCTCTCCTCACCGCCGCCGCCGGAGCTACCCACTGCTGCAGCTTCCCATCTCCTCGCAGCTCCCCACCGTCGGTGGAGTTCTCTCTCTCCCTCATTCTCTTTCTTTCTTGGTAGTAGCTAGGGGATCCCACCGCCGCCTGCCCCATCACGCTGGTTTGTTCTTTTTATGCCATGTTATGAATTATAATTTGTTGTTGATTTTTGTTCAATTTTGATGCTATTTGATAAATTCTTAGTGATTTAGATGAATTTTGAACGTTTCATTTAGTAAGATAAATTTTGATAATAATTTAGTTTGGTGAATTATAATGATTTATTTAGTTTGATAAATTCTTGTTCAGTTATGATGCAATTTGATGAATTATGATGAAATAATGTGAATATATGGATTTTGATGATAATTTAGTATCTAACCGATTATAATGTATTTTGATAAATTTCGATGTAGTCAGTTTTTTTTTTTTTTTGGTAATTTAATACAGAAATTTTAAAGGCTGTGTCACGGTGGACTCGAACCCGAGACCTTTGGCCTCGAACATTAACCACTCTACTACTAGGCCAACACACACACATTTTGCTGTGAAGTATTGTAACTTATGATGAATTTGATAGAGGTTGAATTTTGATATATTGTAATGAATGTGGTGAATTAGTATTATTTTTGGAGGTTGGGCCACCAGTGGAGGAGAGGCGGATGCGGCAGCAATGGTCGTCGCCATGATTTTACTAAGTGAATCTAATATAAATATAGATAGGAGCCTTTTAGGACTTAGAAAAATGAGTTTAGATCGAGGATGAATATATAAATGTCATGAAATGGGTGGTCTAAGTATGTAATTCGTAGATGGAGTCCAAGTTTTTATATATTTTGTTATTGCTCAATCAACACACATAGATGAAACAAACGTAAAGTGTTTGTGCACTAAATGCAAGAACAAAGCTTTTCACCCTACTTACACTGTGAGGCTTCATCTATCGAAGAATGATTTTATCCCAAACTATCATATCTGGTGCATGCACGGTGAAAGACTAATGTCTTCACATAATGCTTTTAGTATGCCGGAAAGGGAACAAAATAAGTAAGAGACCATGGTTATAGATGTTGTTAATGCTCAACTTAACGCCGAGTATATATTTAATTTAAAGAACCATCAAACCTGACAGCCCAACAATTATATGATATGTTGAAGGCTGCCGTATAGAGTTGCGGGCCGATTGTAAAACTCACACACAACTCTCACTTATAACAAGGTTGATAAATTTGAAATCAAATAACATGCTGAAACAATGATTTGATCAAATTACGAGTTGGTGAAAGAAAAAGAAATAGTGCTTTAAGACAATATTGTAACAAAAAACTTCTACAATACAAAAAAAACTACTTCATGGGATGCGTCTAACAGTAAAGAAAATAGTTGGCTACCATAGTTGTTTAATATAAGTTAGTTATGTTTGGAGGTTCCATTATGTTTCCCAAGATCCAACAATATGCATATTGCTCTAGAGCAAATTATGTCTCGTGGTGTCCTCGGTTGGAACCATACACCAATTTTACTATTACAAAAGTATTTATTTATAAAATTGATATACCTAAAATATCATATTATTATTTTTAGAAACAGTATAATAATTTAATATACATAATATTTAGATTTGATATATGATAAGAATCATTTTGTATTTTCATAACATTTACGTGGGTTGCATGTATGTACCACTTCACTAGTACTACGAAGGGCACTCGTGTACATTACATATTACTAATGTAATCTTAACCCTAATTGAGAATTAATAAACACTAAAACTTAATCAACCCACGTAATTACCTAACTATTATTTAAACATAATGGGCTATGTGGGTCCGCATTAATGTTTTGTTCGATTAATAAATCAGATATTGATTTTTATGTAATTTATAAATTTGATTAGTGCTCTATAAATGTTATTTTACCTTTATATAGGAAATGTCACCCGCTATAGGTATCACCAAAGGGATATCTGAAATTGAATAATTGAACCTCTTGATTTGATTTCCAGTCGTAGTGCTTCAAATTAATCCTCAAAATAGATTTGAATGCTTAGAACAAAATTAAAAATCAAGAAATAACTCTTTCGCGTTCCCCTGAAGTCTTATAATCGACCATCTCAACTTCAGGAGAACTAAATTTGACTTGACTAAATTATAAACAATTAATCCCCATTTCCTAATGTCGCCATTTCGAAAAAAATATCTCAGGAGAAGTTGAAATTCTTGTCGTCTCTCCAACATTTTTTTTGGAAGGGGAAAAGGGAAAATTGAAATTCTATCCATTGATAATTACTTAGAGGGTGTTTGGCCCAAAACAACTTATAAACCGTTTTTCAAACTTAAAAAACAGATTATAAGTTGTTTTTGGGGTGCTTATAAGCTCAGCCAAACACCCTCATAATATCGGACTACACTTAACTCCATCAAAAGAATAGGAAAATCGTTTGGACTCAAACAATAGAATGATTAATAAAATATTAACCCACAACTCAAAAAACAAAAATGAAAAAGTAATCCAATATGACGTGGGAAGAAATTAATAACCACGTAGGTCGGATTTACATGGCAAAGCAATTTCATTATGGATTATTCACGTGAACTTCTCGTGATCCCGTCTAATAAAATAACGATTTATATATTAAATAAAGACATACTAAAAGCAAGCATCAGAGCTATTCAGACGAAAATAGCTAAAAACAATATAAAATAATAGTCACATTATAGTTTTGGTTAGCCAGAATCACGTACAATAGATCAACCTGCAGTATATATCATTGAATTATAGATACGCTATTTTATTTATCCTTCAAAGAAAAATAAAAAATAGATTTCATATTATTTTTTATTTATTTTCTAAATGTGGAACACCCCCCCTCCCCAAACCCCCAACCCGCAAAATGCTAAACATAAAAAAATGAATATTGAATAATCTTATTCTGTACTTCGGAAACGAACATTCCAGAAATAAATTGAATTTAATTGCCAGTTCCTTTTAAATATATTAGGTACAAAAATATTTTCATCATTTCCTGCTTCTGAGTATGTAGCTGTAAATGTAATTGGGGAGGTCGCGTTGGGACTAAGAAATTCAGGTTTGGATCGTGATATATATTCAATTCTCGTAAACAACATATATTCATTTAAATGATTGCTTCCAATATAAAATTATTTCACTTCTATAATATGTTTCGTTGGGTCCGGCATTGGTTGGTCTATGTACTACGGTTTCTTTGTCTAATATTTTTGTGTCATTCTTAATATATATTATGGTATATACTTAATTTATATATCTTGTTCAAAATTTTATCGATTTTAAGATAGTTGCGGTTGGAGAGTCAATTAAACTCTTTGCAACACTTTTGACTGTCCATAAATTCAAAATTCTATATAATAAAAAAAATTGTGATCCAAACATTGAAGGTTGTGAGGTCCACCCAGAAATCTGATTGGGCAAATTCGAATTCATTTTAGATTACAAATTTTTCGTACTCTAACCCTCTCTTTTTTCTTGAGTATTCGAGTCGACGCACAAAATTCGGGTTGAAGTACTATCCCTAAATTCATGGGGATCAAAATTTTTGAAGTCAATTTATTTCCAAAACAACAATTCCATTTATATTACATTATTTTTCTTGTGTGTTCATAAAAACTCGCAGCATATTTTTGGTGTCTACTGCGTAGGTAAACCTATACATGTCTAGATGTGTGCCCCAATTTTGATTTTAACATCTGAATTACATGTAAATATTTAAATTGTCATTGAATTATTGTGTACCATAAAATATAAATACTATTTTTATATTAAAAAATATATAATTTGCAACAGAAAAATCCGAAATTTACGAGTCACGAGGGTGCTACCTCATTAATGTTGGAGGGTCCTCGACATCAAAATTCCTCAAATCTTTCACAATTGTATAGTGCTTGATGAAATGATGTTTTCTGCCCCATGAAACTGACCCTTTGCCCCTTGGACTTGGTACATCTATATTTTCAAATGGACCTACTAGTTGCTAATTTGAGGAGCATCACGTTAATTTGCTACATGACATTTTATGGCATCGAATCCCCCTACCAAAATGGTCCCTATTTTAATCCTTTTATTGCAAATCCATCAACGGGTTTTCTTGCTTTGATTTCTTTCTTACTAAGTTTCTACAAATTGAGAAATTGCTACACTTATAAGTTACATTATGCGTATAGGTATGCGGAATGTTTTATATGATTGTAGGTACCGAACGGTATAGACTTCTGGCTAACGATTTAATATCTATATCTTTGTAACTTCATAATATTTTGATTTACCATCTATATATATCTCGTATTGCACAACTATAATTTGGTGATATATCTAGTACTTCATTAGGGTATGACAATTGACAAATAGAAGTCATCCCGTCACAGAATTAAAACACATAAAAATTGTGTGAGATAATCTTAGATGTTGAGATTTGTAAGATGGTACTGTTTCCTGATCCAAACTCATGTTCCATAGTGTACTCATAAGTTTATCAATGTGTGGTTGTGTTTGGATTCGGGTATAAGCATTTCGTCTAACAAACATGCAAATTATAGTTTTACAAGAAATATTATGACATTATAATATGATCTGAGTTATTAGGTTTAGCATGTAAAAAACCATCCATCAAGTGTGTGTGTGAGAGCGAGAGAAAGAGAGAGATTATGTGAAGATTGTAGCATTATTCTATTGAGAGAAGAAGCATGCATGACATGATTTGGTAATCATAATGAGACAGCCACTTTTTACACCTTAATCAAATTTATCATCAAATAATCCTATTAATACTGAACATTATGGTGCCGCTGCCGGAAAATAGCTCCCACTTGACGTCGGCACCGGGAACCCCTCCGGCCGGGCCGCGGCAACCTGCTCGAGCGACTGTACCTGGCTCTTCAAGAACTTGACGTAGTGGATGGCCTCATCGAGCATCGACGCCGTGTCCATCTTCGTCCCGCCGGGGACCAGCCGCTGTAGGATCCTGATCCGCTCGCTTATCCTCTCCCGGCGGTGGCGCGCCGCCACGCTCTGCGGGTCCGTCGATATCCTCACGTTCTTCCTCTTCGGGCGCTTCACCGACTCCGGGTCGATGTGCACCGGCTGCATCGCCGCAATCCGGAATATCATCTCCCTCATCGCCGCCATCGAACCCCACCCGGGCGGAAACGTCGCCTCCGCAGACGGATCTTGATGGGCGTCGAAGCTGTCAAACGACGCCGCCGGGGATTGGACGTTGAAATTTTCGAAGACATCAACGTCGTTGGTGTTTCCGGTGATCAGATTGTCGTCGCTGTCGTTGTCGTCGTCAAAGGCGGGGAGCTTGTCCATCTGCATCAGCATCATTTCGATTTGGTCTTGAGCTGCAGATTTCATGAAACTGATGTCCATAGCCGCCGCCGCCGCCACCAATGCTTTTGTTGTTGATTTAACGTAAATGGGCTTCTGACAAGGGGAATTCTTTTAGGGAAAAGAGGAAAGGAGAGGGATGGGTGGAGAAAGTGAAAAAAGGAGTGTGGTTTGATATGGTGAAGGGGAGAATGATGAAGAAAATATATAGTGGTGTTATGTTGGGAAGAGACTACTTGAGGGAGTGAGGGAGGTATATATAGCCACTCCACTTGCTTCATTATAAGGGAAAAGATCCTTACTATACATAAAACCTCTTATTTATTCTATATATTTATTTATTAAGGTAAATACCAAAGCATAAATTAATAGATTGATATATACTCCCTTAGCCTTTCTCCTCGATACAAATTCTCCATCCCCGAATAAATATTCCAACCGTTAAAATAAACATACCAAGAAATAAAGCAATTTTACTCTGTTTAGACCTGATTATTGTATGAAAAAACTAAAAGAGGAAATCATTTGTATTTACAACAAAGGTAAAATGGGAAAAGATTGGCATAATTTACTATGAAATTTAGCAATGAGACACTTATTCGAAGACAAATTCATTTTAAATAAGACACCCCTTTGGGGTTGGATAAAGTATTTCAGTTTTTCAAGCAATAATTATGGGTAAAATAGTAAACTGGTTCATTTTTCTTGATATATGAGTTTGACACTTGAGACGCGTACCTATTCCGAAGAGAAAGAGAGTATTATATATAGTGTTAACGGAGAGAATTGCCTCAAATGTTAACTTACCTACTTAATTTAACCTATATACTAACATATTACTCTTTTTATTTATTTTAATTAAAATTATAAAAATATCCTTCATTACAGAAAGACAGACGGGAAGAGAGGGAGGTTGGCCGCGGGTTGGCCGCCGGGAAACAGAAGGGAAGGGAGGGAGGTTTGCCGCCGGAAAATAGATGGGAAAGGGGAGGGAGGGTTGGCCGTCGGGAAAAGGGAGAGGGATGGGGTTGGCCGCCGGCAGAGGGAGGATTGATGGTTAGCGGCGGAAGCAGATGGGAAGGGAGTGAGGTTGGCCGTCGCGAAAAGGGAGGAGGGTTGGCCGCCGACAAAGGGAGGAGGGATGGTTGGCCGCGGTGATTGGCCATCGGAGAGTTGGCCGAGAAAAGCGAGAGGGTGGGAGGTTGGCCGCCGGGAAAGAGGGGGAGGGGAGAGTTTGGACATTGGGAGGGTTGATCGCTGGGAGGGTTGGCCGTTGTGCGTGTGAATCCGTGTGTTTTATATTTTAAAGGATAAAATTGACAATTAGTTAAAAAAGATAGCAAACTTAACATATGATAAGAAGAATATCAAACTTAATATATGGGTTACTTAAAATTTTCACCCTTATATATAATCGTCTGATGACTTGATGATCTCATGTTGATTATGATAATCAGGTGATGAACTGATGATAGTCTGATGAGATCAACGAGCAGTGGTAAAATAGTCTGATGATATATCTTATGTTTGTTTCAAATATTATTGATTTCTGGATTTCTAATGTAAATTGACTCTGTATACGTAGATCGTACGAATATTGGTAAATAAAAAAGATGGAAAGTGAAATAGGAGAATTTGGGGCACAGTGGAAAATGGCAGAGATCTAACCTAACAACGGTTGCAGTGGTAAATAGTGATTTTTAAGTGGAAACTTTGGCTTAGATTTACTATATTTAAAGAAGCCTAAGAACCCCACTGCACATGTTACAAGTCAGAAAACTGTGTAAATGACTAAATGAGCCACTCACCAGCCCATCTTCATCTCTTGCTTCTTTAAATCCCAACTTACAATTAACAAATATATATTCCATTTAATTCCATATACTACTATATATATATAAAATAAGTTTCAAGAAGACAGTGATCTTCTATTTCAGATCATGTTCTATTTCGATATTTTTTATATACTAAAGATATAATAAAGTTATCCTTTCAAATGATACCATTGAATCTTGAAATTATGAACAAAATACCAATAGGAATTTGTGAATTGCAAATGTCGGTGAATCTTAAATACATTGTTTGAATATGTTCAATTTGCAAGATGAAAACAAATATGCGAGAATATTTTTTTTAGGAGTTGAAATTATAATTTTTGCTTATAGTGTTTTTAAAATATATATATGAAAAATAGATCCTAGTTCCAAACAAGTGGATCAGAAATTGTGAAGTGTCTCTATCCTCCCAAAGAATTGAAAATTTATAGATTATTGCTTGGGGATGGCACACTATTCGAGGTGGCCGGATTGGATTATGATGAGTGCAGCGATTTTTTTTTGGGTCAATTTAATGCATAAATTTAAAGGTTACGTTACGATGAATTCGAACTCGAGACATTTGATCTCGAACATTAACCACTCTATCACTAGACCAACATACGCACACATCAATCCTCTTTCTTCTCTTGTGAATGCTAGCACTCTACTTTTTTACACTATCGGTCAACCAACCTTCAGATATTTACTCCCCTAACTAAGAGAGAGAGAAACCCCCCCTTTAAATACTTATTTCAACAGCCAAATTTTCACATGTTACCTTCATTATTCTTATTATATTTTACCTCAGATAGTATTTTAGCGTTATTTATTAGTTTCTTATCATCATTGCAACATATATGTGAACTTGATTTAGTGGAAACATGGAAAGATTAATAAAATTGCAGATCGTTAATAGTGTTTTCACACATTATTCCATGAACAAGATCTGAATATCTCTTGCTCGGAATCGATAAATATCTCAAAACAAAAGAAAGGAAATTAAATGAAGGTAACATTTTTTCGTCATCCTACTTGTTGGAAGCTATAATGTAATACTGAAATTATCTTTATGGTATAGCAAAGATACAATAATTTGAAAGCAAAGATGATCAAAAATAATTTCCATGAGACTGTTTTAGAAATTTTCATCATCGAATAAAGGATGATTTATTAATCAAACCAAATTTTGATTGATAAATTATCATCCAGAAGGATAATTAGAATACATATGGAATTATCCTCATGTACCAAATCATTCAAATCAAACATAAAATAAAATTAAATTATTTATCAATCAAACCAAAACATCTTCTACTATCAATGATTATATACAGAAGTATTAAAATAAATTTTCATTAATCGGTTTTCTTGTTTCGTGTTGGATTAAGAGAGAGAATGGCGCTGGCTCCGATGGGGGAAGAGCTGATGTGGATTTTGCTTAATTTAATTTTTAGTTTCTTTTTTTCTACTTCGAACTATTTTTTTTATAAAAATGTGGATATTGAGTAGAAATACGCCGCCAATTCCGACACTTCACATGTATCTCGAGGTACCAAAAATCAAACTTCAAGACATTAAGTTTTTTACAGATCTAGTATTAAATCATAAATAATTGAACGTCGAAATATTTTTGTTAAAAGTCCCAACATTGTTTCAAAACTGAGTTAACTGATTTGTTATTCTTACTTTGTCGAGTAAAATTAAGGTTGAATATGTCATAATATTGCATAAGCTTATCCAATTTATAAACTCTCAAGAAAAATAAATTTCCTTCCTTCTAATATATTTGTGGTCATGAAAACTATCATAATCGAATAAAAAACAATCTTGAATAAATCAAAATTTTCTGGATGCCACATCTCAGCAACAAGGAGACCTTAAATCTTCAACGGTTAAGTCGCCTTAAAAAAAATCTTCAACTGTTAAGGTAAAATCGTAGAAAAACCTTATATCTAACAAACATGTAGGGATTACCATTTTTTTGTAAATGTGCTAACATATTAAAAATTATCAGCTGATGAGACCAAATAAGCGAACAGTAGCAAGATTCTAACTCTTCCGGCAAGAGCGCTTACCAGAATCATGGTCTCATAAATTCCGATGATTAGGTCTTTCAGTACGAATGTCTTCCAGAAGTTCGTCAACACAAAACTGATGCAGGTCATCGTACATCGTCTTCCAATGTTGGATCATTTGCACAGATCGTAGTTGGTCATTTTTCAGACGTTCCACATCCACTTCAGCAGCTGCAGTTGATCCCTTTTGCTGTGAAGGAGTTCAACCAGAACATTAGGAGCTTCATGGTTATTAATTTCTAACAGTTCTTGGTTGAGCAATGGCAAGGAAATTATGCAGCAAGAGAAAACTACGAAGAATTGCAGGATGAATCTGTCATTACCCTTACCAACCTAAATATAAGATCTAGTTTCAAAATTTAGATGTGAAACATGATTAAAAAAGAATTGCGTTCTTTAGATTTAGAGCAGTAACTGATCACATGTTGAGCAATCACGTAGTGGTAAGAACTATAGGGGAAATGTTAAGGCACTCATAAATAAAATACGAACCTGTAGTTCCCTAATTTGAGACTCCATTGCTTGAATGCTGACATAGGACGAGTCTGTGATTCCATTGGAAGCAGCCTGACCGCCGATGAGTACTTTAACATGGGTGTTCTCATCTGGCGAATTAGCAAATTTTTCCAGCGGAGGTGGTAATGTTAATGCGTGCTTTCTTAATGAAGCAGCTGGGGCAGATGTTCGAGCATTAAGCAATTGTGGTTGTCTGGTGACCATAACATTGTTAACCGGGCCTGAGTGAGGGCAAAGGCAAGAGATAATAGCTTAGTACTTTATACATGGCTGTTTGGAAAGAGAATTAACTTGATAAACAGGAAGACGGAGGTTTTTCTTTGAGCCTTTTCCACCAACATAGTTCTTTCTCACTCCAATAAACAATAATCTCATTTAAATGGACCGTCGACACAATCCCTTTCTGATGTAAAATTGACAAATCCAATAACAATAGTCTCATTTGAATGGACGAATAACAGATAACAAGGCAGATTGCACAGAAGCTTGAATTGAACAAATATTTACAGGGGTAGTATGTCATACCTTTTGCGTGCCTCAAGACGCGAATGATGTTTCGAGTTCTCGTATCCCACACCCTAATCATACCATCCTCAGATCCAGAAACTAATAGAAACCCATCAGCACTAGAAGCCAAGCAGGTTACACCTTTGCTGTTTCACAGATAAAAAATGTCCATACAAGAAAGTAGAAAACAAAATCAAATATATAAACAAGGTCAACGGTACGATAAAATACAAAAATCAAGCAGAATAGCACTGTAAAAACTTTAGCAGAATATCTACTTCCAATATTCATTTGTGATAAATATAAAAGACCATTTCAATATATACTAATCTTTTTAAGAAATATACAAGTTAAACACATTATGAATGAAGAACAACACCTTATTGAGTTAAACACATTATAAACATCATCAAAGTTGATGGTGACAAATTATCAAGAGCTTGAACTCCACACCCTTAGAAGCAGAACAATATGGTTACTGCAATTCTGATTACACTTGTAAACCTCAAAACAGAAGGCTATTTTCATCGAATTAACATTCAGACAGAAATCTATAATATCAAATTCATGGTCTGGAAAATTATCTGCATGCCAGTACTTCATATGAAAGCAATAAAGAACAATTGGAGAGAACCCAACATCATTATCATGATAAATGAGTAAAACCTTCTAGTGATCATATTTCAAAAAGAATCCTGAATATATTCATGTGTAAACTAACCTGTGCTCAGATAGTGAACCAAGTATATGCGGCCCATAGTTGCTGTTGTGGGTCACTGGAGCGTTTAGGGCAGCAATGTATATCTTACCATCTCTACCACCTGCATAAAAGACGTGCTCCCCAGGGTCAAGGGAGATCGCATCTATTACTGCAGGGAAGACGATATTTCTTAATTGTTTCCCTCTTGATAAGCTCCACACCTGGTGTAAGAGCAGACCAATTGAAAATCAACAACATTTATGTCACTGTCATATGCAAACTCCAAACATCAAGCAACAAGAACAGGTGACGGTTAAAAAGATTTCTTTAATAACATTCCTATAATATAGAAATGACAAATGAACAATTTCAGTTGTGTATGGGGAACTTTCTTTAACTCGAAATAATGCAAAGAAGTGAAATTTCAATGAGATGGGATGATTGGCTTATAAGTGAAAAAGGGAACTATAATTTTCTCCTATATGCTCACATGTTCTTCAAAGACAAGAATTTTCCTCCTCAAATTAGCTTATACGCCAAAGCAATAATTTCATGCTATGTCATCAGTTGTGTTCACAACCTTGCATGTACGATCCTCGGAAGCAGACACAACGATTGCATTACATCCACCATAGCCAGTTTTTACATCTGTCACTCTCAAAGAATGCTCGTGGAAACTGTACTCGAAAAGATTCCTCTTTTCTTCCCTCCTAGCTGCATCAAATATCCTGAAGCAAAGTAGAAACATCTAAGTTGGGAGACTATCCTGCACCACATTATACAGACAGTAGAAAAAACCTACAGGAACAGTGACCAAACACGAACACATCCATCCTCGGCCCCTGAAATCAAAAGGGATTGGTCATCGTTAAAAGCCAAGCAACTAACAGCCCTGTAATGCGCATGCCACTTCTTAAGCAATTTTCCAGTCGCAACCTACAAATATACATAGATTTACGAACAAACTCATTCAATAAAGCCATTCTACATTCGAGCAATTACTAAAGGCACTAGTTAAGAAACATTATTTCACATAGTCAATCTACCTCCCAAAAGTAGATATCTCCAGATATGCCTCCTCCGGCAATATAAGTTCCTTGACTGTTGCACGCAATCGGCCTTATAGGTTCTGCAGGGAAGCTCCTCACTTCAACCTGAGGCTGCAAAAATGGACGTCGCTCATTCTTCTCAAAACACTAACTCGTAGTCTTAACAATACTTGCAGAAAAACTAAAATTTCCATCACGTTAAATCCAATAAATCGATAATCTCCATACAGTGTATATTAACTAAAAGAGGAATTAATTCTCTCCTAGCATTTTTTACTAATTTACAGATATTCTGCAGCTGCTTACCAACATATTATCATTGCTTGCAAAGGTTTAAGAAATTCGAAATGAAGAATACCTTGTTCCATGACCAGTAGAGAATGGAGCCAGAAGTAGAAGACTTTGCGTCTCGGACTTGAGAAGAGGCGAGGAAGCGGCCGGCGACGGAGGTGAGGCCGTGCAGTGGGGACGCACAAGACTTGTAGCGGAGGTACTCCGCTCCGGTGCGGGGGTCCCAGCAGCTGACGCCGGCGTCGGTCGGAGAAGAGGCGATTACTACCTCAGGTTCCATTTTTAGCACAGTTTTCAAATTTGGGGTTTAGGTAGACGGCAGAGGAAGAGTGGCGTAATTGGATTGGGCTTTCTTCCTTAATGACTACCTAAGCCCATTTTGGAGCGCTTCGGCCCATCTTTGATGAATCATATTCACAAATTAGTTAATCGCAATAGGAATCCTCTATTTCACTGCACCATTCGCTGAACCCGAAATATTTCGTACGTTGTCTTTTTGAACAACAGCGATCTGATTCGACGACGACGAGTCGCGGCTGAATCTTTGCCCTTGAATTCGGTAATTTTGTTCGACCATTCTCTTATTTCTGTTCGAATTTCCATAATTTCAGTCGCAACGACAAACCTTTTTCACCTTGTTACGATGCCACTCGTAACTTCCGATATCTGACGCCTTCAACCAGTTCTCTGCACCAGCTCAACGTCAACCACCACGATACCTGCAAAAGATCACTCCAAGAATGACTGTGCACGTGTGGGATGTGTAACTCAGTGCTAGAAATGATTTGGAAACTGATAGGAATGATACTGAATAACTGCCAATGAATACAAAATCATATCTGCCCTCTTTCACTTCTTTAGCTCAGATTTTATAGAGCATCTACTCACCTAACCAACTAACAGAATTCCTAACCATCTACTCACCTAACCAACTAACAGAATTCCTAACTAGCACAAGACACGTGAACTGTTCTGCTTAACATCTTGAACGCTTCTTCCTTTGATAATGCGACTTCTTCACGCTCTATTCTTCTCCTTCATAACAAATCCCCCTCTTGAAACATGGCTTGTCCTCAAGCCATGAGATTTCCATGTAAACTCATCATCTGGTAACTGAGCTCAACACATAAGGAGCTGTGGTGAGGCGATTGTTTTTCTTGACTAGACGACGAGCTACAATTGCAGTTGGTTGTACATAAGCTTCCCTTTCTCATTGTCTCTGGTAGTGTATGTGTAACTTGATCAGCCAACTTCACACTTCCCTTCAGTAGTCTAACGTGGAAACTCAGGTGAATCTTTGTTGTAGCCGGTAGCTGAAACTTGCAAGCAACAAGACAAATCTTCTGTTGAACTTGAATTGATCCTACAAAATAGAGATTGAATTTCCAATCTATGTGCAACCTCCGTGAATTCGGCCTGTAAGGTTTCGGTTTGAGTAGACCCAGCCTCCCTCTCGAAACGCTTGGTGATACTTACGACGATTTGCAGTAGTCTTCATCTTATCTTGCGTCTGTTGTAGCAACCTCTTCAAGTGCAGTTGTATTTCTTGTTTATCTTTCCCAGTAGCCTCTACATCAATCACTTTGATGAAGTCCATTGTGGTGTCTTCCTTGCTTGAGAAGGTGTTCGAAATTCCTGTAGCAATCCCGGCGCTCGTGTGTGTTCATTCTTATTGAAATGACAACAAGGTAAGCCATAACTAATTCTTTTAACTCTCCTCTCATTCCGGGCCACAAAAACACTACTTTGTGTCTTCGATATGCGGCATTTACCCCTTTGTACCTCAAAACCCCATTGTAATAGGCATAAAACAACATGTTGTAAGGTGTAGTAACACACTTCCCGGTTGCTTCTTGAGCTAATGGATGTGATTTACGCACAGTACAACCACTATACCATCATCATCTTCAAACAGATCCATCTTTACTTCGTCAGTTGGTGGCTTTGCTTGTTCGGTCGCCATTTCAGCCTGCAAGGAGGATTTCGAATCCGGTTGATAGCTTTGACAAAATTTTGGGGAAGATCATCATCCCAGTCATCCTCCAATTGCTGAGCTACTTCTTTACCTTCCTCTTTGTCCCCCCACTTTTGATCGATTTCAAACTCCTCAAATTCATCATCATCTTCAAACTGCAATTTGGGTGTTCCCATCATTGATTGAGTCATCTTTTCTTCGTTCCCCATTCCTCCTTCTGAGGACTCTTCTTCTTGATTGTGCTCATTTCTCGGGTGAGTTGATGAGTCTCCTTCCTCTATGGCTCCTTTTTTAGGTTTTTTGCCTTCTATTCCGAGCTCCTTCCTTAACTCTTCGAATTCTTGTCGAGTTCTTCCATCATTGTTTGCTCGCGGATTCATTGTGTTTCGACTTCTCCATTCTTTGCTCCATTTTATTGTCCCTCGCGTATTATTTCTCGACCTACGTGATCGTGGATCGGTGCTCGATACCAATTGTTACGATGCCACTCGTAACTTCGATATCTGACGCCTTCAACCAGCTTCTGCACCACTCAACGTCAACCACCACGATACCGCAAAGATCACTCCAAGAATGATCGTGCACGTGTGGGATGTGTAACTCGGTGCTAGAAATGATTTGGAAACGATAGGAATGATCTTGAATAGCGCGATGAATACAAAATCATATCGCCTCTTTCACTTCTTTAGCTCGGTTTTATAGAGCATCTACTCACCTAACCAACTAATGAATTCCTAACCATCTACTCACCTAACCAACTAATGTAATTCCTAACTAGCACAAGACACGTGAACTGTTACGCTTAACATCTTGAGCGCTTCTTCCTTTGATAATGCGACTTCTTCACGCTCTATTCTTCTCCTTCATAACACACCTAAGCTGCCTTGAATAGATTTGAGTTGTGTTCATGAATTGAAGGATGCTGGTAGCTTGTTTCACGAAATGGTGATAATGCGGCCACAGCCTGTTGAAGGCTGTTTTTAAGATACTCGGTCTGTTCGAAGAAATGCGTCTGATGGGTGTCCTTACACATTTAATTTTGCGATAATTGTTATTGCCTTGTGAGACGTGTGGACTTTGGTTTCGCGATAGTGGGCATCATCTTCAAGAGCGGATACGAACTTACTGTTTCCACATTCAAGACTCTCCCATTAAACGTCTGTTTTTGGATGCAAAGGTTGTTCATGAAGCTATTGAATTTCAGACACTGATGTTATGATTCCGATGGTTGGAGGCTTGGATCGGAGCCCATGATTTGCTTTGTGCATTAAAAAGGATTAGTAAGAAGCAGGTGGAGTCCCAATATAAGGGTACTAATCTATTAATTGATGGATTATTTAAGGATAGAATGGCTTATAACACATTAATTTATGGATTATGTAAGGGTAGAATGACTTATAATGCATTAATTATGCAACAGATCCTATCCAAGATGGTTGACAATGATATTTCATCTACTGTTGTTGTCTCCTATCATTCGACGATTCAGGAGTTGTGCAATGTTGGTAAAGTGAAGGATGTTAAACCTTCAGTGAATGAAATGACTAATTCTGATATATCTTTAGATTTATTGTTATTTTTACTGTTATATACAACAATTATCCATGCATGCAGTATTGAGAAAAGAGACGTGAATGCTTATGAGTATAGAATGCATTGTTGCGTTCTCTTTGGTTTGCTGATCGTAACCGTTGAAAATGAACGGTGGTTAATGATCGCACTTGTAGTTATAACTGCTAGTTTGTTACAACAGATTGAATATAGTTTTTCACTTCGGCACAGAAGAGCGAGCTCGGCAGATAGAGTTCGGCATATAGAGCTCGAGAGATAGAGTTCGAGAAATAGAGATTTGGGAGAGTAGAAAGGAGAGATACTTCTCATTTTCTTGTCCAATCTTGTAAGAGTGTGTAAATCAATATTCTGAATCAAAGTGAATTTCTTCTTTTCCCATGGATGTAGATCTTACGATCGAACCACGTAATCGTTTGCGTCATTGTCATTTCTTGCTCATACAATTGCTCGACGCGATTCTTGGATATTCCTTAACAAGTGGCGCCGTCTGTGGGAAGCGCATGTAATCAAAATTTGATTGGCTGAAGGAATTGATCGGAAAAGATGGCGACGACAAAGTTTGATGCGAAAAAATTTACTGGTAAGAATGACTTCGGATTATGGCGCATAAAAATGAAAGCGCTTCTCACGCAGCAGGGTCTTGCTGCGGCGTTGAAGGTGGATGAAGGATCAAATGAATCCACAGACGTTAAACGCATTGAGATGCAAGAAAAGGCGCATAGCGCCATCATCTTATGCCTCGGAGATAGAGTTCTATGGGAGGTGTCAAAAGAGATGACGGCTGCTGCGGTATGGTCTAAACTTGAAATGCTATACATGACGAAGTCTCTAGAAAATAGGCTATACATAAAACAGAAAATTTATTCCTTCAAGTTAGTGGATGAAAAATCCATGGATGATCAGTTAGAGGAGTTTAATAAAATAATAGATGATCTTGAAAATGTGGGAGTCAAGATAGATAATGAAGATCAAGCCATCATTTTGTTAAATGCTCTACCGAAATCATATGAGCATTTTAAAGATGCCATGCTATACGGACGAGATGCGGACCTTACTGTGGAGGACGTCCAAGCTGCGCTTAGGGCGAAAGAAATGCAAAAGACATCACAGAATAAAGTTGATTCGATGGGTGAGGGATTGAATGTAAAGCAGAAGTTCTTGAAGGGAAGATTCAAGAAACCGAGTTTCGATGGCAAGAAATCATGGCAGTTAAAAGGAAAAGAGGGAGAAGAAAGAGAATCAAGAAGATGCCATTTCTGCAAGAAAACGGGGCACTTGAAGAAAGATTGCTTTGCTTTCAAACGAAAACAAACACAGAAGGGACAGAAGCAAGATTCAGGAGAATTTTCAGAACAATGTGACTTGGCAGAAGCTCTGAATGTGATGGGATCGCGCACAGGAGATGAGTGGGTGCTTGATTCGGGATGCTCTTTCCATATGTGTCCACATGAAGGTTGGTTCACCGAAATAAAATGCGATGATCTAGGCTCAGTGTTACTAGGAAATGACTGCATATGTTCCATAAAGGGAATTGGAAGTGTCAAACTATGGCTTCATGATGGATCAATGAGAACATTGACTGAAGTACGATACATTCCAAAATTAAAAATGGAATTTAATATCCTTAGGGGTCTTGGAGTCGAAGGGATATGAATGGAGATCGGTAAAGGGGGAAATACATATCTCAAGAGATTCGAAGGTCATCATGAAGGGACTAAGAGAGAATAGCTTATACTATCTCATTGCAAAAACTGTCACTGGAGAGGTTGATACAGTGAGTAAGGATGATCCAACTTTATGGCATAAAAGGCTGGGACACAATGGAGAAAAGGCATTGAATCATCTAAGAAACCGACAACTTCTCAGCAACTTTTCCCCCTTCAAACTGGAATCTTGTGAACATTGTATTCTTGGAAAAAGCAAGAAACATCCATATGATAAAGGGAAACATACCTCATCAGCACCTCTTGAGTATGTTTATGCTGATCTTTGGGGTCCTTCAAGAACTGAGACTATAGGAAAAGGAAGATACTTCATGTCAATCATGGATGACTTCTCAAGAAAACTATGGATTTGCATTTTGAAGGACAAGACCGAAGCCTTTAACAGATTTAAGGAGTGGTGCGTGGCTACTGAAAATGAGAGTGATGTAAAGCTGAAATGTTTGAGAACCGATAATGGGCTAGAGTTTGTCTCTGAAGATTTCCAGTATTGGTGCAGATTGAAGGGGATAAGGAGGCATAGAACCGTGCTCGGGAATCCCCAACAAAATGGTGTCATCGAGCGTATGAACAGAACAATATTGGAGAAAGTTAGGTGTATGCTATTTGAGTCTGGATTACCAAAAAGGTTCTGGGGAGAAGCTGCTAATACAGCAACATATTTGATAAATAAAACTCCTTCTTCTGCAATTGAGTTTAAAACTCCCGATGAACTATGGAGTGGGAAGACTCCAAGCTATGCTCACCTTAGAACCTTTGGATGTAGAGCTTTTGCTCACATCAAGCAGGATAAGTTAGAACCAAGAGCTTTGAAGTGCATCATGCTTGGTTATCCAGTTGGTGTAAAGGGATATAAGCTGTGGTGTACAGAGCCAAACATGGGAAAAATCGTGGTAAGTAGAGATGTCTGACACGCTGTCGTTTAGCGTTCAAAATAAATTTATAACATATTGCCCATCACAGGCGTAGCCAGCGATAAGTATAGGGTCGATCCCACGAGGAGTTGGTGTAGCAATCTCTGATGTCACGATGTCACTTAAAAGGGATGAGAGTGGTGTAATTATCTTGATCACTTTAGATAAGACTAAAGTAACCTGAAACAAACTCAAAGGGAATATCAAATAATAAGACGAGTCTGGCTTGGGCAACAACTTCGTGAAGACGATTAATACTCGGTCCTAGGTGCAAAGGTTTTCTCTACATGACATGCATCAACCGGTTATAAGAGACATACGTCGTGACCCCGTTGTCACGCGTCACGCCCACGACGCACCCCTCCAAGTCTATCCTTTCTGTGTAAAGAAGCAAGGACACCCTATGCAAACTATCTAACCCGTAATGCCCACGCATCGAGGACACCTCAAGACATGCAAACCCACACGGCGTTATGATCTAGATGGACCCGGTATTGGCAAAGGCATTGCTAGGACTACTCCAACTCGCCCACACCATCGTACTATTTGGGATCGCGGGACACCCGACACCTTAATCCAACTATTACTTGCAACCCTCCCTTACCCACTATGTTATTTGCAACTAACACACGAGTTTGGTTAAGTTATATATTGCCGGGACCTAGTGCTTGGGAACACAGCATGCGGATCGTAATGCCCTACTTAGACCTCTCGAGTTATATTAATCATGCTCCACTTAGTCACGCCCAAACCAGAATAAAGACTTAGCTAGACATAAAATAAATAAACATGCAACAGTTAATTGAAACCATAATTAAACGGAACCAACTTACTATTAATTGAACGAAATAGAAACGGCGAGCCCAAAGTGCCACCGGCAAAACATACGAATAGCAAATAAAAGTGTTTGCCCCGAAGGGACTTAATGTACGTGGTGGTGGGGTGTGATTATAATTCTGATGCTAAGAAAACAGGAACAAGAGTGTGGAAAAGCGGAAGAGACGCACAAGTCGCGCCTTCATCCATATATATAGGCCTAGAGAGATCGGCGATGGTTTATGGCCCATGGGCTGGACCATCCGCTAGGGTTTTCCTTGTTGATCGGCGTTCTTTCCTTGCCCAGACGGATCCGAGGTGATCTCCTCCGGATTTCATGAGATTCGGTGTCAGCGCGCATCCTTTTCGGATTTAGCGAGATTCGCCTGGATCTCGCGTATCTTGCCCATTAGCTCTCCTCTCGCCTTCTCTGCCTCCTCCTTCTTCTTGGTCTCGCCG
This sequence comes from Salvia rosmarinus, assembly GCA_036937905.1. NCBI lineage: Eukaryota > Viridiplantae > Streptophyta > Magnoliopsida > Lamiales > Lamiaceae > Salvia > Salvia rosmarinus. Next base: position 6,626,365 of record CM072813.1, read on the forward strand.
CCTTCACTTCCGCCGCCCATTAGCCACCCTACGGAGATTGAACTTGTAGCGGTCTCGAAGCGAGGTTACCCCCAATTAAACCACCTTTGGAAAGGCCGGAAAAGGAACAAACAACAAACAACAAACAAACAAAAAAAACCAAAAAAAAGGGGAAAGGGAAAGGAACAAACCCAAAAAAACAAGCACTTTTCCTTTTTCCACCCTGAGATTCCCCACACCAAAACAAAAAACAAAACAAAAACCAAAAAAAAAAAAAAAAAGGCCAAAAAACCATTTCCCGGTGGCCTTGTTATCGGGTGCGTGCCTCTTCTACCTCGCGGTTCCCTTCCGCCCCCCGGTCCCAATAACCCAAACCCCCACCGAAGGGGCCAATTAAACAAACCAAAAAATTTAAATCATTTCCCCCCTTTTTTACTGCGTTAATTTTCCCTTAACCCCTTGGGCCTTGCCAAGGCTTGATATCATTTGATTCCCTGGTAAGTTTTCCCGTCCCCGCCTTAAGGTTTCTTGCCCGTCCAATACCCCCCCATAATGGTGCCCAATTAGGTAATCGTTATTAAATCGAATCGCAAAAAAAACCCCTGACATCTCTTTGATATTCGGTGCTACCGCCTAATGTTAAACCCCGGTTCCTGTTAATCGATTCCAATTAACCGGGTTCCGTTTAAAGTCCCCAAACCACAGTTTTTACCCTCGTTGTACCAAAGGAAAAACCCCAATTCCCACTTCACCAATTCCGATTTCTTCTCCTTACCTTTAATTCATAACCCCGTCGCTTCATTTTTTTGGTTAATTGCTAGCCATCATCTCACCCTTTATCCGCTTCTTTTCCAATGAAAACCCTCCCTTTCCCAATTTGACAAGCCAATTTTCTCCCTTTAATTTTTTCTTTTTCACTGTCCAATTTTTCATGAACTTGCCCACTTAAGTCTCGGCAAGGAGACCTTTTTTTTCCCCTCCAAAGGGCAACTTCACTTACCTTTTCTCCCTCTTCCGGGAGGTAAACTTAGATTGTTCAAGGCCAAGTTCACCTTTTCCCTTTTCTCGTTGGTTCCAATTCTCTCGTCCTTAATTGCCCCATGTGGCCGCAATGGTCGGGTAATTTTTCTCGGTTTTGTTAGGCTTTTGCCACCTCCTTTCCTCCCTGGGAGGAAAATGCTTTCCTCGGCCCATCCTTATTGGAATTCCCTGCTCCGTTGCAGGTCGTTTGTTGAGCCCAATTTGCAAATTTTTTTCCCCCCGGCCCGCCCGTTGAACTTGATTTTAACCATGTTCCTTTAGGGGCCCCAACTTCTCTTTCCCCTTGGGTTTTGGGGAATATACCCCGCAAGCCCATTACATTCCACCCAACCCACCCAATTTTCTCCTCCCCCAAGAAATTGGCCGGATTAACGAATTTGAAATTTAGCTTTTTCCTGCTTCCCCCATTTAAAATTTCCCCATTTTAAAGTTTTACTTTTCCCTTGTAATAGGCGCGGAAATTTCAAACTCCCGTTGCTTTCCCATCCCCCAAAGCAAAGGCCATTTTTCCCCTATCAAAGGAAGCATTCCCCAAATTCTCTCTTTACCTGCCCTACTTAGACCTCTCGAGTTATATTAATCATGCTCCACTTAGTCACGCCCAAACCGTAATAAAGACTTAGCTAGACATAAAATAAATAAACATGCAACAGCTTAATTGAAACCATAATTAAACGGAACCAACTTACTATTAATTGAACGAAATAGAAACCATGAGCCCAAAGTGCCACCGCAAAACATACGAATAGCAATAAAAGTGTTTGCCCAAGGACTTAATGTACGTGGTGGTGGGGTGTGATTATAATTCGATGCTAAGAAAACAGAACAAGAGTGTGGAAAAGCGGAAGAGACGCACAAGTCGCGCCTTCATCCATATATATAGCCTGAGAGATCGGCGATGGTTTATGGCCCATGGGCTGGACCATCCGCTAGGTTTTCCTTGTTGATCGGCGCTCTTCCTTGCCCAGACGGATCCGAGGTGATCTCCTCCGATTTCATGAGATTCGTGTCGCCACATCCTTTTCGGATTTAGCGAGATTCGCCTGCATCTCGCAGATCTCGCCCATTAGCCTCCCTCCGCCTCTCTCGCCTCCTTCTTCTTGGTCTCGCCGCCTTCACTCCGCCGCCCATTAGCCTACCCTTCCGAGATTGAACTCAGCGGTCTCAGAAGGAGGTTACATCGTGAAACCAACAGCCCACCGGGGTTTGAAGCCCAGCCGTGAGCTAAGCTCCTTGTGCCCTCGAGGGCATCGATCTCTATTCATCCGCCATGCAAGTTCCACTCCTTCTGCCCATTTCGCCTCGCCTTGCCCCCCGCACCAATGTGTCCTCCCGCACACAAAACACAACAAGAAAGACACAAAAGACTCGATCTAGACCTAGACAAGACACGTAAAAGAGGACAAAACTTGGGCTCACACACGCACACACTTTAAACATGCTTGTCCTCAAGCATGCACGCTGCATTTGCCCAAGACAAAAGAAAGAAAGAAAGAAAAGACTCAAAACAGAAAAGGTTAGCACATTTCCACCAGTAGGATATCTCGGCCAATATAAGCTTCATCAGAATCAAACTAGCAATTCAAGTAGACTCCATTCAAGCAACGACCATCAAACAAGTCAAAATACGAATTTGAGCATATTGGGCATTTTCCTTACCAACACTCTGCACTCTTGTGTATAGGCTAGTGTATACGCCAGACATCTTTCATTTCGACTATGCCATAGTTTCATGTGTCTCTACCATCTCCACCGCTTAGACAAAGTTTTAAACATTCATCCTTAGGTCTTTTATTTGGTTGTAATGGGCTTAAGACATAGGTGGAAATTTTGAACGAGGCTAAGGTCATCACGACTGACTCGTGTTTATTCCTCCATGGATTTCCTTTCGCTTTTCTTTTACTGTGCCTCAAGACAACCATCTTAGGACTTCATCAATATATATATTATTTTATTTCAAGTCCTTTTTCTTTCAATTCGGTACCTTCTTTATATTGGGCATTTTGCCCATTTCTTTGAAATTCGTAAACCCCTTTTTTATCGCCCATTACGAGGCTACCGTTTTTCCCTTTTGTTCGCCTTCTCTCTATTAGCTCTCGAGTCTAATCGACCGGCAGCTTCTTTCCGTGCTAATTTAAGTGAGTGAAAGAAATTATTAAGCTCGAGGGGTGAACGAGGATTAACATTAGGTAGGACATTTTTGCTCAAGGCTATTTGAAAGAAAATATGCCTAAGTCATCTAAATGTTTTAGCTAAGTCAATAAGGCCTCGACATAAGAGCGCACGCAAGTTCTAGCAAAAGCCTAATGAAGATGTCAATAATCACACAAGAAAGGAAACTGTGTTGATCAAGATACAACAGTTTAAGCTCAAATCTCACCATGTGTGCTCAAATTCAATTCGTCATCCTTATTTACATACGGTCATGCTCAAACAATTCCTAAAACTACTAGATTATTCACAACAAAGCAAAATACAGACAATCAATCCCACCAATTTAAACATGCAAACCGACAACAAAACGAAAACCCTCCTCACTCACACACTTTATGCTGAGCAAAGTGGGTGAATGGAGGAACACAAACAACAAACAACTAAACAAACTCGAGCAGGTGGCGGCCCCTACTCACACACTTTGCCTTGGGCAAAGTGGGTCGAGGGACCCACTCTTAACTCAAACAAACAAAACAGACGAACCCCTTCACTCACACTTTGCCTAGGCAAAGTGGGTGAGGAAAGGGGTCGACCACCAACAACAAAAAACAAAACAAAAACAAACAACAAAACAAAACAAAACGAAACAAAACAAAACAAAAACAAAAGGAGGACAAAGGTCAGGGAAGCGGATACCTAAATCCAACAGGGCAAAGTAGCTATCGCATCACGGGTCGCTTATGTTTGTTCCTCTATCCCGGTCAAACGGGCTTTAATGTCATCCTCCTCCTCCTCGCTATCCGGAGGGTTCCCGTAATTATACCAACACAACACCACACGTAAAACAAGGGCAAAGCCAAATAAAACAAAAGAAAACAACAAAGAAAGCAAATAAAATACCAGTCGCTTCTCCCGTCGGCGCCTTGGTTATCGCCGTGGCTCGACTGCACCTCTTCATTACCCTTCCCGTCTTGGGCTTGCTACTTGACGCAGTCCCTGATCTATCTTGTGATGCCCATAGTAAGCCTTCGACGCGTCCATCGACCTTGAAGGTCTTTCTTGTCTTCGTGTCCGCGACCGAGTACCCATTCAAAATCGAGTTTTGACTTCATACGGTCCGCACCACTTTCTTGTTAACTTGCTCGGCATTAATTTAAATCGAGATCGCATAAAAGCACCAATCGACCTTGCTCAATGCTCGGCTTTGATATCATTCGGATGCTCCACGGCCTTGAAGATGTTAAAGGTCACCGCCTCGCCGTCAATTCACGGTGTTAACTTGCCCGTGTCGCAATCAATCCGGCGGTTCGCCGCCTTCACGAATGGTCGCCCAATAACATAACCGAGGATTTGTTACCCATCGTGCGCATATCCATAACGTAGAAGTCCGGAAATACGAGTTCTTCCACTTTGACCAATACGCCTTCGATGATTCCTTCCGGATGACGCTGACCCGTCTCGCTAATTCGATAACCACCGTGTTGGCTTCAGGTTCCTACTTTAATTGCTTAATATCGACAAGGGTATGACGCTTATAGATGCCCCAAATCCATCATGACCCTTTCGATCCTCGCTCGCTTATTACGTAGGAATGAAAACATCCCCGATCTCCACACTTCTGCAATTTCATCAGAGGACCGCGGATACATTTTCTCCCATTTGAAATTTTGCATCATCTTTGATTTCACCTTTCTTGTGCAATTTTTTCATGAACTTTGCCCACTTCTGCATCGTGCCCAGAGCAATGACGAGCGGTATATTTATTTCCACCTTCCAAACACGCGATACATCTCACTCATTTATTCCTCTTTACTGCTTCTTGCCAATCTTCCCGAAAGGGAGGTAAAACCTTAGGATTAGGTTCGACATAGGCCGCTCAATGATTACATCTTCTTTTTCGCCTTTTTCTCGTGTGGTTCCACATGATCATCTTCGCCTCGATCAATGTGATCAAGTGAGATCCTACTACTGTGCATGATCAAGCGTGGTCTTTAGGCATGAAGACCTTTTCGCGCGCTTTTCCACTTCTTAGGGCTACGCTGATTCACTGGGCGTGCTCGCTCACCTCTACTTGTGGAGGTAAAACTCGCTTCTTCTCAAGACGCCATGGCGGTCGTTAATTAGGCAACTGGTTCCCAAGGCTCTGTAGGCCCCCTTGTCTCGACCTTGAATTTCTCGCTCTTGTTAAGCCTTCACATTCTCTCGCCATGGTATGTACAAGTTCGCCAAAGATGGCCCACCGCTTTGGTCACGCCGATTATTCCCGAACCGCCCGCCCCTTGTTGTTGTTGTCCGCCTTCACGGTTGTTAGACCACCTAAAATTCTCGTGGTTCCTCCACCCGGGTTGTAGGTATGGAGTTTCGATCATATCTCCTCCGCTCGACGCCCATTACCATTCTCGACCCACCGCATCGACTTCTTCTTCTTCAAACAAGGGGTATCGGTCCGTGTGATGTGTCACGCAGCAGCATATTTGGCAAACTTTAGCTTTTCCCTCGCCTCGGTCCCGGTCCCGGTCCTATGTTGGTTATGAACTTGTCGAACAAAGTTAAAGATTTTATCCACTTGTCTCCACGGTTGAAGAAGTAGCGGCTTGCTCTAACTCTCCTCCTTCGTCTCGCTTTCTTCTACCATCTCGCCCAATGCCTAAAGGCCTCACTGGAACTTTATTCATTATTGATCCTCCACAAGTGCATTCACCCAAATTTTCTCTCGCTGCCCTCAACCCGCCATGAAATATTGATCGATCATGATCCGAATTTGATGTTGAGGGCATTTCATTTCTCAATGCTTAAACCTTCCCAAGAATCATAAAAGGTCTCTCCGTGCCCATTTTGATGTCGCTATCATTTTCCTCATGTTCAATACGGCGGCGGAAAGTACTTCGAGAACTTCAGTGAAGTTGTGCCCACGTGGTCACACTTCCAACGGCAAGATGTAGAGCCATTCTCTCGCCCCATCATGCGAGAGAAGGAAATGACACTAATCTCACATACTCTCCAAGATTTTCATCGCGGATAGTCCCACACGCCATCTCGAAATCTTGTAAATGCCTTTGTGGATCCTCCCGTGGCATGTCATCAATCGAGGATTGGATGAAGGAATGCTTCATCTCCCGCTGCCATCGATCGCGGGCAAAGTGATTCCCGCTGGCCTCGTGTTCGTTGTTGGGAACACCATTTCAATGTTCGCTTACTTGCGTTGTTCACCCATCGTATTGCCTCTCGGGTTCTCTTCTCGATTAGCCGCCTCGCAGCCTGTCGTGCCTTCCGTCGCCGCTTCCTCCGCCTTGCGTGCTTTTCGATCTCGTGATCGCATAAAAGTCCTCCGCCTTCCCCGCAAGGTTAGGTCGTAGCATACAATAAAGAAAGCAATATAAATTCAAGAAATAAAGATACTACCGAATGCGCAACTCCCCAAGAACGGCGCCAATTCGACACGTGTCGCTTAGCGCTCAAAATAAATTTATAACCTATTGCCCATCACAGCGTAGCCGATAAGTATAGGGTCGATCCCACGAGGAGTTGGTGTAGCAATCGATGTCACGATGTCACTTAAAAGGGACGAGAGTGGTGTAATTATCTCGATCACTTTAGATAAGACTAAAGTAACTCAAACAAACTCAAAGGAATATCAAATAATAAGACGAGTCTAGCTTGGGCAACAACTTCGTGAAGACGATTAATACTCGGTCCTAGGTGCAAAGGTTTTCACATGACATGCATCAACCGGTTATAAGAGACATACGTCAGACCTCGCTGTCACGCCGTCACGCCCACGACGCACCCCTCCAAGTCTATCCTTTCGTAAAGAAGGCAAGGGACACCCTATGCAAACTATCTAACCCGTAATGCCCACGCACGAGGACACCTCAAGACATGCAAACCTACAGTGCAAATAAGTATGATCTAGATGGACCCAGATTAGCAAAGGCACTGCTAGGACTACTCCAACTCGCCCACACCAACAGTACTATTTGGGATGCGGGACACCCGACACCTTAATCCAACTATTACTTGCAACCCTCCCTTACCCACTATGTTATTTGCAACTAACACACCGAGTTTGGTTGTTATATATTGCCCAGACCTAGTGCTTCGGGAACACACGCATGCGATCGTAATGCCCTACTTAGACCTCTCGAGTTATATTAATCATGCTCCACTTAGTCACGCCCAAACCGTAATAAAGACTTAGCTAGACATAAAATAAATAAACATGCAACAGCTTAATTGAAACCATAATTAAACGGAACCAACTTACTATTAATTGAACGAAATAGAAACTATGAGCCCAAAGTGCCACCGCAAAACATACTGAATAGCAATAAAAGTGTTTGCCCAAGGGACTTAATGTATGTGGTGGTGGGGTGTGATTATAATTGATGCTAAGAAAACAGAACAAGAGTGTGGAAAGCGGAAGAGACGACAAGTCGCGCCTTCATCCATATATATAGCCTCAGAGATCGGCGATGGTTTATGGCCCATGGGCTGGACCATCCGCTAGGTTTTCCTTGTTGATCGGCGCTCTTTCCTCGCCTGCACGGATCCGAGGTGATCTCCTCCTGATTTCATGAGATTCGTGTCACAAGATCCTTTCCGGATTTAGCGAGATTCGCCCATCTCGTGATCTTGCCCATTAGCCTCCCTCCGCCTTCTCTCGCCTCCTTCTTCTTCTTGGTCTCGCCGCCTTCTTCACTCCGCCGCCCATTAGCCTACCCTTCCGAGATTGAACTCAGTGCGGTCTCAGAAGGAGGTTATGCCGTGAAACCAAAAGCCACTGGGTTTGAAGCCCAGCCGTGAGCTAAGCTCCTTGTGCCCTCGAGGTGCATCGTATCTCTATTCATCCGCCATGCAAGTTCCACTCCTTCTGCCCATTTCCGCCTCGCCTTGCCTCCCAGCACCAATGTGTCCTCCCGCACACAAAACACAACAAGAAAGACACAAAAGACTCGATCTAGACCTAGACAAGACACGTAAAAGAGGACAAAACTTGGGCTCGCACACGCACACACTTTAAACATGCTTGTCCTCAAGCATGCACGCTGAATTTGCCCAAGACAAAAGAAAGAAAGAAAAAAGACTCAAAATGTAAAAGGTTAGCACATTTCCACCAAAGAGGATATCTCGCCAATATAAGCTTCATCGTAATCAAACTAGCAATTCAAGTAGACTCCATTCAAGCAACGACCATCAAACAAGTCAAAATACGAATTTGAGCATATTGGGCATTTTCCTTACCAACACTCGCACTCTTGTGTATAAGCTAGTGTATACGCCAGACATCTTTCATTTCGACTATGCCATAGGCTTCATGTGTCTCTACCATCTCCACCGCTTAGACAAAGTTTTAAACATTCATCCTTAGGTCTTTTATTTGGTTGTAATGGGCTTAAGACATAGGTGGAAATTTTGAACGAGGCTAAGGTCATCACGACTCGTGTTTTTTATTTTGTCCTCCATGGATTTCCTTTCGCTTTCTTTTACTGCCTCAAGACAACCATCTTAGGACTTCATCAATATATATATTCTTTTATTTCAAGTCCTTCATTTTTTCAATTGGTACCTTCTTTATATTGGGCATTTTGCCCATTTCTTTGAAATTCGTAAACCCCTTTTTTATCGCCCATTACGAGGCTACCGTTTTCCCTTTTGTTCGCCTTCTTCTCTATTAGCTCTTGAGTCTAATCGACCGGTAGCTTTTTTCCGTGCTAATTTAAGTGAGTGAAAGAAATTATTAAGCTCAAGGGGGCTGAACGAGGGATTAACATTAGGTAGGACATTTTTTGCTCAGTGGGCTATTTGAAAGAAAAATATGCCTAAGTCATCTAAATGTTTTAGCTAAGTCAATAAGGCCTCGACATAAGAGCGCACGCAAGTTCTAGCAAAAGCCTAATGAAGATGTCAATAATCACACAAGAAAGGAAACCTGTTGATCAAGATACAACAGCTTTAAGCTCAAATCTCACCATGTGTGCTCAAATTCAATTCGTCATCCTTATTTACATACGGTCATGCTCAAACAGAATTCCTAAAACTACTAGCATTATTCACAACAAAGCAAAATACAGGACAATCAATCCCACCAATTTAAACATGCAAACCGACACAAAAATCGAAAACCCTCCCTCGACTCACACACTTTATGCTGAGCAAAGTGGGTGAACAAGAGGAACACAAACAACAAACAACGAAACAAACTCGAGCAGGTAGGGCCCCCACTCACACACTTTGCCTTGGGCAAAGTGGGTCGAGTGGGACCGACTCTTAACTCAAACAAACAAAACAGACGAACCCCCTTCACTCATACACTTTGCCTGTGGCAAAGCATGGAGGCGAGGGTCACCACCAACAACAACAAAAAACAAAAAAAACAAACAACAAAACAAAACAAAACGAAACAAAACAAAAACAAAACAAAAAGGAGGACAAAGGTCATGGGAAGCGGATACCTAAATCCAAAGCAAAGTAGCTATCGTAGGCATCATGGGTCGCTTTCTGTTGTTCCTCTATCCTGGTCAAACGGGCTTTAATGTCATCATCCTCCTCCTCGCTATCCGGAGGGTTCCCGTAATTATACCAACACAACACCACACGAAAACAAGGGCAAAGCCAAATAAAACAAAAAGAAACAACAAAGAAAGCAAATAAAATACCAGTTGCCTCCCGTCGGCGCCTTGGTTATCGCCGTGGCTCGACTGCACCTCTTCATTACCCTTCCCCGCTCGGGGCTTGACTGACGCAGTCCCCTCGGATCTATCTTGTGATGCCCATAGTAAGCCTTCCTACGCGTCCATCGACCTTGAAGGTCTTTCTTGTCTTCGTGTCTCGCGACCGACGTACCCATTCGAAAATCGAAGTTTGACTTCATACGGTCCGCACCACTTTCTTGTTAACTTATCGGCATTAATTTAAATCGAGACCGCATAAAAGCACCAATCGACCTTGCTCGAATGCCTGGCTTTGATATCATTCGGATGCTCCATGGCCTTGAAGATGTTAAAGGTCACCGCCTCGCCGTCGAATTCACGGTGTTAACTTGCCCATGTCGCAATCAATCTCGGTTCGCCGCCTTCACGAATGGTCGCCCAATAACATAACCGAGGATTTGTTACCCATCGTGCGCATATCCATAACGTAAGTCCGCCGAAATATGAGTTCTTCCACTTTGACCAATACGCTTCGATGATTCCTTCCGGATGACGCTGACCCGTCTCGCTAATTCGATAACCACCGTGTTGGCTTCGTGGTTCCTACTTTTAATTCGCTTAACATCGACAAGGGCATGACGCTTATAGATGCCCCAACCATCATGACCCTTTCGATCCTCGCTCGCTTATTACGCAGGAATGAAAACATCCCCGATCTCCACACTTCTGCAATTTCTGTGAGGACCATGGATACATTTTCTCCCATTTGAAATTTTGCATCATCTTTGATTTCACCTTTCTTGTGCACAATTCTTTCATGAACTTTGCCCACTTCGCATCGTGCCCAGAGCAAAGATGAGCGGTATATTTATTTCCACCTTCCAAACACGCGATACATCTCACTCATTTATTCCTCTTTACGGTTCTCGCCAATCTTCCCGAAAGGGAGGTAAAACCTTAGGATTAGGTTTGACATAGGCCTACCAATGATTACATCTTCTTTTTCGCCTTTTTCTCGTGTGGTTCCACATGATCATCTTCGCCTCGATCAATGTGATCCGTGAGATCCTCTACTGTGCATGATCAAGTGGTCTTTAGGCATGAAGACCTTTTCTCGCGCTTTCTTCCCGCTTCTGGGCTACAGATTCAGCTGGGCGTGCTCGCTCACCTCTACTTGTGGAGGTAAACTCGCTTCTTCTCGCGCGCCACGGCGGTCGTTAATTAGGCAACTTGGTTCCCAAGCTCTGTAGGCCCCCGGTCTCGACCTTGAATTTCTCGCTCTTGTTGAGCCTTCACATTCTCTCGTGCCATGGTATGTACAAGTTCGCCAAAGATGGCCCACCGCTTTCACCCGTCACGCGGTCGATTATTCCCGAACCGCATCGCTGTTGTTGTTCCCGCCTCGCCGGGTTGTTAGACCACCTAAAATTCTCGTGGTTCCTCCACCGGGTTGTAGGTATGGGAGTTTGATCATATCTCCTCCGTCAGATTGCCTATTACCATTCGACCCACCGCATCGACTTCTTCTTCTTCGAACAAAGTGGGGCATCGTCCGTGATGTGTCACCAGCAGCAGATATTTGGCAAACTTTAGCTTTTCGCCCTTGCCTCGGTCCCGGTCCCGGTCCTATGTTGGTTATGAACTTGTCGAACAAAGTTAAAGATTTTATCCACTTGTCTCCACTTGAAGAAGTAGCGCGGCTTGCCCCTAACTTCTCCTCCTTCGCTCTGCTTTCTTCTACCATCTCGCCCAATGCCTAAAGGCCTCACTGGAACTTTATTCAAGATTGATCCTCCACAAGTCTGCATTCACCCAAATTTTCTCTCATGCCTCAACCCGCCATGAAATATTGGATCGATCATGATCCGAATTTGATGTTGAGGGCATTTCACCGCAATGCTTAAACCTTCCCAAGAATCATAAAAGGTCTCCCGTGCCCATTTTGATGCCGCTATCATTTTCCTCATGTTCAATACGGGCGGCAGTGAAAGTACTTCGAGGAACTTCGCGGTTGTGCCCACGTGGTCACACTTCCAAAGGCAAGACGTAGAGCCATTCTCTCGCCCCATCATGCAGAGAGGCGGAAACGACACTAATCTCACATACTCTCCAAGATTTTCATCGCGATAGTCCCACACGCCATCTCGAAATCTTGTAAATGCCTTTGTGGATCCTCCTGTGGCATGTCATCGAATCGAGGATTCGACGAAGGAATGCTTCATCTCCCAGCCGCCATCGATCGCGGCAAAGTGATTCCCGCTGGCCTCGTGTTCGTTGTTGGGGAACACCATTTCAATGTTCGCTTACTTGCGTTGTTCACCCATCGATTGCTCTCCGGGTTCTCTTCGGATTAGCCGCCTCGCAGCCTTGTCGTGCCTTCCGCATCGCCGCTCTCCTCCGCCTTGCGTGCTTTTCGATCTCGTGATCGCATAAAAGTCCTCCGCTCTCTCCCGCAAGGTTAGGTCGAGCATACAATAAAGAAAGCAATATAAATTCAAGAAATAAAGATACCACTGAATGCGCAACTCCCCAAGAACGGCGCCAATTCGACATCGTCGCTTAGCGCTCAAAATAAATTTATAACCTATTGCCCATCACAAAGCGTAGCCAATGATAAGTATAGGGTCGATCCCACGAGGAGTTGGTGTAGCAATCTCGATGTCACGATGTCACTTAAAAGGACGAGAGTGGTGTAATTATCTCGATCACTTTAGATAAGACTAAAGTAACTCAAACAAACTCAAAGGAATATCAAATAATAAGACGAGTCCGGCTTGGGCAACAACTTCGTGAAGACGATTAACACTCGGTCCTAGGTGCAAAGGTTTTCTACATGACATGCATCAACCGGTTATAAGAGACATACGTCAGACCTCGTTGTCACGCCACCACGCCCACGACGCACCCCTCCAAGTCTATCCTTTCTGTAAAGAAGGCAAGGACACCCTATGCAAACTATCTAACCCGTAATGCCCACGCACGAGGACACCTCAAGACATGCAAACCTACAGCAAATAAGTATGATCTAGATGGACCCAGATAGCAAAGGCACTGCTAGACTACTCCAACTCGCCCACACCAACAGATTATTTGGGACGCGGACACCCGACACCTTAATCCAACTATTACTTGCAACCTCCCTTACCCACTATGTTATTTGCAACTAACACACCGAGTTTGGTTAAGTTATATATCGCCCAGACCTAGTGCTTCGGGAACACACGCATGCAGCATCGTAATGCCCTACTTAGACCTCTCGAGTTATATTAATCATGCTCCACTTAGTCACGCCCAAACCGTAATAAAGACTTAGCTAGACATAAAATAAATAAACATGCAACAGCTTAATTGAAACCATAATTAAACGGAACCAACTTACTATTAATTGAACGAAATAGAAACCATGAGCCCAAAGTGCCACCGCAAAACATACGAATAGCAATAAAAGTGTTTGCCCAAGGGACTTAATGTACGTGGTGGTGGGTGTGATTATAATTCGATGCTAAGAAAACAGAACAAGAGTGTGGAAAGCGGAAGAGACGCACAAGTCGCGCTTCATTCATCCATATATATAGCCAGAGAGATCGGCGATGGTTTATGGCCCATGGGCTGGACCATCCGCTAGGTTTTCCTTGTTGATCGGCGCTCTTTCCTTGCCTGACGGATCCGAGGTGATCTCCTCCTGATTTCATGAGATTCGTGTCGCCACATCCTTTTCGGATTTAGCGAGATTCGCCTGCATCTCGCAGATCTTGCCCATTAGCCTCCCTCCGCCTTCTCTCGCCTCCTTCTTCTTCTCGGTCTCGCCGCCTTCTTCACTCCGCCGCCCATTAGCCTACCCTTCCGAGATTGAACTCAGCGGTCCAGAAGGAGGTTACGCGTGAAACCAACAGCCACCGGGTTTGAAGCCCAGTGTGAGCTAAGCTCCTCGTGCCCTCGAGGCATCGTATCTCTATTCATCCGCCATGCAAGTTCCACTCCTTCTGCCCATTTCGCCCGCCTTGCCCCTCGCAGACCAATGTGTCCTCCCGCACACAAAACACAACAAGAAAGACACAAAAGACTCGATCTAGACCTAGACAAGACACGTAAAAGAGGACAAAACTTGGGCTCGTCACACGCACACTTTAAACATGCTTGTCCTCAAGCATGCACGCTGCATTTGCCCAAGACAAAAGAAAGAAAGAAAGAAAAGACTCAAAATGGAAAAGGTTAGCACATTTCCACCAAGAGGATATCTCGCCAATATAAGCTTCATCGTAATCAAACTAGCAATTCAAGTAGACTCCATTCAAGCAACGACCATCAAACAAGTCAAAATACGAATTTGAGCATATTGGGCATTTTCCTTACCAACACTGCACTCTTGTGTATAAAGCTAGTGTATACGCCAGACATCTTTCATTTCGACTATGACATAGTTTATGTGCCTCTACCATCTCCACCGCTTAGACAAAGTTTTAAACATTCATCCTTAGGTCTTTTATTTGGTTGTAATGGGGCTTAAGACATAGGTGGGAAATTTTTGGAACGAGGCTAAGGTCATCACGGACTCAGGTTTTGTCCTCCATGGATTTCCTTTCGCCTTTCTTTTACAGGCCTCAGCACAACCATCTTAGGACTTCATCAATATATATATTATTTTATTTCAAGTCCCTTTTTCTTTCAATTCTGGGTACCTTCTTTATATTGGGCATTTTGCCCATTTCTTTGAAATTCTGGTAAACCCCCTTTTTTTTATTGCCCATTACGAGGCTACCGTTTTTCCTTTTGTTTGCCCTTCTTCTATTAGCTCTTGAGTCTAATCGACCGGCAGCTTCTTTTCCGTGCTAATTTAAGTGAGTGAAAGAAATTATTAAGCTCAAGGGGCTGAACGAGGATTAACATTAGGTAGGACATTTTTGCTCAAGGGCTATTTGAAAGAAAATATGCCTAAGTCATCTAAATGTTTTAGCTAAGTCAATAAGGCCTCGACATAAGAGCGCACGCAAGTTCTAGCAAAGCCTAATGAAGATGTCAATAATCACACAAGAAAGGAAACTGTGTTGATCAAGATACAACAGCTTTAAGCTCAAATCTCACCATGTGTGCTCAAATTCAATTCGCCATCCTTATTTACATACGGTCATGCTCAAACGTAATTCCTAAAACTACTAAGATTATTCACAACAAAGCAAAATACAGTGACAATCAATCCCACCAATTTAAACATGCAAACCGACACACAAAATCTAAAACCCTCCCGACTCACACACTTTATGTTGAGCAAAGTGGGTGAACAAGAGGAACACAAACAACAAACAACGAAACAAACTCGAGCAGGTGGGCAGCCCCTACTCACACACTTTGCCTTGGGCAAAGTGGGTCGAGCGGGACCACTCTCTTAACTCAAACAAACAAAACAGACGAACCCCTTCACTCATACACTTTGCCTAGGCAAAGTGGGTGAGGAAAGGGTCACCACCAACAACAACAAAAAACAAAACAAAACAAACAACAAAACAAAACAAAACGAAACAAAACAAAACAAAAACAAAAAGGGAGGACAAAGGTCAAGGAAGCTGGATACCAAATCCAAAGTGGGCAAAGTAGGCTATCAGGGCATCATGGGTCGCTCTCTGTTGTTCCTCTATCCTGGTCAAGCGGGCTTTGATGTCATCCTCCTCCTCCTTGCTATCCGGAGGGTTCCTGTAATTATACCAACACAACACCACACGTAAAACAAGGGCAAAGCCAAATAAAACCAAAAAGAAAACAACAAAGAAAGCAAATAAAATACCAGGTCGCCTCCCGGTCGGCCTTTGGTTATCGTCGTGGCTCGACTGCACTCTTCATTACCCTTCCCCGCTCGGGCTCAGACTTGACGCAGTCCCCGGATCTATCTCGTGATGCCCATAGTAAGCCTTCGACGACGTCCATTGACCTTGAAGGTCTTTCTTGTCTTCGTGTCTGCGACCGACGACCCATTCGAAAATCGAAGTTTGACTTCATATGGTCCGCACCACTTTCTTGTTAACTTGCTCGGCATTAATTTAAATCGAGATCGCATAAAAGCACCAATCGACCTTGCTCGAATGCCTTGGCTTTGATATCATTCGGATGCTCCATGGCCTTGAAGATGTTAAAGGTCACCGCCTCGCCGAATTCACAGTGTTAACTCGCCCATGTCGCAATCAATCCCGGTTCCGCCGCCTTCATGAATGGTCGCCCAATAACATAACCGAGATTTGTTACCCATCGTGCGCATATCCATAACGTAGAAGTCCACTGAAATATGAGTTCTTCCACTTTGACCAATACGCCTCGATGATTCCTTCCGGATGACGCTGGACCCGTCTCGCTAATTCGATAACCACCGTGTTGGCTTGTGGTTCCTACTTTTAATTCGCTTAACATTGACAAGGGCATGACGCTTATAGATGCCCCAAATCCATCATGACCCTTTCGATCCTCGCTCGCTTATTACGCAGGAATGAAAACATCCCTCGATCTCCACACTTCTGCAATTTCATCAGTAGGACCGCGGATACATTTTCTCCCATTTGAAATTTTGCATCATCTTTGTATTTCACCTTTCTTGTGCACAATTCTTTCATGAACTTTGCCCACTTCGGCATCGTGCCCAGAGCAGTGATGAGCGGTATATTTATTTCCACCTTCTGAAACACGCGATACATCTCACTCATTTATTCCTCTTTACGGTTCTTGGCCAATCTTCCTGGAAAGGGAGGTAAAACCTTAGGATTAGGTTTGACATAGGCCGGCTCAATGATTACATCTTCTTTTTTCGCCTTTTTCTCAGGTGGTTCCACATGATCATCTTCGTCTTGATCAATGTGATCCGTGAGATCCTCTACTCGTGCACGATCAAGTGGTCTTTTAGGCATGAAGACCTTTTCCGCGTTTCTTCCCGCTTCTAGGGCTACGCTGCTCAGTTGGGCGTGCTCGCTCACCTCTACTTGTGGAGGTAAACCTCGCTTCTTCTCAAGGCGCCATGGCGGTCGTTAATTAGGCAACTTGTTCCCAAGGCTCTGTAAGGCTCCCCGGTCTCGACCTTGAATTTCGCCTCTTGTTAAGCCTTCACATTCTCTCGTGCCATGGTATGTACAAGTTCGCCAAAGATGGCCCACCGCTTTGGTCACCGATTATTATTATTCCCGAATCATTGTTGTTGTTCTCGCCTCTTTGGTTGTTAGACCACCTAAAATTCTCGTGGTTCCTCCACCCCGGTTGTAGGTATGGGAGTTTGGATCATATCTCCTCTGTCAGATTGCCCATTACCATTCGACCCACCGCATTGACTTCTTCTTCTTCGAACAAGGGGCATCGTCCGTGTGATGTGTCACTGCAGCAGCATATTCGCAAACTTTAGCTTTCTTTTGCCCCTCGCCACGGTCCCGGTCCCGGTCCTATGTTGGTTATGAACTTGTCGAATGTGTTAAAGATTTTATCCACTTGGTCTCCACGGTTGAAGAAGAAGCGGCTTGCCCCTAACTTCTCCTCCTTCGTCTCGCTTTCTTCGCCATCTCGCCCAACGCCTAAAGGCCTCACTGGAACTTTATTCAAGATTGATCCTCCACAAGTCGCATTCACCCAAATTTTCTCTGTTGCCTCAACCCGCCATGAAATATTGGATCGATCATGATCCGAATTTGATGTTGAGGGCATTTCGCCGCAATGCTTAAACCTTCCCCAAGAATCATAAAAGGTCTCTCCGTGCCCATTTTGATGCCGCTTATCATTTTCCTCATGTTCAATACGGCGGCGAAAGTACTTCTCGAGGAACTTCGTGAAGTTGTGCCCACGTGGTCACACTTCCAAAGGCAAGATGTAGAGCCATTCTCTTGCCCCATCATGCGAGAGAAGGAAATGACACTAATCTCACATACTCTCCAAGATTTTCATTGGCGCGATAGTCCCACACGCCATCTCGAAATCTTGTAAATGCCTTTGTGGATCCTCCTGGGCATGTCATCGAATCGAGGATTTGGATGAAGGAATGCTTCATCTCCTACCGCCATTGATCGCGGCAAAGTGATTCCGCTGGCCTCGTGTTCGTTGTTGGGAACACCATTTCAATGTTCGCTTACTTGCGTTGTTCACCCATCGTATTGCCCTCGGGGTTCTCTTTCGATTAGCCGCCGCAGCTTGTCGTGCCTTCCGCATCGCCGCTTCCTCCGCCTTGCGTGCTTTTCGATCTCGTGATCGCATAAAGTCCTCCGCTCTCCCCGCAAGGTTAGGTCGAGCATACAATAAAGAAAGCAATATAAATTCAAGAAATAAAGATACTCTTCGAATGCGCAACTCCCCAAGAACGGCGCCAATTCGACACGCCGCTTAGCGCTCAAAATAAATTTATAACCTATTGCCCATCACAGCGTAGCCGCCGATAAGTATAGGGTCGATCCCACGAGGAGTTGGTGTAGCAATCTCGATGTCACGATGTCACTTAAAAGGGATGAGAGTGGTGTAATTATCTTGATCACTTTAGATAAGACTAAAGTAACTCAAACAAACTCAAAGGAATATCAAATAATAAGACGAGTCCGGCTTGGGCAACAACTTCGTGAAGACGATTAATACTCGGTCCTAGGTGCAAAGGTTTTCTACATGACATGCATCAACCTGTTATAAGAGACATACGTCAGTGACCTCGTTGTCACGCGCCACGCCCACGACGCACCCTCCAAGTCTATCCTTTCGTAAAGAAGGCAAGGGACACCCTATGCAAACTATCTAACCCGTAATGCCCACGCACGAGGACACCTCAAGACATGCAAACCTACAGCAAATATGATCTAGATGGACCCAGATTGCAAAGGCAATGCTAGGACTACTCCAACTCGCCCACACCAACCGATTATTTGGGATGCGGACACCGACACCTTAATCCAACTATTACTTGCAACCTCCCTTACCCACTATGTTATTTGCAACTAACACACCGAGTTTGGTTGTTATATATTGCCCAGACCTAGTGCTTGGGAACACACGCATGCAGATCGTAATGCCCTACTTAGACCTCTCGAGTTATATTAATCATGCTCCACTTAGTCACGCCCAAACCAGAATAAAGACTTAGCTAGACATAAAATAAATAAACATGCAACAGTTAATTGAAACCATAATTAAACGGAACCAACTTACTATTAATTGAACGAAATAGAAACGACGAGCCCAAAGTGCCACCGGCAAAACATACGAATAGCAAATAAAAGTGTTTGCCCCGAAGGGACTTAATGTACGTGGTGGTGGGGTGTGATTATAATTCTGATGCTAAGAAAACAGAACAAGAGTTTGAAAACGGAAGAGACGCACAAGTCGCGCCTTCATCCATATATATAGCTCAGAGAGATCGGCGATGGTTTACGGCCCATGGCTGGACCATCCGCTAGGTTTTCCTTGTTGATCGACGCCTTTCCTTGCCCAGACGGATCCGAGGTGATCTCCTCCGGATTTCATGAGATTCGATGTCGCAAGCATCCTTTCCGGATTTAGCGAGATTCGCCTGCATCTCGCGTATCTTGCCCATTAGCTCTCCTCCGCCTTCTTGCCTCCTTCTTCTTCTTGGTCTCGCCGCCTTCACTCCGCTTGCCCATTAGCCTAGCCTTCCGGAGATTGAACTCAGTGCGGTCTCAGAAGCGAGGTCACGCCGTGAAACGAAACAACCACCGGGTTTGAAGCCCAGTCGTGAGCTAAGCTCCTTGTGCCTCGAGGCATCGTATCTCTATTCATCCACCATGCAAGTTCCACTCCTTGTTGCCCATTTCGCCTCGCCTTGCCCCTCGCAGACCAATGTGTCCTCCCGCACACAAAACACAACAAGAAAGACACAAAAGACTCGATCTAGACCTAGACAAGACACAGAAAAATAGCACAAAACTTGGGCTCGTCAATGTCATTTTCAGAGAAGATCTTATGCCTTACCTTGCCAAGGATGGATGCTCGACGACTGAAGATCTTGAAATCAGAGGGAAAGATCAGATCCATGTGGAGCATGACAACATAACTGATGCGAACAGTGATGTTCATATGAGTGACCAACTGGTATAGACAGAATAAGAAAATCAAGATGATCTGAGAAACTACAAATTAGCTCGTGACAGACAAAGAAGAGTGATATCACCTCCACAAAGATATGGACATGCAGATATGATACACTACGCACTCAGTGTGGCAGAAGATTTGGAAACACAAGAACCAAGAAATTATGCTGAAGCGATGGGAAGTCCAGAGAGGGAAAGTTGGATATTGGCTATGCAGGAGGAGATAGATTCTTTGCATAAGAATGGTACATGGATACTCGTTGATAAACCTACAAAAAGGAAGCTTGTCAGCTGTAAGTGGCTTTATAAGAAAAAGGTAGAAGTGTTTGATGGAAAAGAACACATAAGATACAAGGCTAAACTTGTAGCAAGAGGTTTCACCCAACGAGAAGGTATCGATTTCAACGAAGTTTTCTCTCCAGTTGTGAAATATAGCTCTATCAGGATTATGTTAGCTGTGGCAGCTACAAATAATCTGGAATTACAACAGATGGACGTCAAGACAGCTTTCTTACACGGTGAGCTAGAGGAAGAGATTCACATGACGCAGCCAGAAGGTTTCATAGTACCCGAGTCAAGAGACAAGGTGTGTTTATTACAGAAATCTTTATACGGTTTAAGACAAAGTTCAAGACAGTGGTATAAAGATTTGATGAACATATGTCAAATATTGGATTTGTAAAATCTAAATATGACAGCTGCGTTTACTTGAAGAAAAAGGGAGAAAATACTCTAGCTTATCTCTTGTTGTACGTTGATGATATGTTGATAGCGAGTGAAAGCAAGACAGAAATTCAGCATATAAAGGAAGACTTAGGGAGGAGTTTCGAGATGAAAGATCTTGGAGATGCAAAAAGGATCCTAGGAATGGATATAATAAGGGATAGAAAAAAGGGAATACTATGGCTGTGTCAGCAGAATTATGTGCAAAAGGTATTAAGGAAATTTGATATGCATATGGCAAAAACTGTTTCAGTTCCATTAGCTGCTCACTTAAGATTATCTGATGATCAGAAGCCGAAAGAAGATGATGAAAGAAGAGAAATGGCAAAGGTTCCTTATTCGAATATGGTTGGTAGCATCATGTACATGATGGTATGCACAAGGCCTGATATATCTCATGCCGTGAGCGTTGTAAGCAGATATATGACTGACCCAGGCAGATATCATTGGGAGGCGTTGAGATGGATTATGAGATATCTGAGAGGAAATTCTGATAAGGGGATTATGTTTCAGAAAGCAGAATGTCATAATCAGTTGCCATTAATCGGCTACACAGATTCAGACTATGCTGCAAATTTAGATAATCGAAGATCACAATCTGGATATATTTTCAATTTGTTTGGCTCGGCAATCAGCTGGAAGTCGACTATTCAATCCATAGTAGCTTTGTCAACTACGGAAGCAGAATACATGGCCATTACGGAGGCGGTGAAGGAGACCATTTGGTTAAAGGGAATGGTAGCTGACTTCGGTATACATCAGGAATATGTTGTAGTAAATTGCGATAGTAAAAGTGCGTTACACTTGACTAAACATCAAGTCTTCCATGAGATATCCAAGCACATTGATGTTAGACTACATTTTGTTCGAGATATTGTAGAAAAAGGAATTATAAAGATGGAAAAAGTATCAACGGAAGAGAATGCAATGATATGTTGACCAAAGCGCCCGACCTCAAGTTTTATTATCGCCTCGAATTGATAAAACTGTTGTCTCTTAAGAGAGATGGTGATCGATTTTGCTGAAGTTTTGTGATGGTGGAGAAGGAGATATGAAGCTTTGATTCATGGATTATTTGTTGAGGTGGAGATTGTTATATACAACAATTATCCATGCATGCAGTATTGAGAAAAGAGACGTGAATGCTTATGAGTATAGAATGCATTGTTGCGTTCTCTTTGGTTTGCTGATCGTAACCGTTGAAAATGAACGGTGGTTAATGATCGCACTTGTAGTTATAACTGCTAGTTTGTTACAACAGATTGAATATAGTTTTTCACTTCGGCACAGAAGAGCGAGCTCGGCAGATAGAGTTCGGCATATAGAGCTCGAGAGATAGAGTTCGAGAAATAGAGATTTGGGAGAGTAGAAATGAGAGATACTTCTCATTTTCTTGTCCAATCTTGTAAGAGTGTGTAAATCAATATTCTGAATCAAAGTGAATTTCTTCTTTTCCCGTGGATGTAGATCTTACGATCGAACCACGTAATCGTTTGCGTCATTGTCATTTCTTGCTCATACAATTGCTCGACGCGATTCTTGGATATTCCTTAACATTTACTATATTGATTGATGCATTCTACAAGAAAGGACTTTCATTATATTGATTGATGCATTTTACAAGGATGGAAGAGGTAGTTCAACAATCTTGAAAATTATGATACAACAAAATAATTGTTCGGTGTTGTCATTGATGTTATGTTGATAGATGGGTTATGTTTGACTGGTGAAATCCATAAAGCCAAACAAGTACTCGATTTCATGGTGGAGAGGGGCCTTCAGCCTAATCTTTTAAGCTATGAATGCATCTAATCAAAATAAAAACAATTCATTACAAACTCATTTAGTATAATTCCTAGAACAAAAAGATTTATTCAATCCTTGTCATGCTTAGCAACATACCAAAATCAATGAAAAATTTGAGTAAAGATGCAAAAGTTTAAGGGACAAATTCTAGAAACTTTGATTTTTCAAGCTTGCTTCAATTGCTTTTGCTTCAATGGCTCCAATGGATGTGATGGAGAGGAAGAGTGTTTTGTGTGTGCGAAATGGAGGCTAGGGTTCAAGATCCTTTCAAAAAGAGAATTTATGGTATTTATAGTCTTAGTGGTCCATGGGTTAGAATTGGATTGAAAATGAGCCAAAGTGGAAGATAAAAGGTCCAAAAATAAAAACTCTCGTAAGTTCCAGGATATCAACGGTCGCGCCTCCGACTAGGAATGGCAATGGGCGGATCTGACCGGATCCGCCAGTCCGCATCCAACCGATTTTTTTTTTTGGTCCGATCCGGTCCGTATCCATTGGGTCCAAAAATTAGATCCGCATCCGCATCCATAAGATCCACAGGTCCGTGGTCTAGATCCTGATCCATATGTTTCGCTTCTAAAATAAATTTTAAATCAACTATAATTCACAAGAATAACATAATAATCTAAATACACAATAATACTATAATAATTATTTAGAATTTCTACAATTATCACTATATTGGAAGACTTTAGTTACAAATTTACTATAAAGTAGGAAACAACAAACAACTCGATCGTCGGTGGTGTAAGTGACGCGACCCGCCGCGAATGTCAATTGATACATAATTGGGAGTATTTGAAATGAAATTTGGAACATATTTATTTTGGGAGAATTTGAAAAGAAAATTGAAGAGTTTTAAGTTGGGGTTATGTATTTAATTATAATAAAATAATATATATATATATATATATATATATATATATATATAATTTTAATGGATCCGCGGCGGATCCGGACCGGATCCGAATCTCAAAACTAAATCCCGATTCGATCCGAAATGTGGGAGAGGATCCGGATCCGTCCGCATCCATCGGTCCAATTTTTGAGGATCCGATCCTAAAAATGGATCCGGATCCACGGATCCGATCGGATCCGGATCCATTGCCATCTCTACCCCGATCGTGGGAAATGAACATGAAATTGGTCCTCTGGACTCAAGCACCCGCTGTCATGGGCCAGACAAGGGCCCGCTTCACAAATCTTACTCTCACCTACTCTAGATGTGCGGTTTTGTCGTTTTGGCTTGTTCTTTTCCTTCGGATTCCGATTCGCTCTCCGTTTTTCTATAATTTCATATAAAACTCTTCTTCGATATTCTAACCTTTTATCCCAAAATTGATCTCTACTTTCTTGTATATTTTCAAAAGAACCACAAAATATCAAATTCTCACAAAACACTAAACTTTGCATTACAACCATTAAAAATATGTTTTTCTTTAATGAAATTACATCAAAAACATCCTAAAAGACATGCAAAAACTATGTTAGCCACTTAGCACACAATATAGCTACACAACAAAAAGACAACACTTTCAAGTTACAAAGGTTGGAGAAAACTAGTAAAATGGTGGGCGTATACATATGGGTAAACGTATCATATGACGAAAACCGTCAAGTAAAATACTGTAAGAAATGGGATTTTAAGGATAATTTGTTGCCGTTGTAGCCCTCAGCTAAATGATGATGGCTGCCACTGTTAAGAATCCAACCAAGCGAGCGACAACTATCTGTGGAAATGCCAAAGAGAGAGCATGTTGCCTACTGTGCATTCATCAAAAGTCATAGTTTCGTTGTCACCATTTGAATCTCTCACCACAAGATTCCCAGTGTCTTGTTGATGTAATAATAGATCAATGCATCAACAGCACGATAAAAAACAGCAGCACCATTTTGAAGAATTAGACGCGTATACTCAATACGAATTCTTATATAAATTTGGATCATGTAAAAGGTATATGCTCTTGATTTTACCTCTGGAAAACAAGACTCAGAGTAATATGATTAATAATATATTGACACAAAATTAAATACATGTAACAAGGCCAATGCAAAAATAGATCTTATCGTTAGGAAAATGAGACCCTCGGGACTAGTAGACGAGAACCTTATATTTTTTAGAAGCATAAAGGTGAAAAATTCAGAATATAAGAAAAAAATAGAGAGAAAGAAATCTGACGTTTAGGAGAAGAAACTCCTCTGGACTTCACAACCGCAGACTATGTTGAGTGCTGCTTTATTTTATTTTATATTTATTTATTTTAAGTAGAAAATAATGTGAAAATATTGTAATGAGTATGCATTATAGGGGAAGCCAATGTACTTTGATTGCCACATGAAATAAAATTGATCAAAAAATAAATTAAAACCTTGAATGATACAAAATGTAAATTTAGTAATTATTTTGAAACAAATCAAAACTTAGTAACCAATTTTATACAAATAACATAATTTATAACTTTTTAAGAAACTAACCTGGTAATCCCTCTTTTCATGCAAATAAAGAAATAAGTCGTCCTTATGGGACGGGACGCCCAGCTGGTAAAATATGTTCATGTAGCTAAAAGATTATAGGTTCGAACTCTACTTATGCTTCTATAGATATAAGTCTATCACACTTGATTTTTCAAGTATGGTTGATATGTCTTATGTGGTTTGTAAACTGTTGCATAGGAATATGAGATTTAACAAGTATGCACCAAAGATAGCACTGATGGTTTTCCATTAATTCAGAAAAAAAAAAAAGTCTTACATTGTTGCTATGTGTTCACACTCTGTTCTAATTTACTTCAAATTTTATTCCTTTGATTTCTTCAAAAATATGAAAAGGAAAATTCTACGTATTATATGCTCACAACTCAAGTTTCTCTAAAGCCCAATAACAACTTGGGTTGTGAGCCATTCATTAAACTAGCCCAATAAAAAAATGGCACATTCCCCAACTTGAACTCACACGAGGTATTGACGCTCTCTTTTCTATTTTATTTTATGAGGAATTCCTAATAGTTATTTTTGGTATATATTGGATAAATTTTATATTTTTGTATAATAGTTTGTAAATAAAATATGATAGGTAAACACACTTAGAAAACTCGATATAATTATTAATTAGACGGTATTACGTTCGATTTTACCAAATTAAGTTTTAAAAGAATGGGATTATTATTATAATATCTTCATTTATTAGCTATCTACTCATTTGGCATTTTTTTACTATATTATTTAAGGATGAAATATTTTAATTTTCCTCGTATATAATTCCGAACTGATGATTGTATCACATCTAAAATTGTACCCTTTATTGGTATCATTTTCCGTTATTCTTTTAATGAAATACAAATAAGATGTCTAATCACCACCTAATTGATATCTATATAAACCCAGTGGAAATAATTGAAAACGTTTTTGGAATTCTAAAAATACAAACCTGAAAAAGCAATTTTCAGTGGTATACACTGTAAAAGGTCGTACCAAGTACACACACCTGCTAATATACACTGATATATTGTTGTTATTGTTATTTCTTTTAAAATATCATTTTATATTTTATTAATTTGAATTTTTTGTTGAGTGTACGTCGACATATGTTAAATTATAAATTAATACATATATTATTATTGTTAGCAATTCTATAATACTATAAAAATCAACTTTTTTCTTGTGGTTTCACATACACAAGTATTAACAACGGTTATAGTATAAGTATTAACTTATAATTTCACATACATTGAGATACAATAATGAAAAAGTCCAAATGTTTAGGGGTATAAAATTATAATGTCTCTTCTTCTTCTTTCTAAAAACAAAAAAGCTTTGAAAAAGCACTGCTCTTGCGAACAAAATGTAATGTTGATATTTTTAGGTCTATGTGAACATGTATCAATAGTAGCATGTGCGTAGATCGTGTCCATCTAATATACTTCAACTAGCTAATATAATTTTATTTTTCTTGTATACTTATCACAAGCTACGATACAATGCGATATCTACTCAAATTACTTTTATACAGTTTGATTGGGGGGAAAAAATGAAATAAAGTTTCACTGAAAAGACTAATCAAAAGAAAATTTTCCCAATTGCAAAATTGCCCCCCCTTTTCCTCCCCTTTCTCAACTTCCAAAAATCTGGGCTGTTAAGCAACATGCAAAGGGCAAAAAGCTCTCTTCTTAAAGCATCCTTATCACCACAAAATTCTTACACTCTTCACTTTTTTGTATATAAAACCATCAATCTCCCACCAATTTTTTTTTTTTTTCTAATTTCTAATATTTTACTACGCTTAGTTCATATAATTACAACCTGATCTTGTATCCCTTTACAGAGCACGTACATTTTTGTGGACACCCACAAAACAAGACAAGGAAAGGAAGTACTTATCTAGATGTATATTAAAATTTTCTTTTTGTTATTAATTGTTTATTTATTTTAATACACCATATAAAACCAAATCATCACACGACCAAGATTTTCCAATCTAACGATCCTATGTAGGCCTTTTTTGTTGTAGTATACCCTTTTCCCCCACTTTAGTTCTTCTTCTTGGTTCTTTCTCGTATTTGGAAATTTGAAAAACCAGCATTTAATTAATAGTACTTGAAGAATAGCAAACGGTAGCAGAAAAATGGGT
The DNA here is from genome assembly GCA_036937905.1 of Salvia rosmarinus. NCBI lineage: Eukaryota > Viridiplantae > Streptophyta > Magnoliopsida > Lamiales > Lamiaceae > Salvia > Salvia rosmarinus. The sequence continues at coordinate 6,653,391 of CM072813.1, forward strand.
GGTCAAACTTTCCATTGAAAACTTTGCCTTTATGTTGTTTTTGGACTAAGGAACAAGGCAAGATGGGATCTTTAGCAAAAGTTGTTTTGAACCATTCAAGAAATATACACTCACTAGACACACTTACCCATTATATCTAACAGTCAACTTTGTGTATCTCTTTCTATCTGCTTGTTTTTCACTGCTCACTATATTTCATCCCATTTGAAGTTGACCTAAGTCACAACTTATATCTATACAGCTTGTCTTCAAGGGAGTATGGAATAATACGTGATAAGTTTGACTGAGATATCGTTTATCATTTACATAATATTAATATTATGTTTATCTCAATGTATTATAAAATAGTATATATAATCCATTGTTTGTTTGGATGAATTATAACTATCTACAGAATCAAAATTCCTAAAAATGACCTTATAATATACTATAAAAAAAGGAGGAGCCACTATGGTTTTTAAATTTCTTTCAAGAATATACTATACAAGTGATTCGGTTTATTATTAGGGGACTTTTGAACAATAATTTGTACAAAATTTAAATGATTTGAAGACCCTATAAAAGTAATAAAAATTACTGGTGGGAGCTTAAGCCCCTCCTACCCCTATATGTTCATCAATATGCCCACCAATCAATATTTTATTTTCTTATTCATATAAAATCGTCAAATTGTCATATTTTTGCATGAATCGTTGTGTAAATGCGTCCACCATCAAATCGAACTTCAGAAATAATGGCTTATGATCTAATTCTCAAACTAGAAATTGAGAAAATCCATCCTAATACCAATGATTTTTTTTACCTAGGCCCTTGCCTAGAATAATCAAGGGTTTCTTTGATATGTGTGAGGGTGGGGTGGGGTGGGGGGTTGTGAAAATGGGGGGTGGGGGATTGGAGGGAAGGTGTTAAGAGATGGATCAGATACTTAAAGTAGGAAAAGGAAAAGGTTTTCCTGGTGACGAGGAGGAGTATAGAAGCCTTGATAGCAACAGTTCAAACCACATTTTTAGTCAGTTTCTTACCACATTTCGCTTTCATAGAATCCCTTTTTCTCATTACATATATACCTGATGTTGTATCTATGCACTACCCTTTGTTTTCTTCTCTGTGTTTGTTTCCTCACTTTTGCATGACTGTCTCTGCAATTTCACATAACCGGGAGGAGGAGATATTAACCATACCCTTCTTTACAATTAATTCTCATAAAATTATTATGGGCTTTTCTTTGCGCAGATAATAATTATTGTGATTATTATTACATCAATTATGAAAGTTTGAAATCTAAAAGCTTGTCGTGAAATCCTATGTTGTTCTTTTTAATAAAAATTTCCTACCTTTATATATATGCCCTATATCTCATACATATGTTACAGCTGTTTTGCTTATTTTGTGAAATTAACTTCGTCTTTTCAAGATTTTTTACGATTTGTTTCTTGAGATTGTACGCATGATACATTAATCATGATTGATCAGACAAAGAACAAAAAACAAGAAAATGTTGCCATTACTGATTTCTCAGTAGAACTGGAAAACATCAAGAGCTCAGCCTCTCTCTCTCTCTCTCTCTCTCTCTCTCTCTCTCTCGCTCTCATGTGAGCATTAATTAATGCGACAGAAAGAGCCAGAAACAAGAACCAAAAAGAGAGGAATTAAATGCCGGATTATTAGACAAACAAACTACAAGAGAGAAATGTCCATTGAACTAAGCAAAAAAAGCAGTCTTGAAGACTTGAACGGATTGAACCTCCTTTCTCTCTCTAACTAGAAAACCCACCTGCACTAAACAAGCTAAGATAATACCACGGCTACAAGTCTATATACACAAACGTTTTCTCAAGACTAATAATAAACATTAAGCAGAAATAAAAATTATCTTAATTTTCCTTTGTTTTTCCTACTAACATGGCGGCGGCGGCGGCATGAGATTCAATCCTAAATCATCCTTCTCAAGCACCAATCTCGACTTGTTTATCGTCGTCGACGAATTAAACTCCGAATGCAGTCTCTTTTTCGAGGGGAGCGGCACTCCAAACAGTTTAGTTCTGTAGGTTTCGGGCTCTTCTAGAACCTTCGCGAAACTGTGTGGATTCTTGTTGGAGGGCTTTTGCACAGGCGGCGGCGGCGCCGAGAGGAACAAGGAGGAGTTGTAGGAATTGCTGGGAGCAACGGGCTTTACGTGATTCTGCACGAAATATATAATGTCGCTGTAGAGTTTCCTCATGTGGGCTAATTCCGACATGAGCATGTGGTTGCTCCGTCGCAGCCTCTCGTTATCTTCGGAAAGCGCGCTCAGCGAGTCGCAGCGGTTGTCCGGCGGGGAGGAGTATTGTGGTTCTTCGGAATCGGGCGGAGAGATGCTAACGCGGGAAGAGTAAGGGAAGAAAGTTGGGCTTGGGATGTGGTGGTGGTGGTGTCCGTGGCCGTCGACGGCCATTTGCGGCTGAGCGGTTTTCCGGCGGTGGATCTCGCATAGCAAGTGCTTCTCACCCTTCTTGAAGAAGTCGTTGGCGAACTCCCATCTGTCCGGGACGATCTTTCTGAAACCCTAATTTCCATGAAAACCTCAGATATCAGTATTAATATATATATATGTGATTTTGAGGTGAATGTGTGAAAAGGAAAGGAACGGGAGTGACTGACATAGGTGTTGAGCTGGCGGACGAAGCTGGAGAAGTTGTTGTGCTTGAAGTAGTTGGGAAGGAGGTCACGGGCGAACTCCGGCGGCCGCCACACGACAAAAGTGGTGTCGTCTCCGCCCCACGAGACGACGTGGTCAGTGGCCGGATCGTCGACGAGTTGATAGGTCTTGCTGAGGAAAGGGGCAGGGACGGATTTCTGTGAATCCATTATGCTTTCGCAATTGTCCAGCATCAGCGCCATTGAAATCTAGGTTTTGTTGAAAGTGAGGGTTTGGGGGTTTTGAGTGGGACTGTCTACTAAATTTGTATGCAGATTTTTGGGTTTGTTTTGTGGGGACGGTGGTAAGTAGGGGGTGGGCTAAATTTTGTATTTTTATATTTACCAAGAGAGGAATATGTGTCTACAATTGTGGAAATAAGGGCCTTTCAAGATAAACCCGTGACAGCCTCCCTCTCTCTCTAGATATATATGCATGCATATCTTTTGTATGATATTCCCAAGTCACATCGAACTTGGCTCATTTATTTTTAGCACGATTTGGATGTTAGTGTTTATTGTGTAAAGTAGTATAATCCACTTATGTTTTGTGTGTAAAGAAGCAATTAAAAAAGAAAACGAGCCAAGTTGACATCTCAAATAAGAGTCAAGTTAGATGAAACGTGGGTTGTCCAAATCGATTTGCGCTATCAGATGCGAACGTGGGGTTTATCCAATACAAGACTTAAGGTAGCGACTGGGAGTTCCTTAAGTTATGATACAAAAAAAAAGTTAGATGAAACGGAAATAGTATTATTTTAGTAAATGAGAGCAGAAGAGATTGAAGGTGAACATGGGAAGCCTTGGGTGTTCTTTTTTCACTGTCTTTTTCTGAGGAAAAAGGCACTGTGACTGTGCTTTATACTTCCACTCTTTCTACTTCAATTTTTTGTATTCTTCTTGACTAATTAAATTTTTTCACACTTAAACTTCTACTTTTTCAAGAAAATAAGTAAAACATCTAATTAATTAATAATCATAATTGGTCACTCTTGAGATCATCTACCTCACAAATATATTTCATTATTTTTATAGAGAACACGTTAATGCCATAGAGACACTACTGACGTTCATTCGGCTATAAAATTGGTCCCTATTCACCGGTTTTGGCTGGGAAATTGGCCAATTTGGGTGCAAGTTTTAGAGTTACTCTATATATACAGTTATTATATATCAATTTTAGATTAAAGTTTGGCCTACTTTTTTATAAATAGACCGCATTTGTGAAATTGACATGATATATAGTACCAATATCGTTGATTTCATATTCAAAATTTGACTGAGTTCACTTTCAAACTTCGAATAATCACATTGCCAACTGAAAAGTTAAGCAAACGAAATTGTATCAATTTAATGTGAAAAAAAACACGTTAATTTTTTTTATAATTTATGTACACATAGCACTCAACTTTGTGGTTACCAATACCACTATTTGGTACCGAAAAGGGTGAGTGTGGTCTAGATTCAAAACTGAAATCAGCTATATATTAGATATAATTTAAGAGTTTGGTTCAAATAAGAACCATTCTTATCCTAAAAACTAAGAACCAAATGAATTCGTTATGAAAGTTGATGAATCCGTTGAGAAAGTTAATGAATTCAAAAATTCAGAATTTTTCACCCGGGTTCAAAGCCCATGAGGAGCGAAAATTCTATTTTTTTGGATTTAGTAACTTTCCCAGCGGATTCATCAACTTTCACTGTGAATTCATCATTTTTTGGTTTTCACGTTCTCATGATAAAAATGGTTCTCACGTTAACCCTCCCCTATAATTTAATATTGAAAGCGTGATCTATTTTATTTATGAAAACAAAGGAACAAATTTTATTCTAAAATGTATATTGCTCATTTACATATCCATTACAAGGGACAGTATAGTCATTAGAACAATATATTTTCTTACCTGCAACTCCTAGATGAGAATTTACTACAGTGAAAATTCAAGAAATGGAAGAATGCAAATATGAAGCTTTCACTTTTGCTTCTTCTTTCCATTTTGTAGCTTTCCTTTTGTTGTTTAATGGCTCCGACCACACCCTTCTCTCTCTCTCTCTCATGACAGCACATTTCCGAATCCCATCATTTTCTACTCCTACTGCTTCTGCTTCTTTTACAGATTATATAAGGAAAAGCCACACATCGGATTATGTGATGGGATTTAAAGCTGTTGGAATCACAAAACTATTATTATTATTTTATTATTATTATTGTATATCTTCTTCTTCTCTTCCATTTTCCTTCTTTTTCAATTACAATTCCAAACTTCAATACAGCATCATGCACATAAGACATATATACCTCTGCACACTCCCATATTTCTTGATGTCTTATTGTTTTTTCTGCCCTAAAACGCGCGCACACACACACAGCCATGGACCATTTCCATGTGATCGATGCTTCCAACTCTCTTTTCCTTTTGGTTTTGAATTTGCTGAGGTGGGATCAATTTAATTAATAAATTATTGATCGAATAATATATATGTATGTCTTGGAAAAAGAAGAGAACACCCCAATTAATAAACTTACGAAACCTATGTATGTCTATATATATCATGTAACTAAAAATATATGAGATTGTCAAGCATTTTATAAATTTAATTTGAGATTCACATGATTGTCTTTTCACCCATGAGTGGGATAAAAAGTTTTAGTCATAGATTATTACTATTTTTTCTTGTCAAAATTATGAAAATGATGTTGAGTAATGATATGAGCAAAGATATAGCACCGATTATTTAGATTTTTGGATTTGAGGTGAAGATTGTGATCAATTGATCATCATCATCATAAGGTGAAAAAGTTGTGACTGCTGCTCTAGTTTCCCACGCCTATGATTATGTTGTAAACTTTTTTCAGTTTGTTTTGATTCTTCTTCCATCGATCTAATATCTAAAACAGCGTTGCCTAATTTAGTGGGACTTTCCCAAAAGAGCTTTCTTCATATTTTGCAGTTCCAATATTCCTCTTTCTATCTAGGGTCTAGCTAGCTTTAATTTGCCAATTATGTTGTCGCCATTTATAAAAGTGTTGCGTGTGTCTTTCATTTTTTTTTTACTGACCAATTTTAACTGAGAAAAAAATAGCAGTGAAAAAAAAGTCGTGGTACATGATAAAGAAATAATATACATAGTCCAAAATAAAATCAAACGAACTTCGGCTTGATTGCTTTTGTAAATTGTCCATATATATGTTGCTTCCTTTAATTCTTATTTTGAATGTGAGTAATTAACTTAAAGTTCACCTTTATTTGGCTTTGAATGACTAATCAGGTTTTGAAGTTAGTGAGACTTGAAATAATTTTTTAATCATGAGAATTAAATCAATTCATAGAACGGATGATATATATCTTAACTTTTTCAATCATAACTGATATCTAAACATTTTGTCTAGGTGCGAACTTAATATATTTAAATTTTTAGTTAAAATTCAATAAATAAAGTAAAAATGAACAGAAATGAAATAGAAGAATAATTCGTCCAAAGACTAAAATCTATCTAATCGAAGTCATATACGACATATGTATTGAAAAGAAATTTACATTTGAAATTTCTAATCCCGACACATTAGTGTGAATTAAATTTCCGATATATGTTATTCCTAGGGAGAAACATTCACATGAGTATAAATAAGAAAACAGTAAAAACGCCACAAAAGATGTTAATCCAAATCGATAATACTCCATTTGTTTCTCAATTTTCTTTCTATTTTTCTTTTTTAAGGATGTTCCCTAATTTTCTTTCTGTTTTTTATGGTAGTTATTTTCTCTATTTATTACTCTCAATAATACTCTTTATTAACACATTTCATTACTCATGGTTCATAATTATTTCTATTTATTATCATAAACAACATATTTATTTATACATTTTACCACTTATGACTCATCACTAACAAATTGAATATTACACTAATATGAAACCCTTACTCTACTCATAATACACTCAACAACTTTTACTAAAACTCGTATCTAAAATTTCTAGAAAGAAATTTGAAAGACCGGAGGAGTAACATATAATACTCCAAAATAAAGTTCACTTGGAAACTGACACATATATACATCTTTTACTTATAGTGTCACCATTTTTCTCTATACAACTTCCTTCATAGATTCAAATTATGAAGTTTCGACACCCACAGCCTAACTACACTTAACCATATTTTAACACCGTCAAGTATCTTCGAGAACACTCGATAAAAAAAATATAGGGAACAATAGTTGTTTTACACATAGCGTATGTCTAGATCTTGAAAAGACATTTTATAATTTGCTCCTCTATACTCTCTTCATCTATTTAGTTTTCACACACACACACATACACTCGTACAATTACCTTGTCCCTTGTGCATTTGCTGCACAATAGCAGAGGCTGACATGGAGGCAGGCCCCTCTCTTTTCTTTTCAACTTCTATTATAAGCATTGCATGCATATGCTTTCATGCATATGTTGTATATTATGTATACTTCAATTTAATCTGTTCCAATCAAATATTTTTCGCATTCTTGTGATATTTTATTGGATTGTCTCTTGTCACACACAATCAATTTCCAAATCCAAAGGTTCTACGTTTTCCTAGTATTATTTAATCTATTCCAATCAATTTCAATTTAACCAGTGAAAGTTTGACAACTTTTTCTATGGGAAAATCGCTATTGATCCATGAGAATATAACATCTATAGACTCTAGATAAAGTAAAAAATAAAATTTATAATTTCTTTTTCAATAATATCATATTTGCATAAGCCATTTCTAACGAGATTCAAAAGGGAAACTAATACATAAAGTGAATTGCCAAATTTTATATACTAAAAGCTTGCATTATTTTTGATGATACGGGGTTTAATAAATTGTAGTAGGTGTGAATTGAGTGAAAAAGTGTCTCATATTGTAAATGTTAAGTGGTGGTTTTTTATAAATAAATGATGAGGGTAAAAATTATGGAATCTATGCATGGGGTCATCTTTAAAAAAGGAAAATGTAAACTTTTGGTGGATATTTTCCAATATCACAATATAATAGATCAATAAATCAACCCAAACTTCTAATAAAATATACAAATTTCTCTCCTCCACATCATACTCACAACCTACCTTAATTTATATTTTCATCAACGACATCAACTCAACCTAGGTCATATTTTCTTTTTACTTTATTTTTAAATAAGTATTATCTATTATAAGTTTTAATTTAAAAAATTAAAAAATATATTTTAATTTTTCTTTTAATTAGGTTTTAAGTATTATATATTATATATTTTTTAATTTAAAAGATCCAAGAAAAAAAATGTAATTTATCTTATATTTAAAATTCATAATTATAAAGAAGAATGAGTTTTGGTTTTTTGGTGGAAATATAGCAATATTAGGCTCGATTTATGGAGAAAAATAAATAGAATTTTTGATATAATTTTTATTATTTTAAAATGACTATCAATATCAAAAATTTAAATTTATTTATATAAAATCTCAATACACATAGAAAATTGTCATTTGTTAATACATAATTGACCCACAAAATATAAAAAATTGGATGACATTGAGGTGGTTGACGGACTTAGGTCATCAATAAACATGATTTTTCCTTTTTTTCTTTCTTTAAAGTTTTGTTTTTCTTAATGAATTAGGGTGGAGTCATGGATGGGATAATCTTAAGGACTAGGCGCCAAGCTTAGATATAAATGATGCGTCTTTGAACAATGAGGTACATTTTTAATCCTAGACATCTTTTTTACGAGAGTACGTATCTGACAACTATATATTTGTACATGCATTTTAAATAAACTTTATTCTTGTGTAATTATCAGTAGCAGGCACATTAAAAGTATACAAATTGAAAACATAATTTTGAAAAAATATTTTGTATTTATGAATACATGTGTCATTTGTTCATTCTATATATCAGGTTATCAAGAAAATAAAGTATCAAAATATAATGCGCTATATTGTTCCATTTTTCTACGGAAAAAAATGACAAATTTATTCGGAAACCCAGATCTAATTTGATTACAAGTGACGATTTTAACTGCTTATATTATAAACTAATCGAATAAATAGAGTGATGCCAAATTGTCTCTTGTGGAGGGCACATGAAATCTGTCGATCAGACTACAGATTAATAAGCATTTGATTGGACTCACCATTAGTCAGTCAATATGGAATACGATCGATGCCAAACATAGTTATTTTTCTAAATCCATTTAAATTCAGGGAAAATTTGCATCGTATATATAAATACTTTATAGAAAAAAAAATTCCACAAATTCAATATTATGTACTCGTAGTTTATTATTCAATCTTCACAATGATATGCATAAAAGAATATGCACGAATGTTAAATAGTCTCTGGGCTATCTGCTCCTAAATAATCCTTTCATGCAAAATTACAAGTCACAAACTACCAATATATCTCATATCTACGTACCAAAAAGATAAATTGTATGTAATAAGTGAAACTACTGTAAGTTAAATTAAATATTTAGAAACGCAGTGACCACCAGTGTACTAAATGTTATATATAGATGAAGATGGAAGAAGATTGTATTCTATAATACTATCCAAGAAGACCCATCCTCTCACATGACCACCGCCAACACTTTTTTAACATAATAATCAAATTATTGTATATTAAAGTACAGTAGTATTTTCTAACAACATAATGAGAATTTCAAGGAGAGACAGCCTTGAACTCACACCCAGTACTGATCAAACTTTGCTCTTAAATCTAGACAAACCTTGAGAACTCCCCCCCCCCCCCCCACCTCTCTCTCTCTCTCTCTCAAACACACATGTATGGATACAAAATTGTGGAAGACAACACCCTCCCTACCTATGAAACTAGCTACCTATTTTATTTTTCTTTAGCTTAAACTAGCTAGCTACTTGAGATCCCTCCTCTAAACTGTGATGCATTATTAAAATATCTAAAATTATTTAAAAAATAAATAAATCATCTAGTATTCTATCAAATATGTCATCTAACTATTTTTCAGCCTTCGTAATTTTGATTTAACTCATCGGATACCATAAAAATAGATACTCCTGATAATTCATAACATTTTTGATCAAATAGATATAGTTTGAAGTTTAAACTGATATAAAATAATTTTATTGTTAACCCCTTCATCCACCAAATACATTTATTTAATTTCGTTTTAGCTCGTCCGTAAAAAACGTTCATTTTTCTTTTTTGGAAACGTAATTCAATAATTTATTATCCTAAATCTATCATGTATTTACAAAAAAAAACATCAGTGGCCCACATTTTTAATTTTACTATTCAATAATATATTCATTTATTATTTTCATTCACTTTACACTCATTATAATTTATTAAAACTCGTACCATTAAAACTCGTACCATCAAAATAACGAATATAATGATGGAAGGAGTATTATACGTTCTTTCACTATTCACTTAATTGTATACGATTTCCACAGGCAAACTACTAAAATCTAACGCCTACTATTTTGAAGCGCTTATTGAATCTAAACTGCAACTTTTTCTCCCCACTTATTAGATCAGCGACCACATGTCGGAAAATTAAAAATGAAAAAGGAACATAGTATTGGAGGGTACAAGGTTCTTTGGTATGTCTCTTGTCAAACTCTGTTTTGTGATGGAGCTTTCTGCAGGGGGTCGGGGAGTATTACATTTTAATACCATTTTCTTTTTCTTTTTTTAAACTCAAAATTTATTGCCCATTTTGCAATTAATTCTCAAAATCTCAACACAAAAATATAGAATCTTGATTCTGAAGATCTCCGGAAGCAGCATTGCGTGGTCTAAGATTTGGCCTTTTGGACAAGTGGATGGGGTTATTTGTTCGAAGATGGATCATGGATGTAAAAGATTGGTAAAATCGAAATTTGTTATGGTAAATTTAATGGTTACTAATGGAATTAAATGGAAGATTTAGAATTTATATTTTGTGTAGATTAATCTAGTGTATTTATTTGTTCAAATTTCATTTGAATAGATGAATAATTAATGCATAAACTTGATTATTTAAATGATTAGGAAAGAAAAGTGTCTCACATAGTAAAAATAAGGGATTACTAAGCTACTATTAAATGCATCTACACCATCAATAAAATAGGCCCACGTGCCTATGAGGATGGTGCTTCGAATGCATGTCGCATTGAGCACACAGTCTTGAAAACGTGGATCTGATGCAGTTATTGCAGTCATCGTGACTCCTATTCTGGACGTCTGTGGCATGTGTTTTTTAAAGCCTTCGTGCTATGAACAGAGTTCTGTCTATGGCACACAAAGTGCTCCTACACAAATTTCTTGTTTTGGCTCGTGCTCCTTTGTTTGAATTCCGATTTGCCAACCATTATTCGTCCACAGACTCCTACCAAGTTATATTTTCATATTATGAAGTCCACTCTCTTCAATTTTCGCTCTTTTTGTATGAAATTTTATCCAAACATATAAATGAGTACCAATTCTCAAAAGATAAGCAAACCAAAGTACAAACTCTTTCCAAACACGGTTTTTCAAGTGAATTCATCACAATAACACCGTTAAGGTCGGGCCTTAATTATTATTTTTTTGTATTTTATTTTATAGATCATTATACATATACAAATAAAAAAATCTCCTTTTTGAGATTGTGATGTCTCAAATGTGGGGAGAGTGCATTATGCTTCAAGTGATGTGTTATTTTACTACAATGCGCTATTTTGGATCAAGTCTTCTCTCTAGCAATGCATCTTTCGCTATTTAATTTTTGTGTGTATTACATGATCGGTATATATTGTGATAAAAACAGCGCAGGAATGTTCACTGCACTAATTTTCTTGTTTTTATAATTTTTTTTATTTTGTTACGTTTAGTTGTTTGAACACTTTTCCATAAGTTCTTGTTAATGACGCAGAGGACATGATTACATAGGTGGTCGTATTTTTGTCTTTAATTTTGTGAGAGAGTGCAATATGGGTGGATTTGACGTGTCGCGTTGTTTTATTTTGTCCTACATAATACAGTCTGCATGCATATGTAGAGATTCATAAGTAGTAGAGACATCTGCAGACTGAATTATAGATATCAGCATTAATGATCTTCAAAATATATATCAAAATTGAAAGTGCATGAAGTTTGTACGTGTACACCAACCTAACTAAATAGACATCAACCTAACTGTCACAGCCCAGTGGTAAAGTGAGTTTCTGTTGTCATAGGTTCGAACCTCATTAACACTTCTATGTGTTTGAGTCTATCATACTTGTTTCCCAAATATGGTTTACCCGTTCTGTGTATTTACAGGCTTCGAGCTTGTCATACCTGATTTTTCAAATATGATTTATCCGTCTTGAGTGGTTTATAGGCTATTGCACATTAACATAACTTACTTTGATTCATACAAGGATAATAATAACTACACCGGTTCCCCATAAAAAAAGACATCAATCTAACTATCTGAACCTCATATATATTTAGCCTTATATTTAGTACCACGTATATATGTTGTATCAATTGAACGACCATATATAAGTGAAATAATAATAAAGAAACACTGTCCCTGGGACAAATTTAATGAATTAAGGTGGGTTCCTATGGTAGAGGTCACAGGTTCGAACCCCACCAAACGCCTCTATGGGTTTGAGCCACCTGGTTTTCCAAGTGTGGTTTACCTGTCTCTGTGTGGTTTGCGCTATTGCACGAAAGTGGGGTTTACCCAATCTTGCACCTAAGGTAGCGGTGGGTTCCCATGATACCAAAAAATAAAAAAAAAAAAAAAAAAATAAAAATAAAGAAACGCTTAGAGAATATTAATTCTAATTTGGAATAGTACACTCTCCAGGCAAAAGTTCTTTTACGAAAAAAAAAGACTCTGAAAAGCAGCTTCTAAAAAGAGAAAATGAAATAAAATTAATGGGTCTAAAACTAAAAAGGAGTTTTATAACAAAGTTTTAGATGAATGGCTGATTCCTTTCAATCAGATAAAGAAAACCCCGATTTCAACACTCTTTTATGATGCATTAAAAGAAGAGAAGTAAACGAGGACGACTACATCATTTTTATTCCTTTTCATTTTCCTTTTATCTTCATTATTGACTAATTATATTCTATTTTTAGGGAAACCGATAAAATTATTAAATTGTATAGTCAAATACATCCCTAGAACATTTGATGAAGTAATACTGTATGGTTCAAAATTCAGCTTGAAATTGGAAAATAAAAACGAAATACACAAATATAAAATTCTCAAACTATTCAAATCTGTCTTGTGTTTGACTCGATAAAAACTCACATACACTCGACTTGATAGGTAAGCAAGCAAGTTCAAATAAAACTTTCAAAACCTAAAATCTTTTCAAACTAACTTGTGTTGGAAAATTGTTAGATCAGGGTACACCTATGCTTTGGAACAGCTAAAGAAAAATACAAGATGAAACAACAAATACAATAAATTGAATTGAAATAACTATTATAAAATGAATCGTTGTTGAGACTATTATTCGTGAAGTTGTGACAATTCTTCGAGCAATTGAACTGAATTTGTCCATCCTGAAATGTGAGTATAAGCTGAGTCGATAAAGATCTCTTTTCGCAAGATGAATATGTCTCGACTAATGTTCACGGTTTGACGCGTCGTCCCCAAAGATAAATCGAATTCGTCTAGTAGCACCACAAATCAAGAATCCAACAAACATTTATCGACCGGACCATCCTCGATCCGAGCTTTAACACAACTAGCTTAAACCAGTTGTCTACATACAAGATACACAACCAAGATCCTTTTATATCTGCATATTCGTAGAGCTTGTAATTACGTGCATATTCATATATTTTGTTACAATTCATTTCTCACTCACCAAAATTCTGTTTGAGCAAATCAACTAAAACAAGAAATCGGTCAACTCAAAACCAAACTTCCAACAACTTTGAAATGATATACATTCAACAAATTCTCGACTCATTCACAACTGTAATTGCAGTCAATAACTTGTATATTGGAAATTATTGTATAAGTTGATCATTATCATGTTTCCTTTTTTTCGAATGGTAAGTTAGTCTATCTATTAACTCCAAGATTCTAATGTATTAACCGAACATGATTAACTAAAAGTTAAAAGCAACCAAAAATAAAAATAAAGGACTGGATTAGTCAGAAAATGCCAAGAGAAAACAAAGAAAATTGGATTACATTTGGAAGAAGGGAACAAAAAGGCTGTTAGATCACATGCATAACACCATCTTTCTTTTTCATCCCTTTCTGTTTCTCTTCTTTTCATACCGTGCGATCAAATGTTAAGATAACTTGAGAAACGAAGGCTAAATATCAACATCAGCCCATCTCTATATATACGGATGAATTTAAGCAAAAATAATCCCAAATTAAAAACAAAAATTCAATTCGATTCATAGATTTTAATTAAATGGATGATCATGATTGTTGATTTAATGAAAATTTATTTTATGATTATTAAATAAAGAAATTTTATTATATGAATCATCCTATCCTATATATAGAGTTTGGTTCAAATATATTGGATGACATGTTAGCGTGACAATGTCTATGGGAAATTATAATTGCAATACCGGAACTCATGTGTCTCGTATTTTCATATGCGCTATACTCAATAATAGGTCAATGTGATATTCACAATTAAAGAAACTCCATTCGTATTTTTTGGTCTTAGCAAATTTTATTTAATAATATTTAGCATGTAACAGATTTTCCTTTCTCTGATTTGTAATTTTGAATTTTGGGCCCCTCTATAATCTGCAGCATAATCATTTCATGCAATATTGAAGACCCACAAATCACGTCCATTTTTACAAAAAGTTGCATTTTAATTTGCCTACTCATGGCATCCAATAATTAAAAACACCGAAAACTGTGTGGAATATTAACTTATATTTTATAGATTTCAAGGTTTACTCATGGCATCGACTAATTCAAAACACCAAAAAGTGTGTAATATTAGTATATTTTAAAGTTTAGTCATGACTAGGGATATCAATCAGGTCAATTTGCTGATGTTTGGGTTAACTCATTCGAGTTGTCAGATTATTTAGTTTGAACTATTCAAGTTAATATTTTTTCGGATCAAAAATATTGAACCCTAACTCTAAATTCTCAGTTTTCGAGCTAACCCGTCGGATCAATCAGACCATAAAGCTTAAGGGGAAAAAATAAATTATGTATATTTTTTCTTGATAGTTATATATTTATAATAAATATTTTATATTAAGCGTTGGAGTAAAAAGACAAATAAATGAAATAATAAGTACTCACTCCGTCCACCAAAAGCTTGCATTGTTTTTGGTGACACGAGTTTTAATAAATTGTAATGAATGTAAGATGAGTGGATATAATAAATGATATATTAATAGGTAATTGGAGTAAAAAGGTGAACCATGTGTGTGTTCTTTGTAGATAAATGATAGATTGAGGGGAGTTAATGTTTCAAAAATGAAAAATACAAGCTTTTGGTGGACGTCTTAAAAAGAAATTAAATACAAACTTTTTGTGGACGGATAAAGTATAACTAGAACATTAAATAAAAATATATTCCACAAGTACTTTTTTTATAAAAGAATATCTTATTATACTAACTTTTAACAGCAAATAAAGAAGTTTAAAAATCATGTAACGAGGAATGTTTCAATTAATTGGGAAACTCATTCGATTTTCGGGTCAGCTCATTCGGGTTCGAGCCAACCTACTCGTGTTTTTGGGCTATTCAGTTCGAGTGATTCGAAATAATATTTTTTTTAAACTAGAAATTAACAACTCTAACCCTATCGAATTGTCGATCTATTCGAATCAACTCATAGATTTCCAATTAGATTGACATCTCCACTCATAACATCCAATAATTCAAAACATCGAAAAGTGTGTGGAATCATTAAATTATATTTTATAGATTTTAAGGTTTCTCTTCTGATTGGGGTAATGAACATCTTAAGATCATTTGAGGGAATTTCATTTATTGTATAAGACGTTAATTCCGGATTGTAAAGTTTTTGATATATAGATTCTTATTTTTACCATACCAATATTTTAGTAGCATATACTTTCTAAATATAATGTATGTTTTTTCATTACCCATAGTTGATAATTGTGACAATACAGACAAGGTATAGCACAATATGAAGTATTATTGAAATTTCAAACTCAGTAAATTTTTATTCATGAAAAAATATTATATACATTATGGACATCAAAATTAATTAAAACTCTACAATTATATAAGATTTCAACACACGCAGCATATTTAGATGTTGGCCTTAGAGAAACCAAACTATTTATAGAAAAGTTAATTAAAATTCTGGTTATCTTAATTTCTTGGTAGTCCGACCACTGCAAAACATGAAAGGCAAAAATCATGGCTTTAATCAAATCACCGAATGAGGACAGCAATTATTGATGTTTATTTGATTTTGTGACAAAATTGACAGTTTACCACGCTTAAATATTGATCTGAAAGGGCACGTAAATCGAGCTTTCTTTATTATTCAAATACTTAAACTCACATGCAAACTTATTTGCATGCTTTTTTTTAATTAATGAGAAATTTACGGATAAATTATATCTGGAAAATAAATGTGATAGCAGTGCATTGAGTAAACTCCACATTCTTATTCAATAGTACGTAAACTACACATGAAGGATAAACCAAACTTTAAAAATTAAATGTGACATATTCAGACTCATATAAACATTAGTATGGTTCGAACTTACGACCTTGATAATCCACTTTATCATTTGACCGTACCAAAAGAACTTATTTGCATGCTTTATTTTATATAGAGAGAGTACATGTACATGATTATATTTTATTAGACTTTAGAATAATGGGTTTTAAAGTAAAAAGAAAAATAAATAGAGTATTTATTTTAAAATCTATTGTTTTTTATTCCCCGTATATCTTTAAATGAGCGCATACAAACCTAAGCACTGTTGTCTGTTGGACTCTTAAATTTTCAATTATATTTGTCATTTTTATTTAAAATCTTAGTCGTGGTGGTGTGGGTATAGCATATGAATTGCTATAGTTAGTACCAGAACCCTTTTTCTTTTTCTTTTTCTTTTTCTTTTTTTTTTCCCGAAAGGGGCACCAACGTTTGTGTTATGCTAAATCTTTATGTTTGTTGTTAGAAAGGCAGGAGGTAAGTAGAGCAGAATTGAGTCGAATTGTGCCAACGTGCCATAAAAAATTGAATAGGGTCAGTCTGACCGAAAAATCCATTGGGCCATCATTTCTTGCTCGGCCCAATACAAAGATGATTTTATATTTATAAAATTTTCAGATTAGCCCGAGCCTATAGGTCAATGGGGGTAGTTTGGGCTAGGTCGGTGGGCCCAAAATCCTATCGAGCTAAACCAATTGTGACAATTAATTAAATTTTCATAATATCTTAACGAAAGGAAGGAATTACTTGCAAATCATTATCCTCATGAATGCTTACGATAATCCTTCTTGTAATTACATTTTGTGCATATATATGTGTTCTGAAGATAAAAAAAAATATATGATTGTAATAAAAAAAATTACAAATTAAAAATAAGTCGAATCGTTCAAAATCCATTAATTTTTAAAGCAGCTGCTCTGGTTCCGGTTCCAAACATGCTTTAGACCCGGACCGTTTAGATCCATAATTTGATGGTCCGGTCCGGTTCGAATCTAGTTCTGGTTCCAAAAACAGAACCAATACATATTTATTGGTTCTGATCCGAGTAAAACCCGTCTATTGACAAGCCTAAGTTTAAATAGGCTTGTCATTGAGCTAGTTTTATCCATATCGATTCAAAATCACTTATAACACATTAAATTATAAAGTAACGATTTCGGTTCTTGTCCGGTTCTGATCCGGTTCTGGTTTCAGACCCGCTCAGATCCGGACCGCTTAAGAGTCATACTTGATGGTCCGGGTCCGATCCGGATCCAGTGTCTAATGGGTCGGTTCCAGAACCAGAACCATTCCTTATTTATTGGTTCTGGTCCGGGTAAAACCAACCAATTAACATCCCTAATTCACTATATCTATATACTTATCTTACGCTTATATGACATGCACGGTTTTTGAACCGTGGTTCGACCTAGGCCCGCCCGGCGGTCAACGGTTCGGCCCGAACCGCGGTCAACGGGCCTGAACCAAACCGTGAGCTAGGGCCTAGGCCGGGCTCGGTTCACGCGAATCGGCCGAACCGACGGGCTAGGGCGAACCGTGGCCTAGGCTGGGGGGCGAACCGGCGGAGTTTAGAGTCATTGGAACCGGCGGTCCGCCCTAAACCGGCGATTCCAACGGCTAAAACGGCTAGAAAACGGCTATTTTCGATTTTCACCCCAAAATCACTCCTATAAATATATCCATCATCCTAACTCTATCCTCACTTCAATCTCTCATTTCTCAACCTTAATTCACTCATTTACATCTAATTTTCAAGCTTTCAAGCTCTCATTCTCACTCTCAAACTCAATCTCTCAAGTTCTCAAGCTCTCTCAATCTCTCATTCTTATTCTAAACTCTCAAACTTTCTCACTTCATCAATCATCATGTCTTTCTTTAAACGATTAAACAAGGGAAAGGGAAAGGCCGCGATGAAGGAGCTCCAGTGAGGAGGAAACATTCCAACTCAACGTTCACGAAGGGCCTTAGCGGAGGAAATCTCAAGGCAAGTTGCCGAAGGTTCTGTCAAAGAAGATGCTCGATTTTATGAAATGGTGCATCGAATGGAAAGAAGTCCCAATTTCGGTGACGAGGCTCGAACGACCAAGACGACGATGAAGAAGGCAACGAAGAAGGCGACGAAGAATATGACGACTTTGACCAAGATACCGCCACAACCACCAAAATCAAAGGAACTTAAGTCCGACGCTTTTGTGAAGCACTTTAGTACGTAAATTTTACGTTTCTTACAAATTAGTTTCACAATTTTAATTTCATGTTCATAGTTCTTACAATATCTTGTTATATTTTCTTTAGAAAAGTGGAAGTGCTAGGCGAAGCACCTCTTCCCGACGGTCGAAAGAGATCGTTGCTTATTGCAACTATTGCACGAAAACCTACAAATGGATCGAGAAAGGAGGTTACGGAACGCTCAATAGGCACATGGAGGGTTCTCATCCTCATGAGTATGGAATATCAACGAACCAAGCTCAAATTAAAACCCTTCTCAATATTCTACAACGGCACGTCCACTTTATTTAAATTTGATAAGGAAAATATGAAGATGCGATGGCTAGATATTGTGCTATGGAAAACTCCCTTTAATTATGCCGATAGAGTTACGTATGAAGAATGTTATAAAGAGGGACTTGGTCCTAATGCATGCAAAGTTAGTAGAAGTATTATGCTTAAGAAGATTAGGAGACAATGCATGGAAAAAAAACATGATTTAAAGAAATATTTGGTTCGTTTAGGTCATAAAGTTTCTATTTGTGCCGACGTTTGACGGATGCTTATAATAAGAATTCTTATATGGGTATTACTTGTCATTGGATTGATTCGAAATGGGTTATGCAAAAACGTTTAATTGCTTTTAGAGAGTTTGAAGAGCCTCATAATGCTTTAGGTATTGCTAATATTATAATTGGTGTGTTAAATGAGTATTCTTTGATTAATAAAATTTTTTCCGTTGGTTTTGATAATGCTTCGGCAAACACCGCTAGTATTCCTCAACTTATTGAAGCATGCGCACCTTCTTTTGAAGGAAAATACTTTCATTCTAGATGCATTTGTCATATTTTAAATCTATGTGTTCAAGATGCACTTAGTATTTTCAAGAATCCGTTAGTCCTATTAGAGATGCTATCAAATGTTTGCATGCTTCAAAAACTTATGGAAGAAATGGCAAAATATTGTCGTATAAAAATATTGCTTATACATGTTTCAAATTGGATGTTTCTCATCGTTGAATTCTACTTATGAAATGCTTAATAGTACTATTTCATATAAGGGTCATTTATGTGATTTTTAGAAAAGAGTTTACATCTATTCAATTACATCTTAATGAGTCTCATTGGGATGCTTGCATGGATTTATATCGATTGTTAAAGGTATTTCATGGTGCAACGAAACAATTATCGGGAGTTTATTATTGCACTTCGTTATGGTTTTAGAACATTGCATGCATATTGCCATGTCTTTTCGTAGTTGTTTTAGTAAACCATCTTTATGTGGTGTAATTTATTTTATGGTTCAAAAGTGGCTAAAATATTTTGGGAGATACCTACAATTTTTTGCTTGCTAAGTGTTTAGATCCTAAATGGAAATATGATGGTACTTGTCAAATGCTTAATGTTTATTATGATGCTTTTAGGCAAATGGATTTTCAAGGTGCTAGTATAGAAGGAGAATTAGTTTATTTTGATCTCCGGATGTAGATCAAATCAAATATAATCTTGAAAAGAATTTAAGTCTTTTCAAGAATATAGGTCGAAATATGGTAGTGATGATGATATTCAAACTCCACCTCCTTCTTCTATGATGTCTTCGATTAATTTTCCTTTTGATATGAATGAGTTTGATCCTTTGGTGCAACAAATGACTTGATGTACCAAAATAGAACATTCGAAGGCCTAGAGGACAAGGTAATAGTGAATTAGATATATATTTGCAAACCTTTTTGTCTTTGGTGTTGAAGATAGCGGTCCTTCGATCGATGTCTTGAAGTGGTGGTCGAAGAAAGAGGAGTACCCAATCCTCTCAATCATGGCAAAGGAGTTATTTGCCGTCCGGCATCCATCAGTATCCGTTGAACAAGCATTTAGCATTGGAGGACTAATGCTTGATCAAAGAAGAAGAACATGAAGCCGGCGAACATTGAAGCTACAATGTTGCTCGATGATTGGTGTAGGGCCGACCTTAGAGCTCAAGAACCACAATGGGAAGATGGTAACGAGAGCGAAGACGAGGCCTTCACCGAAACGGATCGATCGGAATCGGGTGCGGAGGAGACGGAGTAGAGCATTTAGAAATTAAAAAGAACTACATGGACTTTGATTCCTCTATGATTATGAGGATATGTAGGCAACTCAATTTTAGAAATTAAATTGAGCTCAAGTCCTTTATTATTATTATTTTTTCATCCCTATGTAAAAGTCATAAACGGATTTATGTAATTTTACTCATCATTTATTAAAAAATGCAAAGTGTTGACACATATTTTATATTTATACGTATTTTAACAAATGCAAAAATGCAAAGTATTTACAAGTTCAAACATAAAAAAATCACTTACAAATTTAAAAATATTTACAAGTTTAGTAGTTTACAAATTTTACAACTTTAAAATATTTACAAGTTTATTAAACTTTAGACTTAAAAGTTAAAAGTTAAAACTTAAAAGTTTGTTAAAATCTTGGACTTTGATACTTGTTGCATATTTGATTGAATTTTCAGAAAAATTGAGATAGAATTGGAGATTTTACCCTTCATAAGAGTTGAAGTATATCGCGATACGAGTTCGTGAGCGCAAACGGATCGAAAATCGGAGCTCGGACGAGAGAATCGGATCGATACAAAATCGCTGCACAATGCCGAACCGAACCGCGGCCGCCCTAAACCCATGGTTCGAGCCCGAACCGGACCGCCGGCCAGCCCGCCTAAACCGCCAACTAGATGTAGGGCCAAGTAGGGCCGTCACATTTGGAACCGCCGGATCACGGTCCCGCCCTAAACCGCGGTTCCGCCCGTCAACATGTCATTTTTATTAAGATTGTTTTGATTAGAAGAATTTCTTCCGCTAATGACGAGTAATACTGTTTATTATTTATTAATTAAATTTGACAAGTGACAAATGATCAGAATATTTATGAAGCAATTACCAAAAACTGAAAGATAGTGAAAAATAGTAAAGTTTGAAAGGTCGAGTAATCCCTACAAACGAAAACGCAATTGACAACTCTAATGCAGCTGTCGCGATCCTTCCCGCCAAATAAAACCGTTTTAAATAGACATCTAGATATTAATCCGTTTTAAATAGACATCTAGATATTAATCCGTTTGCGGAAATAATGCGTTTTCTAATTAGAATAATGAATATTGTATTTAACTACTTATACTAAATGAATACGTGATCATGTCAAACGACTAGAATAAACAGGTATAATAGGAAAATCTTTAAAAAAGTTTTATTTTCCAACTACATGTTTTTTATATTTGTAAAACTGTGAAGGTGCTATAATTTTGGGATTGGAAGGTGTATTCCTTTTTCATACTTAATTTCCTTTTTCTACATATAATGTCATCAACGTAAATATAACCTCGATTGACAAAATAAAAGAATTAATACACTCGAAATATTGGCCAAATCTATCAGAAATTCTGAAAAGGTAATGCAAGCTGTTATTTGATTGAAAGTTTCTAAAATATTATCATAATCTTCAATGATAATAAACAAAAATTATTCATTTTAACTAAAATTAGAAAAAAGAAGAACAGTCAGACCATATGAAATTATCAAAAATAAAAACCATATTCATGGATCCCTCCCAAGAATGAGAAAAACCTCACTGCTAAATCCTTACAAAAACATTATCATTTCATTTTCCTCCATTTAACACATTCCGAATTCAGCAGAAAAAATCCATTCTTCACACACTGAAACACGCACCAAAATGCACGCGAAGACGGAGTCGGAACTCGCCAGCCTGGCGCCGTCGTCACCGGACCATCACCGCCCGGCATACTTCGTGCAGAGCCCGTCGCACGACGGCGAGAAGACAACGACTTCGCTCAACTCGACCCCGATTCTGGCCAGTCCCGTGGGCTCGGCGCGCCAATCCTCCGGCGGCGGCCACTCCAGGGAGTCCTCGGCCAGCCGCTGCTCCGGCACCGCCAAGCCCGGGCCCGTATTGAGGAAGGTCTCCTCGTACGACGCCGGATCGGAGAGGAGGGCCCACCGCGACGAGGGATTGACGAATTGGGAATTCGATTTGATGGAAGATGAGGAAGGTTTTGTTGAAGATGAGGAGGCGCGTGATAGGTTGCCCTTTTGTTGCTATATCTTGGCATTTTTGGTTGGTTTTTTTGTGGTTTTCTCGTTGTTTTGTTTGATTTTATGGGGCGTCAGTAAATCTCAGAAGCCCAAGATCACAATGCAGGTATCCTAGTATCATTTCTCCAACGTTTTTATCTTTTTTAATATATCTTCAAACTCTATGCATTCTTGATATTGTTTGTTGTTGAAAACTTGTCCTGATTGCATGTTTGTTCTAAATTCATGAGATTAATTCGTTTATTGTTGTGTGTTTTTTCTTGAAGTTAATAATGGATTTTTTCATTCCCTTTATTGATTCTATCTCAATCGATAAACTTATTAAATCTATCACAACCTTTTCAATTTATATCAATTTGAAGAGAAATTATATAGAACATGTTTAGTACCATACGATAAAATATTATCATGTGAGAAATGACGTACCATATTTACGTCTTCTTCTATAGATTTTCCTCAATTATATCATCAAAGAGCTATTCTCTGGGATTGAATTGAGTCGTGGCTTGTAGGAGGGTGACATGCTATTTTGTCACGTGAACATCTTATTTTTTGGCAAAATAACACGTTATCCTCCCAAACGCCTTATTTTTTTTGTCAATATATCATGTCATCATTTGATGTCATGTCAGTTTCAATTGCTGAAGATGAGCTTTAATGGTAAAGTTGATAGACATTGTAAATGTTGGGATGATTTGATAAGTTTAAAAAAGTTGTGATAGAATCGCTAAAATGGGTAAAGCTTGTGATTCATGTAAATGGCGGTGTTGATGAATTATTATGAATTTGGCAGAGCATAAAATTTGAGAGCTTTATAGTTCAAGCTGGCTCCGACAGTAGTGGAGTTTCAACCGACATGATCTCCCTCAACTCCACATTGAAGTTCCGATACAAAAACACAGCCACATTTTTTGGAGTTCATGTCCCATCCACCCCTGTCTCTCTCTCTTATTCACTGCTCAAAATCGGCTCCGGAGATGTACGCAAGCCCCTTTAATCTCCTTCACTGGAATTTCTATTTGGAATATCAAAATCACAAGATTCCTGACAAATCTACCGTCCTAAACTCTTTGGATAACCTTAATGCAGGTGCAAGAATTCTATAAGAAGAGGAAGCAAGAAGAGAATGTGAGTGTAGTGGTGAGTGGTGACAAGATTCCGATGTATGGAAGTGGGGCGAGCCTCACCACCCCAACTGGAATGTCGGACTTGCCGGTGACGCTCAAGTTGGAGTTGACAGTTGGATCAAGAGCTCGTGTGCTGGACAAGCTGGTGAAGCAGAGGTTCTACAACAAGGTTGAGTGCTTCCTTGACTTTGCTATAACGAAGATGGACGTTCCTATTTCTCTCAAGAATTGCACGTATCATCGATCGTAGTTGCAGTTTTCCTGGTTGATGAGGATGAGGATGAATTGTAGCTAAATGGTAGTTTTGCAGGAATTATGAGCCATTGTTTAGCAGCAGCAACGGCTGTGTGGTATTGTGTAAAGATGAAATAGGAGAGTCATTTGTTGACATGTTTGTTCATAATCACTATCACAGTCTGCATGATTTATCTACTCTTATTTATGTTTTATCTCATATTTCATTTCACTATATAGTCGGACTTGTGTTGTTTTTTGTAGTTGAGTTGTATTTTGTAAGATGACATATTACTATTTTTTACTTCACTAATGAATAGTCTCTCTCCGTCATGTCGAACATTCGACATGGCTCGTTTTTTTCAGTTCGGTTATTTAGGAGAAATGTATAAAGTGATTAAATGAATAAAAAATTGGTAAAAGAATGGTATAAAGTGGATTAAGAAATAAAAAATAAGTATTATCCATATGTTTTGAAGAGATTATTATTTCTTTAAAAAATTGAATCATATTTAATAGGATAATCCAAAAAATACAGATGAAGTTCAATCGGTTGAGGCAAGTATATTATTAGACTACAAGATAAATCCGCAAGCTACTATTGCTTCATTGACGATCTTACTATCAAATTCCAACTCCGTTCGGTGCAGTCCTAGTTGCTTAATCCATGAAAGCGTAAATAGAAGAATTTGTTGAAACTTTAATTAGTAGTACTATTTCTGTAAAGGGCGTCTATTTTTGTCAGAACACATTTATTATATTCATGAAATATCTTAATACTATCTATTAGTTACTTTGGGTTTAATATTGGAAAATCAAGTAAGTTATATAATTAAATATGATTTACACATATATAATTAAATTATGAATGTACCTGAATTTCGCAAGAATGCTTATTGCTTTTTTTTAAAAAAAATAGTTAGTATTAATAACAACATTTATTGAAGCTGTAATAAAAAATGGCTCATGATATATATTCTTAAAAAACTAGTTGGGTTATATTCCACCATTTTTTCCAATTAAATACATAAATTTGAAGATCGCGTCATAGTAAACTTGAACCTGAGACATTTGACCTCATACATTAATCAATCTACCACTATACCAACACACGCATACACCAATTTCTTTTTTTCTTGTTTAGTAACTGTCAGTGGTCATGTTCTACACCCAAAATTAGGCATAAAATATAAATGGCCCCAACAAATCAAAAACAAAAATCAGGTAAAAAAAGAAATGAAAAGAAAAACAATTCTCAAATAAACAAAATAATCCATTACGACTATAAACCAAGGACTTAGACCCAAAATCTACAAAATGAAATAGGCCCATAATCAATGTAGAAACAACCTATTTCGTTTTTGCCTTGTACTTGAACAATGTATAGTGAGGAAGATTCTATCATCATCCCGAATTGGTGCTCCTACTTCACTTCCTTCCGTGATCTAAAAAGATTAATGGCTCTTTTTTTTTTTTTTCCTTTTTTTTCTTGTACTATCATCTGCATAGTGTGGCTCTTTGTACTATCATCTGTATAAAAAGATGAACCTAAAATGCCTATTTGTATTATCATCTGCATAGTATGGCTTGGTTGGAATGAGAGAATCTTCCAAAATAAGCCTTCCCATGTCAATCGTCTTGTTAAGAGAATGTTTACAAGCATAAATAAGTATGCATGAGTACAAATATGCATAAACAAAAGTTTTAATGGATAAAACTACTCACCAGATAAGGTATGTTTAATACCCACTTCTATAAAAATATATGAAATCTACCGAAATTTAAAGTGAAATGCCCTTGGACGTTGACAAATTTTGCAGAACTCTTGCACTCTTGTACTTGTTTTTTTTTTTTGATGAAATTAATTATTAACACTTATTTTACATTGAAAATTTTGAAAATTTGATTTTCCACACTGAAATTATGTTTTGACAAAAACAAACTAGTCGGTCAGAAAAGTATCAGTAGATCACCGACCAGCTAGTGCCTATAAATATATTCTATATATTTTATAAAATGAGTATTTTCCAAGTATAACTTACCAAAACGAATACTTTTAATCTTTCACTAAAAAGAAGTTATAGGGAGGATTCAATCATGATGATACACAAAGCAAAAGTCTCCTTTTTCTTGGGTTTATAAGGGTATGTATATCTATCATTCTAAATTTGTTCAAGGTTTGATAGCTCTTAATCAATTGAGATAGATTGTGGAGACATACTATTATTGCGTAAGTGTTTGATCTCCTAGTCCCATCGAAATCTGTGCCTTTTTGTTCTCGAATCCATATATACACTACACTAAAAACACTATCCATTTCATTCATTTTTTCTAACACAAAATGAGATGTTACTTATGATTTTGATCATCCAATAACACGTCAGCTCCACTACCACCAGTATTTTTGGTAACATTAGACAATGTAATTGTTCGTGTGTATATGATTGGAGAGAATCATATGAAAACATTTTATGATAGTATACAAATAAATTTGAACGCTTGATCGTAGATACATACGGTTATGAATGTTGTGTTTTTCTCTATTATTTTGAAAGTGTAAGTAAATAGAGCTTGTGGTTAATGATCTTACCAATCCGGGTAAAACCCACTCATTGATATTTCTATAGTGAATGTGTCAATTCTACAACAGGCGCGTTGGGGGGCTATTGTTTGAATTCCAGTAATAGATATAGTGAAAAAGTTTAATCAAATATACAAATACATATATTTGAATAAACGGATTGGCTATTTTGGTTGATATGTTTTAAGCTATTAATTTGGTCATAATAGTATGGGGTGGTCTCTTGTGTACGCCGCGCGCACAGTGAGACCCCCTAATTATTTTTTAATTAATTTTAATTATAATAATTAATTTAATAAAATTAAATTGTAATTTAATAAATCATAATTATGAATTAATAAATAATAATTTTAAATTAATAAACCATAATCATGTATTAATAAATCTTAATTTTGAATTAATAAAACCTAATTGAATTAATAAATCATAATTATGAATTAATAAATCCTAATTATGAATTAATAAACCTTAATTTTGAATTAATAAACCCTAATTATATTTAATAAACTCTAATTAGAATTAATAAAC
This sequence comes from Salvia rosmarinus, assembly GCA_036937905.1. Taxonomy (NCBI): domain Eukaryota; kingdom Viridiplantae; phylum Streptophyta; class Magnoliopsida; order Lamiales; family Lamiaceae; genus Salvia; species Salvia rosmarinus. The sequence goes on from CM072813.1 coordinate 6,680,495, forward strand.
CCTAATTTTGAATTAATAACCCTAATTATGAATTATTAAACCCTAATTATAAATTAATAAACCTTAATTTGGAATAATAAACCTTAATTTTGAATTAATAAACTTTAATTATGAATTAATATACCTTAATTGTGAATTAATAAACCATAATTATGAATTAATAAATTTTATTATAAATTAATAAAATCTAATTATCCTTATTTATCATAATTAATATATAATTATTTTAATAAAAATAAGGGTGAGTTCATAATAAGGCGAAGCTCACTCAAGCTTTTATCTTTTAATATTTTATTAGTACTAGTTTATAAATGTTGTCAAAGTAATAAAGTGATTTATGTACTATCAGTGACATTGATAAATATTTATTAGAAGAATGAATATATAATATATTAGCTAAATGAAATTTCACTCGATTTGAATAGAACTTACATTTGTCTAACAACATAATTCACCTACATCATTAATTAATATTTGATCAAATTAGCTAATTGAATAAAAATTGCAATCAGCTGCCAAAACCATGACTAAAGTGACAGCATTTAAAATGTGGGTTGAGTTGACCAATACTCACAAAGCATCAGACATCTTTGTTCCGAAAGGTGAAACTCTCCCTCTATGAGCCCTTATACCCCAACCTCATGAGAATATGAGGAGGTAAATCACGGTGAATCAGCGGCTAGGAAGTTATGAGAACTTTTCCTAGTGCCCAAAAGGAGCCACCCTAAAAAGGGTTAAACTCCACATTGCAGTTGATATGACTCGATCATTAGTTATTGTTTCAAATCATACTTAATCAATCGAAATTTAAACTCATGGGGTAATGAAGCATCATACATCTTTAATTATTATTATATATTCTCATTAAAAGCAATGAAGCAAAGAGAAGCCCAATCCTATATACCTATATTTGTGACATTTTATCTGGATCCTGTATCTCCCAATCGTTTATTTTACCCATTGACATTTCTATAGTGAATGTGTCAATTCTACAACAGGCGCGTTGGGGGGCTATTGTTCGAATTCCAGTAATAGATATAGTGAAAAAGTTTAATCAAATATACAAATACATATATTTGAATACAGATTGGCTATTTTGGTTGATCTGTTTTAAGCTATTAATTTGGTCATAATAGTATGGGGTGGTCTCCTGTGTACGCCGCGCGCACAGTGAGACCCCCTAATTATTTTATAATTAATTTTAATTATAATTAATTAATTTAATAAAATTTAATTTTAAATTAATAAATCATAATTATGAATTAATAAATAATAATTTTAAATTAATAAACCATAATCGTGTATTAATAAATCCTAATTATGAATTAATAAACCCTAATTAGATTTAATAAACTCTAATTAGAATTAATAAACCCTAATTTGAATAATAAATCCTAATTTTTGAATTAATAACCCTAATTATGAATTATTAAACCCTAATTATAAATTAATAAATCCTAATTTGGAATAATAAATCCTAATTTTGAATTAATAAACTTTAATTATGAATTAATATACCTTAATTGTGAATTAATAAACCATAGTTATGAATTAATAAAATTTATTATAAATTAATAAAATCTAATTATCCTTATTTATCATAATTAATATATAATTATTTTAATAAAAACAAGGGTGAGTTCATAATAAGGCGAAGCTCACTCAAGCTTTTATCTTTGAGTATTTTATTAGTACTAGTTTATAAATGTTGTCAAAGTAATAAAGTGATTTCTGTATTATCAGTGACATTGATAAATATTTATTAGAAGAATGAATATATAATATATTAGCTAAATGAAATTTCACTCGATTTGAATAGAACTTACAACATAATTCACCTACATCATTAATTAATATTTGATCAAATTAGCTAATTGAATAAAAGTTGCAATCAGCTGCCAAAACCATGACTATAGTGACAGCATTTAAAATGTGGGTTGAGCTGACCAATACTCACAAAGCATCAGACATCTTTGTTCCAAAAGGAGAAACTCTCCTCTATGTAGGGGTGAGAATCGGACGGGATCGGTCATCAGTCCCGAGTCCCAAGTCCCAAAATTTGCATTTTTGTGTCGGTCGATCGGGACTTGGACCTCGGTCCGAAAATGTTCAATTTTTTAGTCCCGTCCCGATCCCGGTCCCGAATTTAAATGTCCCAAAAGTCCCGAAAGTCCCGAATGTCCCGAAATTACCCCATAAATCCCGAAATTACCCGAAAATCTCAAAACTACCCGAATTTATGAGTGGGAGAATTGAAGAAAACAAAGTATTGATTTAATTCAAAAACATATATAATCGGGACTCAGGATTTCCCGAACGGGACTCGGGACTCCCGATACCCGAACATATAAATTTCCCGATCCCGGTCCCGATCCCGAACCCGTAAATTTCGGGACTCCGGGTCCCGAATCCCGTCGGGACTTGGGTCGGGACGGGAATTTCCCGAGTCCCGGTCCCAAATTCTCAGCCCTACCTCTATGAGCCCTTATACCTCAACCTCATGAGAATATGAGGAGGTAAATCACGGTGAATCAGCGGTTAAGAAGTTATGAGAACTTTTCATAGTGCCCACAAGGAACCACCCTAAAAAGAGTTAAACTCTCACACTGCAGTTGATATGAATCGATCATTAGTTATTGTTTCAAATCTGTTAGCTCTTAATCAACTGAGCTAAACTCGTGGGGTAATGAAGCATCATACATCTTTAATTATTATTATATATTCTCATTAAAAGCAATGAAGCTAAGAGAAGCCCAATCCTATATACCTATATCTGTGACATTTTACCTGGATCATGTATCTCCCAATCGTTTATTTTATGCTATGGATGGAAGTCATCTAATTAGACTATATTTATTCTTGACCATCCAACAACCTAATCAACTACTCTTTTAATATTTAATTAATTTCTTTATCCTCCACATACATAATCTTCCTCTTAATCCAATCATATTAATTTTTAGTGATTTATCCCTAACCACCCCAATCATCCAACCACGATATTAGAATTATTATTTTATTTTTGATCTTAATATAATTATTTTAAATAAATATAATTAAAATAAACTTAAGTTATAGAGAAAATTGATAATTTGCATAGAAATTGAATATTATAGGTCTTAAAATGAGAGAATTTTAGTGTATGTATAAATATATCAAAATTGGTCTCAATTTATAGAGAACAAAATAATATGCATTTTAGTATTTTTTATTTTATATTTTATATAATATATAAAACATATTATAATTTTATCTTAAGATAAAAAAAACTAATGAACCAATGGGATGAAAACAAGTGTCTCCATCCCATTGATTGCAAGATGAGACCATGGGTGGGTTTTTTTAAAAACTAATCGTGATTGGTTGGTTCATTGTATTTTATAATTCGTTTATCTTTTCTTTTAATCATCAATCCAACCAAATTTGTTGTGCGATAAAGGTAGTCTAAGACAAGTATCACAATAAAGAGATTATCGAGCTATCTTTTACGATGTTGATTATATGCTAAAACTATAATTATTTTATTTTTTGAAATAAAAAAAAAAAAATTGTTATTATTTCAAGGAACTATTTGATCATTATTTTTATTGAATAGTATATATTACATTCTTTTTATCATACGGGAGAAACTTGTGTAACACTTCTATCCATAATCGATCCATACCTCTTATTGGGCTCTAAATCCTGTACCCAAATAAAATCATCATTTTCTCTCTCTTTTCTTTTTTGAGAAAACATATATTCATAATCTTAGACCAACTTCAACCATACTTCAAGATTGCGTAGACTGCTATTCTAGCAATAGAAATCATCTCCATCTACGGCTATTCTGCACGGTATTTTAGAGGGATAAATAGTACACCCAGATATAGCAAGGTTGCTCGCTAATTTTTGTAAGTTTTATGTTTATTTTAACCAATTTGTATTTAATCCTAAATATCATGATGATATGAAGAATTTATTGTTAAATCATTATATTACGTGTAATTTCACTAATAATATATTCAATTTTAATTTAATAATATTAGATATTTAGTATAAATATAAATATATATTATACAAAATACGATATACAATTTTAGATAAAAATTAATTCAATATCAAAAGGTACAAAATAAAATATTTCATTGTAGACTAAAAATATAGAATTGATGGGTTGGAGATAAACATTATATCACTATTCTATATCAATATACTCTACAATAGTAGAAGGTTAGAAATGTGTTAATGTAAAGTGTTATCTCAACCGTAATGGTTAAGAGTTTACATTAAAATCAGAGTGGCCATATATTAGAAGTACAAATTAAATTAGAATTACAGTAATTATATATAGTTAATGTGCTTATTCTTGAAATCCATGTTATTACAAATTTGGGGATAATAATAGCAATGACCAAGAAGCCACTCCGAAAAATGCGCAACTTTCTGTCACATTTCAAGAAAAATATACTTTCACAATTCACAAAGCAAATATCAGATAATTTTTTTCTGAACTAATTATTCCAAAAGATATTGTCTCTCATTTAACCAACCAGCTTCTTGAATGTTCCCCAAAAAATATATTTCAATTACTTGTAAGACCATCTCCAATACTTAACACTAAATTCAACTTCATTTTGCAGTAATTGTCACATCAAACAGTAATTCATCTCCAACACATAAACTCAAATTTTAACTCAAAAGAATATTCTCTATATATTTATTCTCATACCATTTTTTATACTTTTGCAAAATAAACCTTTCAAAACATATAAATTGTAATAAATCAATAATTAATATTAGTATTTATTATCCATGAGTTAATACTATATGAATATTTTAAAATTACAAATTAGAATAAGTTAAATAATTAAAGTTTAATCATTTTAGAATAAAATGAAACAAGATTATAAGAATAAAAAATAAATAAACAATATTGTCAATATTTTAATGTACCATAATTCAAAAAAAAGAAAAAAAAACAGCAGCAACTCAAACGTGAATACCATTTATTGGGTTAATCCATTTAATGGGCTTTAAACAACTATTGCAATCTCTATGAAGCCCAAGAAAAGCCCAAACTAATTAATATAAAATTACCCTAATTAACATTAATTGTCTTCTTCTTCTCCATTTGTTTCCAGCGACTGCTACAGTTCTTTCTTCTCTACAATTTTTTTTTTCTGATACACAAAATAAATTATCAATATGTAGGTGGATTATTTTGCAATATCATCAATATAAAAAAGTGATTTGAGTTTAGCTACAGTGTAAACGCAAAAATGAGTTTGGAGGAGAGAGAAACTTCATCAAAACTCATTTTGAGTTTGGATTTGCAGGTATGTTGGAGATAAATATTGACTGCAACAGTTGGGTTGGAGATGACCTAATGTCACATTGTAGGCTGTAGCCCAGATACCATATAATTCTCCATGCTCGTACTAAGTCTCACTTAGACGTTGCAACTCTAAAATAATTGCAAGATTAGTATCGTTTGGAACTTTTTGGTGAACTTTTTATTTTTAAGTATACTCTTATACTAATGGCTCCTTTTCTACTAATTAATTAAGGTTCTGTTAATTTGTGAACAATTTTCTAAAACGCACGAGACTTGTAATTTGAATTGAGTTTTGAGTGGCGTCTCAACATTATTATTGAGAGAGCAATGATTAACAGAACAATACATGTGCAGAGAGCTAGGTCAAATGAGTATATCTTTGGCATATAATCATAAATATTTTACTAGTTCGTCCAAAACCCTACATTTGCTTAAAATTGATTACGTATTTGAGTCAAGTTACTCCATACAAAAAAAAAAAACTTTGAATGGCAGATAACTCCTTTGGTATTCGTCACCATGCATTTTTGCATATTTGATCACTTATTTAATATGTATGTGAGAAATACATTTTGGAATTCAACTAATTCAATTTTAGTTTTGGATTTCAAATTATATATATATAGGAGATGGATCAGGTAGGAATGGATAATTTGGTAGGAAATGGGAATGAATCTGGGCCTTTGATTCGTTGGATCAATGATTGAGATTTAATTTCGGTTGTGCTATATAGTTTTGTGTTTGTGTGCTACACATATTATCATGCAAAAGACTAGAACCCTTCTTGTCTACATCATGAATGAAAGATGTGCTAAACTAATATATTCAAAGATATGTGCTACTGAAGAGATGAAATATGTGCTAAACTAACACGCAACATAAGTAATTCGATTGTCTACACAAATATGAAAGATATACTAAACTTACATATCTATTTTGAGTGATGCTATTCTACCATAATGCCACCGACCATAATCAACTTTATTAAATAAAAAAATCATTTATTTAATTTTTTGATCTATTAAAAAAATGCTTTTACATTAAAACTATCTTATGGAATTATAATTTTGCACCTATCGAATGAAAATTTTAAATTTAAATTTAAATTTAATAATTTAATATTTTTCAGAATAGGTGGAAAAATGGTGTGTGTGCCACCATAATGTAACAGATAAACTTTATTGATCTATTTTTATTTCTTATATATACTTATTTCCATTCTTACATGAACCATCCCATATATATATATATATATATATAGATTAGCATTTCTTGTTTATTTTGGAATATTGGATTTGTAATTCATGTCACAATCTTGATTTGTTGGTTGTCTTGTATCTCTTAAGTTTGTATGGCGATCATGAATCGCATCATGCTTATTCCAATAACTTTAAAATTCGCACTTTATAAGTCGTTAGATTAAAACAACTTTGTCTGTATCTGACGTATTTTATTTCATTTAAAAATTACAAAACACCTTTTTTCAATATAAAAAGAACCTAACGATGATTTTTGTCCCTTTTCGAATGGGGATATGCAAATTGCAAGCAGACCGTCAATTTCTATTATCTCTACATTTGTTTTAGATTACTTTTGGTAACACAATAAATAGTTTTGTGTTCCATATATTATATCATAACATATTATATGTATACGATAACGCTACCCATACACAGATATTATAATGTGACGAATCGTTGATTCATTTTAGAAAAGAAAATCCAAATTGTATTATTTATTAATTTTTATTCTCTCATTTTCTGAAAATTATGGCTGTTTCAGTCATAATATAGTGGTGCAGGACTGTCTCATGCACTATATAAATATATGTTTATATATCATTTATGTATTTATTTGCAGGACCTCATTTTTGTGTGGAAGAAAAGAAAACAAACAAAAGGATAGTTGCACGCCTGTGGTTTTGGAATTCGCAAGCATATCAATCATTCAATTAAAAAGTGGAATTGACAATGAAATGCACGAAATAAAACATGGATTGAGAATAATTTCTTTTCGAAAGGACTACATTGTTAGTTTTATGTAATTCCTAAAACTATTTAATTTGTTGCACCAAAGTGCATATTAATACAGCAATGTGCCAAAAGTAGCACGACATTAGTAAGAATGGGTTAATAATTATTATATATTTTTGCCAACATTTTAATCAATTAATTAGATGTTTGTTCACAAGTCCGACTTCTGAATCAAGTGGAGACATTTGAGTGAGAAACGCCGGTTTATTGCATAAAAACTATAGTTGAAATAATGAAAAGTAAGTTAAAGTAAAACTTGTTAAGTAGTTAGCCTTAATTCCATTAAATCAGTGAAGTTATATTTGCCAACTCGCTTTTTTAACAATATAGAGCACTTAAAGCATTTATTCATCCATTAATATAGTTGAGAATAATACCCTAGTTCGACCCCTACTTATATAAGAAGGGATATCGTCTACTCCTATGAACTATAATTAAATATTCTAGTTTATTTTCGTACATCATTCAATGCATATATATTGGAGGATATCAAATAATTTTTTTTCTTAAGAACCAATGCACTTTATATATATAAAGTTATTGCACAATGAAATATTGATGAGCATTGTTATTTTTTGCAAGTACTCAATTGTTCATTAGTTTTATACATAAAATACAATGATTCTTAGGTTCTTACGGAAAATAGGTTTTTCATTATAATCCAATCCTATATAGACTCGAGCCTCTAGTAGTATATAGTACTCAATCTCACAATTTGATCATGTTTATCTAATGATTGAGGTATTTTGCATTTTTTAAAGCTTTAAAATTTTTAACAGTAAGATGGTATTGAACACAAACATGTATGATGTCGAATAAAAATATGCATTATAGCTTGATTGCTCCAAATTTTCTTCTCTTATTTTGGCCTATTTTTGTTGCTTCTGACCGTGAGGATCCATTAGTTGATTAAATGTTGATTGTGTCAAATTTTCCCGTTGGTTATGCTTTTATTTAGTTTTTGTTTATTGTTTTTTGTTGTTTTATCTAGTTGAATTTACGAATATGATGGATGATTGTTTCGTTTACTTTGATTTGTCACCTTAATGACTCGATCTGACTACCAACGATGTGTTCAATTCATGACGAATGGTTGATGCAATTTCGTTGGAAAATTTATTAATTAAAGAAAGGGGTCGATGGTGGAGGCTATGGTAGTTTCTGAAGGCTGATTTGGTCGGATTTTGAGTGGGAACGAGTGAGAGAAATCCAAAGAATTGGGGAAGAGCTTTGTGTAGATTTGAGAAGAGAGAAATAGAGAGATGCAAAAATGAGAAATATGCATCATTAAACATATTACTGAATAAACTAACAAAGATATATGTATTTGCAAATCTATTTATGTAGCCAAACAATATCCTGCATATAATAATAGAAAAAAAAATGTGTTGTCATGTGTCCCCCATCTAGAGCATCCACAATAAATTATCCAAATTTAGTTCTACATACTACCTAAGGCATTATATACGTGTGAAATTATGGCTAATGTATATAAAGTTAACATGTGAAATTATGGCTAATGTATAAGTGTATTATATACATGTACAACACATATAAAGTAATGAATATGTATACAATTTTTTTTTTGGTCAATTAATACATAAATTTTAAAGGTCACACACGGTGGACTCGAACCCAGACCTTGGCATCGCAAGATTAACCACTCTACCACTAGGCCAACACACACACACGAATATGTATACAATTGTGCACTTGATAGTGTAACAAGGCATTGTGCATTTACTTTAAGTAAAATGCACATATGTATACATATGTATTACTTTATACGTGTTGTGTATTTATATAATATACTTATGCATTGTTCTACAATTTCATACGTTAAGAGGTACATGTGCATAAACTCATATAGAGAGAAAGAAAGAGCGAGAGAGATGAATGATATATTAGTCACCTTCCGTGAACACCGCTCACGTTAGTCTATAATAGCAAAAAAAAAATGGTTTTATACATTTATTTTGATTCTAAAACCTCATAAATTATTATTGACATAAAAATGTTATAAACTACAGAAAAATCAAAGCTCGTTTCAATTTTTATTCATTTATTTAAAATTAAAGGAAAAAAATGAAATAAGCTTTTATTTTTATGTAATTTATAAATAAAATTATGCCAATAATAATTTCTAAGATATTAGAATCAAAATAAATATATAAATAAAATATAATTACATAGACAACGTGAGCAATGCTCACAATACTTTCTCTCTTTCTATAGATATACAAAAGTTGACTAGCATAAAATTCTTCTCTCTCTCTATATATATAGACTTCATATTGTTTATATATAATTAGAGGGGAACATACACAATTTTCTCGTATACATACACTATTTTGTTTATGAGAATCTAATTTTCAGTTTAAAGAAAATGAGGTGAAGTAAAATAAACACGTCAGATTATTAGTTCGAAAGAAAGAAAAAACAAATAAATAAAATAAAAACCAAAACAAGAAAGACAAAAAGAAAGATAATATGCTATGCAGTTATGTATGGCTAGCATGCTAATCTAGTGTGATGATCTGGTTTTTTGTTTGACGGCTATCTCCATATACAACTTTCGAGGAGATAATTTATTATATTATTGCTCCAACACAATCGTGCTTAATTAACTTCTAAATTTTTATGAGAGATTTAGAAAAAAAAAATTATATTACCTTATGGATATCAATAGCACATATTAAATCTTTTAAACTCCTCATCGAGCATGTGGTGGTCTCCTCATCGAGCATGTGGTGGTCTCATTCCATAAAAAATCCACTAGGTACCTTTTTTAATGACAAAAGTTCCATTATCCCTTATTGACTTTTCCTTTTCCCCTGATTTTGCCAAACTAGTCTTAGGGTGTTTTGCTAAGCTTATTTTAGAGAGTTTATAAGCTCTAAGTGTTTATAAAATATTTTAAGAGCTTATAAGAGGTAATGTCTCAAGTGCTTATAAGTTGTTAAAGTGTTTGAATAATAGATCTTATAAGCTAGAGAAAGAATCGTGAGTTAGAGAGAGAAAATCATAATTAGAGAAATAAAATTGACGATAGATGAAATTGATAGTGTATATGTAGGAAATAACGAACTATAATAAGGTTATTTTGGTAAATTTATGGTTGCTTATAAGTTTATGAAAAAATAAGTTAGGGTTGACCAACTTATTTTTAGGGGAAATATAATTTGTTGGAGCTTTATTTTCACAAATTATAAACTGTTTAGGAACTTATTTTGCCAAACACTTTATAACAATTTATAAGCTCCTAAACAACTTATAAATTGTTTTAAAGAGCTTATAAGCTCAGCCAAACACGCTCTTAGTCTAACCGTGACAGTGGAGGAATTCACACGGCGATACGCATATGTGATTCTTTTTTTGTTTTACTCTTAATAAAGTTGATGCAGTTTAATTGACCCGATTGAGTAGGAAGTGTGTGGAGCTAAAATGCTCCAAATCCGAATTCCAGAACTGCCTAATCCTTGAACGAAAAACATATCTTATCATTAACAAAATTGAAGATATTTAGAGGGTATTTGGCTGAGCTTATAAGCTTCTTAAACATATCTTATCATTAATAATTTATAAGTTGTTTATGAACTTATAAGCTATCGTATAATATTTGATAAAATAAGCTCTCAAACAACTTATAAACTATTAAAATAGGCTCTAATAACTTATAAATTCCCCAAAACATAAGTTTCTAAACCCCCTCTTATTTTTTTATAAACTTGTAAACTCTTGACACATTATATCTTGTAAGCTCTTCAAATATTTTATAAACTAATGAATCTTATAAATTGTCTAAAATAAGTTTAGCCAAACATCCCCTTAGTTTAATAATAGGCTAGTTTTGAAAGTTGTATTGCAACTATAAACTAAGATATATACAACCTTTTTTTTTACAACAATCAACCTTTTTTTTACCGTAAGTTTATTTTTCTTGAAATACTCGAAATATGTTTTGCGAGCAAAAATTATGTCCCTTTGATCACAAGAGTCCTTTTCTTAGAAAAAACTTTTTAAATGTCATTCCCAAGCAATTATTTGAAAAGAAAAATATTTCAAGTACCTCATGGTTAATTTGATCCATCTGTCACCGTTTCAAGTGGACATTAATTATTCATGTATATCACTTCATTAATGTACTTTATGTATATGTACACTACCCATCCAATGCAATAATCTAACTAGTATCCAATATATATGGTGTGTATTAACGACCCGCAATAATCTAGCTAGTATCCAATATAACACAAAATTTTATGATTAAAAAACTAAAAGCCAAAACTACACCTTTTACTAACCAATCTCTCTCTTTTTTTAAAAGGGCAAAACTAAGATTTCACAAAATCTCAATGAAATGGTGTTAAAAATTGTATTTCCTAAGGTAATGATCTTCAATACTTTACTGCGCACTCAAAATACAGCAAATAAACAATTCAAAAATAACTATGCATGTATACCTATTTTGCGTTTTTATGACTTTTATCTCTCCTCCAAACGCACAAATGTGTTTGCACTGTTCACAAATACATTTCATTTGTAGTTGAAAATTACAAACTAATCCATTGATTGAGGATGAATATGTAAAGAGTATTCTTTTAGTTAGAATTTAAGTTTGTGAATTGAAAATGAATTATTATTTGATGAAACAGTTACTACAAATAAGGTTAAAAGTGGACGTGGAGTATTGGAGATAGACTAATCATGCAACGAGAGCTTAGTCAGCTAAATGCCGTTAGTTAGCCTTATATGGGGCACTTTTGCTCTAAACATCGTTAGTTTTCATTTTCCAGACTAAAAATATAAATAAAATATAAAATGTAAGAGTGTAATGATCGTACCTATATCCTTAAAATTAAAATATCAAATAATGTAGGAAAACATCAAATTCTGCTAACATCTTTGTCTTTACTACACGAAATTATGTTAGTTACAACATCAATTGACTAACAGGCAATTATCTACTGTTTAAAAATCTTGAGACATATTTGATCTTATCAAATGTGCATACGTAACTTGATTAAAATCTTAAAGGTTTCTTGTACTCGAACTACGTACGAAATTCTGCAAATAATAAATGAACTAATGAGAAGTTTTGCCTGCAAGTTTCAACTTTCTAAGTTGTTGGCAACTTACATATATTACATAATATTATTATGGATAATCTTGTATAACAGTTTTGCCAACAGGAATGAGCTGGACCTTATAACTTTTTATGAAGATTTTAGCTCTCAACTTCAACTATGATTCCAAAATTTCAATATTTTTCAAGAAAACTTGTAGGTGTTGGTCCAGATTAAAAAATATCTCTGCCTACCAAAATTTTATCTAACACGGAACATTATAGTCATTCCATGATGTCTAAATGATTGATAATTTAGATGACGATCAATTACAAAACAAATCTCATCTCATGCATGTAATATATTTATTGGGGTAATAATATACACAATAAAATATCAAGCCCATCATCGGTGGATAAGGTGACACATGATAATAGTTGATTATTAATTTACACGGGAAAAGAAATGCAAGGACAAGATGAAGCTAAATAAATAAAATAAATATATAAATAATAAGAATTGACTCCAATTACATAGACATAGACACGACTACAAAAGTCGCCTTCTTAGGCAATCACATGCATTTGTATCTTTCTTCAAATGGGTCCTCCAGATATTATTCATTTTGCTATAATCAATCAATCAAATAAAATTGCAGAACATATCAGAGATGTCAGTTGCTACTAACTTAGGGGGTGTTTGGCTAAGCTTATTTTAAAGAGCTTATAAACTCTAAGAGCTTATAAGATGTTTCAAGAACTTATAAGAGGTAATGTTTCAAGAACTTATAAGTTCTTAAATTGTTTGGATAATTGATCTTATAAGCTAGAGAAAGAATCGTGAGTTAGAGAGATAAAATTGACGAGAAATGTTTTGGTAGTGAATATGTAGGAAATATCGAACTATAATAATGTTATTTTGGTAAATTCATGGTTGCTTATGTTCATGAAAAAATAAGTTAGGTTTGAGCATCTTATTTTTAGGGGAGCTTATAATTGTTGGAGCTTATTTTCACAAATTATAAAGTTCGCTTTGAGTTTATTTTACCAAACACTTTGCAGAATTATATAAGCTCCTAAACAACTTATGTTCACCAAACACCCTCTTAGTTCATCAATTATAATTTTCTCTCGGAAATCAATGTACACTCGAACCTCATCATTTTTTTACCAACAAAAAGTTATACATATAACTCTATATAGAGTAGGGTTAACGTGAAAATCATTTTTATCGTGAGAATCAAAAATGATGAATTCACTGTGAAACTTGATGAATCCGTCGTGAAAGTTATTGAATCCAAAAATATCCAAAATTTTGGAATTTTCGTCCCTTATGAGATTCGAACCAAGGTGAAAAATATCGATTTTTTTGAATTCAGTAACTTTCCCAATAGATGATGCATTAACTTTCTTAGCGAATTCATTTTGTTCATAATGAAACTTTATGATTCTTAGTTCTCACGTTAAAAATGATTCTTATTTGAACTTAACTCATATATATATATATACTCAACGAATTGAATTCCATCTACTAACAGAGAGGGCTCGTTATCTATTGCAATTTTATTCTTAATTGTCACAGAGTCCAACTGTGCGGACAACCGACTTCCCAACTTGGTTGAGGGCCGGGCATAAATACTTTTGATTCTTCTCGAGTTTATTAATAATATTTTCCCTTCAAAAAAATATTGATTTAATAAAACGAACTTTGAAATTAATTTACATTATTCTTTTCATATCATTAATTAGTTGAGCAAGATTCCCCATTTTTTAAAAACCCTTAAATTTGTAAGGTAGAGAATCTCCATCATATATATCACTGCATCACTCTCTCCACCCAAAATCCGAACACAAACAGCAAACACACTATTCCATCTTGTTGATGAATGTCCCATGATTAACTAACTCCATTAACACCAACTGAAGCTAGCTAGTCAGTTTACAAAGCTCAAAACTCGAATATACAATTAAAATAAAAATCATTATTCAGAATTTCAAAAATGATAATATCAATCAGTTTCTCCTCCCTGCGGAATTATGTCAGGAGATATATTCGTCACCACAATGGGACTTCTAACTATACGTTTACCACCGGATTCAACCCAACTCAACGAGCCATAAACAATGGAGTTATTCCTCATCAATCTCGGATCTTCAACTCTCACAATGAAGCTCTTCTTCTCATTCTCTTCACTAAACTCCAACTTCTCCGGCAAAACTGTGACGTTTAATCCACCTGTAACAGTCAATCTAGCAGTGTAAACCGATTTCACATCTCCAACATTAGTCACAGTTCTATAAAACTCCTTAACTTCGATTCCGCCTGAATTCTTCTCATCATAAACATGGAAGAAGGCGATGAATGATGGGTAATTGAGGTGGAGCGACGGATTCGAGCAGTTGTAGGAAGTCGATCTCGTCACTGACTGAATCTGTTTGTCAGTGAAGTTCAACGCGCACATGAGGTTGATATAATCGTCTCTCCCGGCGTCGTAGACGAGGCCGGGATCGAGTGCCCTGTTCGGGTCCACGTGGCCAGCGCCCATGTCGAGGGGCGTGGCGGCTTGGTTATTCAGTCCTAAATCCTTGATGGGGTTGTAAGTGTTGTCCTGGGCATTCGCCGTGGTCATCATCGCCGACCGGATAGCCGCGGGGCTCCACCCTGGGTGGGCCCCCCTCAGCAGGGCCGCCACGCCCGCCGCGTGGGGGCACGACATGGACGTCCCTGATATAATATTGAAGCTGCTGTAAACTTCTCCTGATTCCACTTGCGCCACAGGAGAATTCGTTGGCCATGAGGCGAGGATTTGGTCGCCTGGCGCCATGACGTCGGGTTTTAGGACTAAGGGGCAGCTCGGGGACGGGCCCCTCGAGCTGTAGCTCGTGAGCTTTGGTGAGGGTTTCGTGCCGACAACTGTTTGTTGGAAATGCAGGCTTGCTGTGGGTGATTCGGATGAATTGTTGATGTAGTCGAGGATTTTGGTGCCCTGTTCGAGCTGAAAGAAGACTGCCGGGAAAGACGATTCTGTGTAGAATGAGAGGTCGGTGGTGTTGGTGATAAACACGCCACCGGCGACCTTGGCCTTGCTGGCATAGTAGACCTGCTCGCTTAGAGTGTCGTTCGTGTCGACGCAGACGATGATGTTTTTGTTTCCGACGGCTTTGAGTGATTTCTCATCTATGCATGATTTAGGTAAGATTAAGGGGTATTCTATGGCAGAGTAGTTACCGGGATAGAGCGACATGCCGGTGACAGAGACACCGTTTGCTAGCACGACAGCGCCATGGAATTCTCTATCGATTGTGGAGGCGGCGACGTTGAGGACCCACGGCGTGCCGTTGTGGAGGGTCGCGAGGAACGGGCCTTCGTTGCCGGCCGAGGTGGAGACGAAGATACCCTGTTCCATGGCTGCAAATGCTGCTATTGCTATGGGGTCAGAATACAGGGGAAGGCCGTCTATGCCTAGGGATATGGAGAGGACATCCACACCGTCGGCGATCGCCCGGTCGATGGCAGCGATGATGTCGGAGAGGAGGGATCCCTCGTCCCACAGGGCCTTGTACATGGCGACGCGGGCCTTGGGCGCAGCCCCCCTGGCCGTGCCTGGGGCGTAGCCGAAGAAGGAGGCGCCGGCCACTGCGCCCCCCGCTGCCGTGCTCGACGTGTGGGTGCCGTGGCCATCTGTGTCGCGCGCAGAGTTCATCGTGATGGTGAGGTTTGGGTACTTTGCCAGTAGGCCTTTGTTGAAGTAGCGGGCGCCGATGAGTTTGTTGTTGCACAATGATGAGTTGAATTTGGTGCCGCTCTCGCATGTGCCTTTCCATCTTGATGGGATTTCGCCGAGCCCAGCGTCGTTGAAGCTCTGGCTCTCAGGCCAGACTCCGGTGTCCACCATGCCGATTATGATGTCGTGGCCGTACCCCGAGGCGGGCCATAAACCGTGATCATCGTTGAGGCCGAGGAATTGGTTGGAGTGGGTGGTGTCGAGCTTCACCGTCATGTCTCGGACTGAGGAGACGTAGCCGGGGGCGGTGGTGAGGGATTGGAGCTCGGAGGGGGAGAGGAGGGCGGTGAAGCCGTTGATGGCATTGGTGTAAGTGTAGATGAGTTTGGATGATGAATATGAAGATGGTTTGATTGTGTTTTTCTTGGTATTGGAAATTGATGAGAGTGTGGTTAAGTACCAATTGTGGTGAGTAGAGAAGGCTTTGGGCATGGCTGAGGAATCCATGTGGATAATGTAGGTATCAAAATCTGCAAAAATAATGGACATCAACTGTGGAAGCATGATCAAAACTAAACACAACAATGTGTGGAGAATTGGCATCTTTGTGTAGTGAAATTGGTTGCTGCGTAATTCTTGGAGCACTTATATGTTGTATGGAGAGAGGGCTTCAGACCCCACCTCAAATTGTCTCCTTCATTTCGGAAATGGGTTAACGTTTTTGCCCATTAAATTGGAACTTAGTCGTCCAATACGAATCTTCCAACTATTAAATTTATCAAATAATATTTATTACTAAAAATTGAAGACGGAAAAGTTTACATATTCTTAGAATCTGATCACGAAACAATCAAGTCTAACAATTAGTTATAAACAGACAACTAAAAATTAAACAAAGCTCGTTTGTTCCCAAATACAAATATGAGATAAAAAGCATGATATGTTTGCCTATGATGGAGTATATTAATATCATGTTTGGTAGGATATTCTAATATATCTACAATACATATTTTATTATTTGATAAGATGTATTGAAATCATCTATAAAATTTCAGTTCCTAAAATGTCATCTTTTAATTATATACATTTAATCGATGTTATAGAGTTAGTTTAGTCTAATAATAAATCAATATATGCAAATATGCAATAATCAAGTTTTGTATTACGTATCCTACTAGATAGAATTACATAAATTTGTATAATACAGATTGGGCATCTGTTTTATAAATAACTTTGTGCTTTGAGGCATGCTGGCATGGTGTCATATGTATATTACACCTTATCATCCAAGGGATGTTTAATCCTAATCAATAATATAAAAAATAAACTAAAAAATATAAAAACTGAAATTGAATTAATAAAAAAAGTGATTGAGGAATATATATGAAACACCAGAAAGTGAGATGACGAAACTCTATTTAGCTAATAAATACTATGGTGTCATATGGACCTCAAGATATAGGAAGCAGCCACTACTTTTGTACCTTTGTGATGGAGCTCAAAATAATTTAGCAAAATGTTTATAGAGTGCTGCTGTGAATATAATTTTTCATTTAATTATATATATAGAAGCTACGATGAATGAGCTGGAAATCCTTTCATTAATTAATTAATCTGTGTAATATTGAGTGTGAAAAGAAAAAATATGTACGTGAAGGAAATAATAAGTTGGTATGCTGTCCCAATCCCACTTGGTTTTGAATTTTTGTCTTGGTAGCTATGGGCATTGCTACTATGAAGATGGAACAAATTAGGCTCTACCACCAATCATGGAGTTAAAAATTCTAATTTGTGAAGGGAATCTACAAAGGCTAAGTAGATAAATTGGTGATGCAAATATCATATATGTAGCATAATGGCCAAAAGATATTATCCAGTTAACGACTTGGATTGTAATTTCAAGAAATGGAAATATTAATTCCTTTTATTTCTAAAGGAATTAAAATCAATAGAAGTATCAAATTAGTGTGCGAAAAAAACAATCAAATTTGAATTTAACACAAACTCATGTTGTGTGTGTGACAGTGTGTGTGTGTGGAGAAACTATGTTAAAATCTCGACAGATCATTCTTGCAATAATTTCTCTGAAAGTTAGTAGACTAAATAAGAACTGAAATTCATGACTTTTGGGCTTATATAAATGGCTTGAAGTCATAAACTCAAGGTGTTAGATTGTTTCTTCTTTTTTACCATTTTAGATCCTAGATACATAGATAATCTATATTTTGGATAAATTAATCCAAAAGTCAGTGGCGAAAACTTGATTCTAATTATTTTATGGTAGGGTAATTTACGAGTTTTGATTTGTCTCTTTAAATATAATTGGAAGCAGACTTGAGCCCAGAAAAAAGACTAGAAGAATTGGACCTCCTGTATCAAAGTACGAAAACGAAATTAAATCTGAAAGGCTCTCCAAAAAAATCTTACGCCTAGTATTTATTTTTATCTTTTATAGATGAATATACATTGTTTATGTGAAAATTTATGTGTATTAGTTAGTAGTTTAGTAGTAAAGATTGAACTAGCAGAGAATGTGTGCATTACACACAATTCATGAAATTCACATTAATCAATTATTAGAGTTAGATATTGTTAAAAAAATAGGATTTAAATATATAATAGGAGTGTCAATTCTTTCTTTGGATGGATTATTGCATACCTATAAAAAAAATTATAACTTCTCCATCAGAGATCAAATATGTTTTGATGATCTTAAACTTTTCGGACAAAAGTAACTCATACCATCATTGAATAACTTAACCCAATAGTGAATCAAATTCAAGATTTTTCTAACATGCTAAATATGCAATAAAATTTTAGTAAATTAGCAATTCAAAAGTTTTGAATTTAACTTCGGATTTCGTGCTTTTTAAGAAAGGGTACTTGAATCAATGGAACAATTATTTATTATTTGTAAAGTTTTAACCAATTATGTTAAATAACTTGACCTTGTGCAAGAAAAACCAATATTATATATCAGAGATAATATATATATATATATATATATATATATATATATATATATATATATATATAGAGGATATGGATCAAATGAGAACTCAAATGTTTTGGAGAAATGAGAACTAATTTTACGAGATCTAGATGCATTTAGTGGCTAGGATTATATTATCTAATTATACCGCTTTTAATCATTATATTCAATATAAGGATAGTTATGTAATATACACTAGTTAAGTCAATTAGTGATCCCTACAAATATGGGATTATTCTAGATATATTAGGTATCAATTTGATTATTTCCATATCAGTTATTTTTTATTTCCAACTCCTAATTTTGACAATTATCGTCTTCATTTATTTTTGCATATTTTTCCAACTTATTTCATGATTTTATATGTGCATCTATAGTTTTCTGATTTTTGAAATTAAATTAATAATTCAGTATGTGTTTTTGCGTGCATTTTTAGTTTACTAGTTCTCCATGAATTAAGGTTACAGATTGTTATAATTGTCAGGTTTCGTATTTATATCTTATTAATATTTATGTCATCTCCAATGTCTCATCATATGCGTGTTGTTATGTTGGATATTCATTATAGTGTTGTGCAAAATATTGTAATCCTTTATAAGTTTGTTTTTGAACTATAATATTGATTATATGATTTATGTTTTTTTATTAATCATTTTGAATTATTGTTTGCATAGCAATAATAACATAATGCATTATTTATATTTTTTTTATGCACAAAATTATCATTTGCATGTTGTTAATAAGAAAGTTTTAACGTGAATATGCCACCAAATACTTCACACATTTGAATATATTAAGGTTTCATGTGAATAAAAATATCTTCAGATATGTTGGTTTATGCAATTACACTACCGAATAACATAACATAAACAATGCATAAATTACATAATTATGTGAATAATTCTTGATATCGATTAATTACATCATAACCTTCGTGGGCGGACCCTGTTGCTGTATCAGGGTGCGTTGTCGACGAGTCTGGTTTTTTGGGAATAATTCTTGATAAATTTATGCATTAGATTCTATATGCCTTTAATGAATCGTTATGTAGAACATCCAATACATATATGAATGGTCAACGTACAACAAATGTTACTTTATTTGTATACTGCAAACATTAGCATGATCTGCATAACAACACTCATATCGATAACCTAAAAAATAAACTTAACGAATATGCACATTTAACTTCGTTCATGAAAATATCATTAAATAAATCATTTACGTAAAAACGGAAGCTCATAAAATGTTGTCAGCCCAAACTAGGACTTTCAATGTCTGATTAAAAAAATAATATTTGTGAAATAGAAAACCAAATGTTGTTTAGAAACGTGAAATATAATTTCAACCTATGAGTAATTTATCTGCATTGAAATCCATATCCATGCTTTTTTCTTGATAGTAAACAGATGCTCCACGAAGAATATCCACATTTGCAGCGTTAATTTTGCAGTTGATAATTGATGCACAGTATTTCACTCTCGTAAGCATAAGTTGCTTTGATGCAGATGTCGACAATCCACATTTCCAACTTAATGATACATCATCCATAAAAGTGCGCTTTGTTTTCGTCCCGCTATCCCCGGCTCCATAACTGTAATGATATAAAAAAAATATCATTAAAAATTATGCACAGTGATGAATGACCTTATGCACAGAGTATTTACATTACTTAGTTGAGTCTTTCGTTTGTTTGTTTAACATTCAAGATCAGTTTGTGAACAGTTTCAAAATACTTGAGCATGAAAAAAAATTATACACTGATTATAATGACCTTATGCATAAATTGTTATGATCTTATGCACATATTGTAATGACATTATACACAGATATTTTCATATGCATAGAGTCGGATGACTATATGCACAAAGTTTTTATATTACTGAATTGACTTTTACGTTGTATTGTTTAACATTCAAGATCAGTTTGTAATTTTAAAAAAGAGTATTACAACACTTTATGCATATGTTTAAAAGAACATGCATATAATTCATACTATAATCAATAAAAAAATGTCAATCTCAACACAATAAACAACACTAAAACATTTAGTGGTTGACCACTATAAAGCTATCTTAAAAGGCATAAAATCTACTACATATGCATATTACAAAATAAACTAAGCACATATATAATTTGTTTGTACATAAAAAATCACACAATGTCAATTCTTCACCATATGGATTTGGCCTTTTGCATTTGATACCAATATGAAATCACTAATCACTTTTACTGGTTCCAGGATGTTATGGAGGCAATCACTTATTACTCAAAAGGCTTTCCAAGAATTTGTGAACAGTATTAAAATCCGTGAGTCTAAATCACATTATTCACATAATGCGAGCGCTTTATGCACATAATTTTAAGAACTTCATATATAGTAATGACCTTATGCACAGATTTTTTATATTACTGAATGGCCTTTTGACATAACATTGTTTAATACTCAAGGTCATTGTGTAAATTTACAAAAAAAGTATTACAACACTTTATGCATATGTTTAAAAGAACAAGCATATAAGTCATACTAGAATCAGTAAAAAAATGACAATCTCAACCCAATAAACAACACTATTATATTTAGTTGGGGACCACTATAAAGCTACCTTAAAAGGCAAAAAATATGTGATATAATATTGATTAAAAAATAAAACCTGTGAATATATAACTATAAAACTGAGTTGCCTTTGACGTTGCATTGTTTAATATTCAAGGACAGTGTGTACATTTACAAAAAAATATTACAACACTTTATGCATAGGAATAAAAGGACAAGCATATAATTCATACTGCAATCAGTAAAAAAATTACAATTTCAACACAATAAACAACACTAATACATTTAGTGGGGGACCACTATAAAGCTAAATTAAAAGGATAAAAATCGATTAGTTTTGAATATTACAGAATAGACGAAGCACATTTTTAAAGTGTTTGTACGTATCAATATCACACAATGTCAATTATGCACAAACCATCACCCAATCTTGCATTATATTATACAAACGTTAATTATTCCTTGAAAAAAAATCGATAATCATGTTTCCAATGCCTTCTTATGCATAGAATAAATATCGAAATCGTACTTGTTATCTGGGTTGAACCGTGAACTTTGCACAATAAATCGAAAAGATGAAAAACTATAAAAAAGATTGAACAATGTAGTATTCTTCGGATTCCTTGTTAACTAAATAAATAAATGTTCTCTATTTTTGAAAGAGATTTTTGTGGGAGGCGGTGAAAATTTTGTAGGTTTTAGAGAAAGTGGAAGGTTGCGGTAATTAAGGATTGAGTGAATGTGAGTAGTTAAATCGTTTTTCATTTTCCCAAATTTACCCTTTTGTCAACTGAATAATCCAATTCATCAATACATATTTCCTTGAGCGTTGTGCATGATTAATTTCATCAATTAAATGTTAGCCATTGGATTAAATGTAATAGATGGTATAGATCAGTTCTTAGTTCCTATCTTAGTGTTGGTTCCTCCTATAAACAACCCTTATATATATATATATATCTCCTCCGTCTCACCCAATTAACACATTGCAAATTAATGTCTCAAATTAATTAAGACACGCCAAAATGAAAAATTAAATCATTTAATCTACTCTTTCTCTCTCCAATCATGTCTCCATATTCTACTCTCTTTCTCTCTCCAATTCTATTTCTCTCTCATACTTTATTAACATTAAATCTTGTGGGACCAACACCATTAAACCCCTTAACCCATTTTTTCTTAATATTTGTGCAAAAAGTGTTGTGCCAATTGGGCCGGGACGGAGGGAGTATATAAAAAGGAGTGAACAACAGAAACGATAACAAATTTCATCTTTCTAGTACTGAAGAAATATTCTCAAACTTCAAACCAATAGCAAAGAAACATCATTACCATAATAAATAGTCAATATTAGAAATTGAAAATCTAATCAAATATTTTTTTTAACATTTATTACTAAAAAAGAAACACACACTAACTCTCTAGATGATTCAAACCCTCGACCTATTAGTTGAAGAGGAAGCATCTTACCAATAGGCTCCTCTTCCTCACCAACTTAATCGAATAATATAGAAATGAGATTATTGGTCAATGTTGGTCAACATTGGATGAGACTTCATAAAGTGTTTAACATAGATACACTAAAATTGGATCCCTCTCTGTGATATCGGGAAGCAAGTAAATAGAAATCTTAAGCAAAACCATCGACACATAGCCCTGTAAATAATTTGCTGCACTCTGCAGTTAATTTTCATAGATCGTTGTAGTCAATGTAATCCTTTGCTTCTATTGATGCCCAAGAAGAAAATAGAGGTGATTTATCCACACACACACACACACACACACACACACACACATATATATATATATATATATATATATATATATATATATATATACCATCTATTACATTTAATCCAATGGTTAACATATATATATGTGTGTGTGTATGTTTGTGTGTTTGTTGTTTGTGTTGTAGTGCGGATTATGTTTTGTAATTAAGCAAGTCAAAGCAGATAGATTTTTAATATATATTTAATGAATTAATATATTATTAGAGTATTTAATATATATATATATATATATATATATATATATAATGAATTAATAAAGATATAATATGCAATTAATATTTTGTAAACAATATACTTTTTCTACTATTATTGATATTTATTTGACTCCTTCATAAAGAAAGGCTCGAAATGTATTATATAGATTTGTATGACTCTGAATATTACGGTAGATTGAGATACGTAACTTATAATAAAATATAATATAATATATATATATATATATATATATATATATATATATATATATATTAATTCATTATTAGACTAAATTAACTCTAATCATGTTAATCAAAACTTAAAAATTGTAAGGACATTTTAAGAATTGAAATTTTATACTCCGTCCACCAAATACGTTCATTTAATTCCATTTTGGTCATTCACAAAAATGTTCACTTTACTTTTTTAAACATCAACTTCACATTTTCACCATAAACCTATCCATTTATTTACAAAAAAAAATCACTCTTGACTCATCTTTTTATACCCACTATCTATTAATATATTCATTTACTATCCCTACCTTTTTACACTCACTTACTTTACACTCATTACAATTTATTAAAATACGTGCCATCAAAATCAATGAACGATTTTGATGGAGGAGGAGTATATAATTTCAATACATAATTCCAAATATGATATTGATATCTTAAATGGTAAAAGACATTTCAGCCAAATATATCACATCTTATCCTGATTGCATGGTTGGAGGCTTGGAGCTAACTGATAGTATCAACCTTCATTTTAAGCCTTTTACAAGGATGGACCAAATCATAATTACATCCTAATTAAAGTTAACCTTGTGACCTGTTAAATACTTATAAATTAAAAAGATATGCAATATTAAGAAGTTATTTTAACGAAAATAAATCAATACTTAAATTAATACTTGATTATACTAAGGTAGTTTTAAATTTCGGGATTTAGTCAAGATACTCAGAAACTTGATTTATATCTCTAATCACATTTGGTGCGACCTCAAACAACCTATACGAAGAAATGCATTAGATTGAGAGGCAAACAAATCAAAATAATATAGTGATACATTCTATCTGAGCAGCATTCCGAAAATACAACGGCATAGTTTCTCAGCAAGAATTATCTCATTACTGCAATCCTACATGAAAATGCCATGTGCAGAGTGCAGTTATACATTTACAACATGGTGCGTGCTTGATACTGTTGTAAGCTCTACATCCATTGCTCTTCGACCCTGCAGCATGCAAACACATAATAAAAATTTCACTCAAACTATGACCTCTGGAAATATCAGCAGAATTAGCATCTCAAACCACATATCTGAAAAAGACATACTGTTATTGTAACGAAAATGATACCGTACCAAAAATTATGGTATTTTTTCAATACGATAAGCCCAGTATATCTATTTTTCGGTATTTTTTCCAACCCCTAACTATGTATGCTTACCTACTCACCTCCTTCACTTCGTTTTCCCACTTTTTTTTTTTGTGTGTACAACTTTGTGCAGAGTTCTTCAATGTAGAGGATTTCAGTGCAATCGACGATCACATCTTTCTATATAGTTGGATTCTAGAATGAAAGGAAAATATGTTCGATTCTACAAGTTAGGTAGATGTCTCGTAACTTGCAACTGCTCTTCAAATTACAATGATACTGTCCCTTAATCTTTTCTCAATGAGTTGAATCTTATTGAAAGGGTTTTTACATATGTAATAGCTTCCTCGATCCACAGATAATGCCAATCTAATTATTCAAACTATATTTTCTTAGAAATTTTACATTATTCAAATAGTGCAGATGAAGCAAAGCATGAATTGCATTTGTTCCATCATGACATGATAGCAGACAATAGTAGCATTCAGAAGATTGATTCATTAGAGATGATTGAAGTTTGCGGAAACTAATCATCATCATTGTTGAGTCTAGGATAGACCACAATGGGACTTCTGACTTTGTGCTTGCCATCCACTTCAATCCAAGTGAGTGAACCATCTGTCGTCTCAAGCTCAATCTCGCTGTTTCTCGTATAACGAATAGTCACAGAATAGCTTTGCTTGTCATATTTCTTTCTGAAAACTAATGTCTTTGGTGATATTATGACTGTGGAATTCTCTGGTGCTTCTACCTTGACTTTATATGTAGCTGCATCGGCCCCTACATTCGTGAGCGTCCTCTTGAACCCTGTTGTAGTAGTTGTGTTTACTTCAATGTCGTACAGAGCAATAAAAGACGGGTAATTCAAGTCCGCGGATGGATTTGAGCAATTGTAAGTTGATCTAATGATGGTGCGTGTTTGTTCCGAAGTGAGATTCATGGAACACACAAGATTGACGTGGTCTTGCACCGTTGCATCGTAAACGAGACCTGGATCAAGTGCACGGTTTGGATCAACTTGCCCTGCTCCCATGCCTAAAGGGGTGGCTACACGATAGTTGAACCCCATGTCCTTGATTGGTTGCTTCGTATTATCTAGTGGATTTGCAGTGGTCATCATCGCCGACTGGATAGCTGCAGGGCTCCAATCCGGATGTGCGGCTTTGAGGAGCGCGGCAATGCCGGAAATGTGAGGGCAAGCCATTGAAGTTCCGGACAGGAGAGTGTAGTCGCTAGCGAGGAGAATGTTGCTCCCAATACTTGCTTCTGAAGAATAAGGATTGTATGCTGCTAAGATGAGAACTCCCGGAGCCATTATGTCGGGCTTCAAGATTGGTCGATAACTCCGGCCAGGGCCTCTCGACGAGGAAGCTGATAAGGCTGGAGCAGCTCTCGGCTCCGTGCCAAGAATGGTTTGTTGGAAATCGATACTTGCTGTTGGCGTATCGCTATTTGATGATGCGTAACTGATCACACCCTCTGCTTCCGAGGGAGTGATCACGACTCCGGGGAAAGGAAACTCGGTGGATCTTAGTATGCTCGTATCTTCAGAAATGACAATGGCTGCCCGGACATTCGACCGGGACAGATCATTCATCAGGGAAGAAAAACTTATCATTTCATCAGTGATATTGCATATAATGATGCTCTGCTCAGGAGCCTCTGCTAGTAATTCACTCGAGCTGCAGGCGGATAGAGTCTCGTTGTAAATGAGAGGCAGGTTTCTAACTACGGCTCTCGCCGGAAACATAGTCCACCCGGTGACGGTTTTGCCGTTTCCGAGAGTCAACGTACCGGCGAACCACCGGTCAATCGTCCCCGACGCGACGATCACCGCCCACGGGATGCCTTCGAGCAGCGTTGCAGCGCTCGGCCCTCGGTTTCCTGCCGAGACAGAGACGAGGATGCCCTTCTCCCTCGCGCCAAATCCCGCTATTGCGATCGGATTCTCATACAGATTGATCCGGCGATAGCTTAGAGAAATCGATAGTATGTCGACTCCGTCCGCCACCGCTTGATCAATGCCGGCAAGCACGTCTGATTCGACGCTCCCCGAATCCCAACCCGTCACCTTATATGCAGCCAGTCGAGCGCGAGGAGCAGCTCCTCGCGCTCTTCCACCGGCATAACCAAAGAAGGAAACATCGTCTACGTAGTTCCCCGCTGCCGTGGACGCCACATGCGTGCCGTGACCGGACTCGTCCCTCGCCGAGTTCATAGTGATGTTGATATCAGGATTGTTAGCTCGAGATCCTTCGTTGAAGTATCGTGCTCCGATAAGTTTCTTGTTGCAGTGCGACGAATTGAATTGGTCGCCCGCCTGGCATATCCCCTTCCACCTTGCCGGAATATCGGTCATCCCGTGGTCGTTGAAACTCGGGCTCTCCGGCCAAATCCCCGAGTCCACAACGCCGATGATTACGTCTTTTCCATACTGAGACGCCGGCCATAGCCCCGTTGCAGTGTTCAGAGACAAGAACTTGTATGAATGAGTGGTGTCGGGCGTCACGACGTCATCGGGATAAGCTGAGAGGAAGCCCGGTGAGTTCTTAAGAGCAGCGACTTCAGGTTCCGACATCACTGCGGAGAAACCGTGGAACGCATTGTCGTAAGTGTGGACGAGCTTCGGCTCGGTTTCGTCGCCGTCGAGCAACATCCGAGCCGCCGATTTTGCGGATTGAAGAAGGGAAGAATACCAATAATGGTGAGAGGAAAATGCCTTAGGCATGAAAGATTTATCCATGTGTACAATGTAGGTTGATCTGTCTGCTGAAGCAAGCAAAAACCAAGAAATCAGAATCATAGAAACTGCCTGAAACAGCTCCATTTTGTTGTCTGAAGCTTGAGAAATGCAATTTGGCTTTACAAATGGATTTCTTGCTTCTAACAGAAACTGCCTTCGTATTTATTTCTTTCGTTTATAAAATTTGATGAATTATTGCACCTTATCTTATTAAGTTCGTGCAGAGTCATTAGTGATTAAATTATGCCTTTAGCTTTACTCGAGATTGGTGAGGTGTTTTGTTTAGTCAAAGTCTGTGCTGTTTGCATTTAGCCCAAGAAAGAACAATTGACGCTGACAATTGGAAAAAATATTGCTGATTTTTTCTTTCTTTATCTTTTTTTTTGTGTTCTTTTGAAGCAAAAAATCCTCATGTATATACTCATATAAGATCTGCCCATAATATATTACATTCTTGTTTTGCTGTGCATAATGGGTTACAATTTAGATTGTGACAGAATGTATTTAAATTCTTGGCTAAACTTAAATGATACGTTAGAAGTGATATTTTGTTTTTTTCCTACCCAGCCATGAAACTAAATAAATTAGGGAGTTACAATTTTTGACTTTGCTACTACTTTTTGTTGTAAAGTAGAACTTGTGTATTAGTAATTTGTATTATATATTAATCAATTAGCTAATAATGTGTCTTATATATTAACAACTGATGCCATGTTTAATACGGACTCCCACCATTTTGGGGTGGGGTTATCATCGAGATGCAACGGAACTATTATGACATATTTATGCCGCCATGTCGAAACCCACACAACCTCCCACGAACGTTTTGATGGTTCGAGATCATGGCGCATTGTGCATGGTCTCTAACGATCAATCCCTCGAGCTAAAGATGGCCCCGGTTGAAATTTTATCGACTCGATCCTTGCGGCGAGAACTATGGCTCAACCACTAAGGATGAGATTGATCTTTTAAACGATGACATCTCGCGATATCATGCAGTGGCTAGAAAATTCAAAACGATAGGTGTTTTTCATATGTATAGGAGGCTAACCGAGCCCCCATAGTCTGGCGCAATATGCGCCAATTGCTCTCGTACGCTTGTTTGGCGGGAGGATTATCCTCAATGATGTATAATACCATCGGTAAATGATTGTTGCACTTGATGGATATTGTTATTGGTGATTGAATAAAATATCCTTCTTTCTAAAAAAAAGACACTAATAATCAAAGTCGCTTAGCTATTAATTTCCACACCACTTAGCTGTTTTCACATGTGTTATGTCACGTTGATGCTCCGACGATCCACATCATTTATCATGCACCAGAAATGAAATGGGGATCACAATTGTTAATTTCGTAAAACAATATGTAAGAATTTATTATTAATTAAATATTAGGACATATTTATGATTATAGTCAAATATTGAGATATAAATTGATATTTAACCATTTATTTTTACTCTAACTAAATAATATCAATTATTCTTAGAAATATCATTTATTCTCATAGGAATCCATCTCTTCTAACGATACAATCCCATCAAGATATTAATGAATAAAAATTAAATATAAAAAATGAGACATATTATTAAATTATATATATATATATATAGGAAGGTTAAGTGAAAATCATTTTTGTCGTGAGAACCAAAAAATGATGAATTCACTGTGAAAATTGATGAATCCGTTGGAAAAGTAACTGAATTCAAAAAAATGGAATTTTTCGCCCCTCATGGATTCGAACCCGGGTGAAAATTTTCAAATTTTTAAATTCAGTAACTTTTCTTATTCATCAACTTTCATAACGAATTGATTTGATTATTAGTTTTTAAGATAAAATGATTCTCATTTGAACATAACTATATATATATATATAGAGTTAGGTTCAATATATAGACCACTTTTATCCTAAAACTAAGAATCAAAAATGATTAATTATGAAAATTGATGAATCCGTTGGAAAGTTATCGAATTTAAAATTAGGATTTTTCACCGGTTCGAATCCCATAAGGAGCAAAATTCCATTTTTGGATTCAAGAATTTTCCAATGGATTCATCAACTTTCACAGTGAATTCATTTTTTGGTTCTCACATTCTTATAATAAAATGATTCTCACGTTAACTCTCCACTATATATATATTAATTAAAGGAGGTTCGAGTAGTAATTTCAGAGGTCCAATGAAAAATTAGGGCTATGAAGATTGAAAATTTGTGAACTCTGATAATGGAATCGCAAACTTATATTATTTGGTCAGCTCAGTGGGAAGGCGCGATGGGATGGTTGATCGAACTCTCCGCCATCAGTACCTGCTTCAATGTTTGTAGAGTAAGAAACCATGTTCACTCGTGTCTTTCAACTGCTCGAAGGAATACCTGAACGAGATAATCGATGCTTTTATACACAAATACGTCTCTGCGTGGTTAACATTTTGCCCAGTCACGTCCTTCGCTTTGTTGTCCCACTATTTTTGGTGGAAGTTTTTTGCAGTGTTCTTCACTGTAGAGGATTTCAACGCCATCCATGATCACATCTTTTTATAAACTCAAATTGCTGCGGCCTTGTAGCTGTATTGAGGGTGACTTATGGGAATCAATGGATTCTTGTGCTCTCACATTTTCTGCATGAACTGAAAGAAAACTTAGCGTCCACATATGGACAAGTGTGTGTCAATGTGAATGAAGTGACGCTGTAACTGTAAGTAGATTTCATGATTTTATTTTGAAGAATTGCTTGCTCGAATCGAAGAGAGTTTTTTACTCAAGTTTGCTCATTGTACTGCGCCTTATCTTGTTCAAATGCGGCTCTAATTTTTTGCATGTAGTGTGACTCTGGTTCCATCCACGCGATGTTTTTCAGTTTTCCCTAGCAAATACATTAACCTTCTCTGTAACAAACAAATGAAGGGGTGGGGCGGGGGTTAAGAAAAGAGCTTTATCTGTGTCAAGATTCTACTGCCATTCAATCATCTTCACTGGGGAGAGATGGTCTGACTAGAAAACTGATCCAGAAAAAGGAAAGAAAATAAAATGTGTTCAATTCTAGAAGTTAGGTATTGGATCAATCTTCTATAATTGGGTAAAGATCTATCAGAAATTGGCACAACTCTTCAAATTACTGTAATATATGCCCCTTAATTCTTCAAAGAATTGAATCTTTTCGGAAGGGTTTTTCTTATATGTACTGGGCCAACTGGCTGCCTCGATCCACAGATACTGCCTATCTGATTATTCAAACTTTATTTTCGTATAACTTCTACATTATTCAAAAAAAAAACCGCATGAAATGCATTTCTACTAGGACATGATTGCACAAAATATTAGCACTCAGAAGATTGATTCAACAGAGTTCATTCATCACTATCGGTTCTAGGATGGACCACATTGGGACTTCTGACTGTATGCTTGCCATTCACTTCATCCCAAGTGAGCGGTTCATCTGTCGACTGAAGCTCGCTGTTACTCGTATAATAGTCACATGATAGCTTTGCTTGTCATATTTCTTCCTGAAAACTAATGTCTCTGGCAATATTTTGACTGTGGAAATCTTTGGTGCTTTTACCTTGACTTTATATGTAGCTGCACCAGCCCCTACATTTGTGAGCGTCCTCTTGAACCGAGTTACAGTAGTTCTCTTTGCTTCAACTTCATACAGAGCAATTCAAGTCCGAGGATGGATTCAAGCATTTGTAACTTGATCTAATGATGGTACGGGTATGTTCTGAATTGAAATTCATGGAACAAACAAGATTGGCGTAATCTTGCACTATTGCATCGTAAATGAGACCTGGCTCGAGTGTGTGGTTTGGATGGACATGCCCTGCTCCCATGCCTAAAGGGGTGGCAATTAGATTGTCGAAGCCTGTGTCCTTGATCAGTTGGTTAGTAACTAATTATTATCTATTGAATTTGCAGTTGTCATCATCGCAGACTGGATAGCTGTAGGGCTCCACTCAGGGTGTGCAGCTTTGTGAAGCGCAGCAATGCCGGAAATATGAGGGCAAGCCATTGAAGTTGCAGCATGTAGTCACTCGGGAGGAATATGAGGGCAAGCCATTGAAGTTGAGAGGCATGTTAGATTTGTCCATGCGTACAATGTAGGTTGATCTGTCTGCTGAAACCAGCACAAACCAAGAATCCAGAATCATTGAAACTTTCTGAAACAGCTCTATTTTGTTGTCTGAAGATTGAAAGAATGATTTGAGAAATGGCATTCAGCTCTATAAGTTGATTTCTTGCTTCTAACAGAAGCTGCCTTTTTTTATTTTTCCTTTTCAATTTGCTCATTACTGCACTTATCTTCTTAAGTTCTTGTCATTAGTCGTTGATCATTTTTGGATATTGGTGATATGTTTTGCTTAGTAGTCAAGTATAAGATGTTTGCATTTACTGCTACAAAAAACATTTGAGGATGTTATTGTTGGTTTCTTCTTTTTGGTTTGTTTTCTTTCATTACTAAAACTATGTTCATCTTTCATTGAAATAGTTTTAAATGAGTTTTACTTGAATTACAAAATGTATTCATGAAACAAGGAATGCTGCATGGCTTGACATTAGACTGCACCGAATGTAAGCATAAATTGGTGTTGTTGTAGTTTGACAGTAGCTATTTTCTAAAGTCATTCGTATTCTAGAATGATATAAATTATTATACTCATTTAAATTTGAAATAATTATATAATGATCGACGAAATCCTAATATATAAGTAATGCAGATGCTTTCATGATTTCTCTTTATTTTACAAAGAGCGTGTCTTTATTTTATATTTAAACACTTAATATGCGTAATATACAAAACTTAAGTCGTTACATATCATTGGAGATGATTTTGAAATTGAACCTCCTATGAAACTTTAGCTGAGGATCAACATAAATAATAATAATAATTTCTAAAAAAAAAGGAAAATGTAGCCGTTGCATAATGGTCTGTTCTTAAAAAGTAGGACTAATAAACTCATAAGTTAAAATTTATTACCACCGACAAAATTATGGCAAGTGGATAGATGGGGGAGACCCGGTCAAGATCGGTAGATTACTAGATTTAATATTTATGGGAATATCATTTAAACTAACTATACACGTTTTATTAAAATATCTCGATTTTAAAATATCATTTAAACCCAAACTATCATATTTGTATCAAAATGTCCATGTATTTATGATAGTTTGGTGTTTAAATTAATACAAATATGATAGTTTGAGGTTTAAATTGATATTTTTGAAAGTACATGATATTTTTGATAAAACATGTATAGTTTAGAGTTTAAATTGATATTTACCCTATTCTTATTCGGTTTTTCCTTCTCTTTTTTTTTTTTTTACTTTTTTTTTATAATGCAAATGCATTTTTTTTTTTATCTTTATACGTATTATTAAATTATAACATATACGTATTATATAGCAGTATCTTTTAATCTTTTTTTGTCTTGAATCTTCTTCAGTTCTTGTTGAGTCATTAATCGTTAATTAACTTTTTAGTTTACTGGAGATTGGTAAAATGTTTTGTTTAGTCAAATATAAGGTGTTTGCGTTTATTACAAGAAAGAACCATTTATGCTGACAATTGCAGAAATATTTTTGTTATTTTTCTAAATTAATTTTTGTTTTCTTTGGTTACTAAAACTATGTATAGTTAAGTGAGTGTTGGGAAGATTACAAATGTTTTCGTGAAACAAGAATTTTCGCAGGATTGGGACAACAATAACGGTAGACGCAAATCGACGGCGTTCAACGTTTTAGTTAAGACTACCTTCATCCATAGTTCAACTCAATTTAATTTTTTAATAAAACTTTTATTTCTCTTTTATTTATATGCACAATTCATGGCCCAACATTTATTTTCATCATTTTGGTACTCCATCAATTTCACCGATCCACTCTAAATATTTTTCTTTACTTTATTTTTAAGTACTTATTACGTAAAACAAATTTTATTATATTTGAAAGTCTAAGAAAATATGTAAAAGTATTTTATTTTGTAAGTCATAATTACAACAAAAAAATTACCATACATTTAAAATACAATACAAATTTAATGATAAATTTATCAAAATTTACAAGAATTGAAATATGGACTTCTAGCTACAAATAGATGAGTGAAATACTAAATTTAGATGATCTTTGTGGGATAAAAAATACGTGAGAGAAAAATAAATGAAAAAAGAGAAATTTTTATTTTGTTTGGCAAACTATAGGTTGGGCAAACATTGCAAGAGGTGAGCAGTAGTTGGTAATAATCAAAAATCAAGTCGAATCGAATTGAAATAAAAATTAGATTTGATTATTTTTATGTTTGGCTTGTTTTCGGTTCTAAATTTTTAAAATTTCGGTTCAGTTTTGATTTTAGAAGTGCAAATACCAAATAACTGAAAAATGAATCGAATTATAAGGGTATATATATAATTCTCATTATATAATATTTATTTAGTTTTGTAGTTTAGTAATCATTAATATTTATTTACATTAATAGTTTATATATGTTTTATAATTTACACATTTATACTTTAGAATTAATCACTGTTAATATCATTTGTTTGGTAGAAAATGTTTATTTAGGGCCTAGGCTAAGGTTAATAAAATTTCAATTATTCAATTTATATTGAAATCAAACCAAAAAATTCATTTAGATTTGGTTCGTTTTGTAGATTATATGGTTCGATTTAAATTTTAGTTTCTTATGATACAAATTTGATTAATTTGATTTTTACGATTCGATTCGAATTGAACCATGCTCACCTATAATTGTATTTACCACAATATTAAATGAAATTAACAATTGTGTGAGCTCTTCTTTACTATACTAATCTCTAAAATAAGGATAATTAAAATTTATAAAAAATTATATATAAGAAATCAATAAAAGAACAAGTGAAAGGAGGTTCTCACGGTGGCTCTATTAAACAGACGGGGCCACAATATACGATTTCTTTACCATATTAGCTGTCTTCGCCGGTGGCCACCTAATGCCACTTTCCTTCATCTCATCTGTTGGACACTTTATGAATGATGGGCCTGATTTGGGCTGTGGGCCCAACACAAACTGTCCCCACATCACAAAATTCATTATTAAGTGTCGTCAATTACGGGAAATCATAACATGTAGCGTCGAGTTCAACGAATAAATGTTTCTTTACCATCATCATGTCTTTGCACAAAGGCGATTTTTAGGAGATGCTAATTTAATTTTAATTTTAAAATATTCAGATATAAAATATTTCTAGTTTACAAATTAGATTGAGAACATGTCACGCTTAATAAGGAGATCGATAATAATTGGTCAAATTTAATTTGAATCGATGCTACTTTTGAAACTTACGCGAGA
The DNA here is from genome assembly GCA_036937905.1 of Salvia rosmarinus. Taxonomy (NCBI): domain Eukaryota; kingdom Viridiplantae; phylum Streptophyta; class Magnoliopsida; order Lamiales; family Lamiaceae; genus Salvia; species Salvia rosmarinus. The sequence continues at coordinate 6,715,614 of CM072813.1, forward strand.
GAATCTAGATAGTATTTGTTTTGTTGAATTCGAATAATTCAATCGTTTTATCTTGAGCCGACTAGACCTTGCTGCTTCATCTTTTATTTCAAGAGCATATTATATCTTCAATTTGAATCAAATAATCAAGTCATATTATATGTTTATTATGTACTACTAATAAAATAACATACGAGATTGAATCAAGGAAGATGAACATTGATATAGAATTGATCTAATATAGAGGAGTGAGTATTCGATTATATTGGTCGATTTTGGCATGAACAAAACCAAAAAGAAATAACTGAATTTTTGTCGAACTAAATTGTATTTTTTTCAGAAACTTATTTCTTTTTTAACAAAAAAAACTTTTTATTCAAACTTTGCTTTTGCTATAAATAAGTCAATACTCTTATATTCACACCTAAAGAAAAATCTGCGTATTAATAATGAAATCGACTGAAATTGAATTAACTCAACCGTTTTAACTAAAATATGTTTGATTCGATCCGATTTTCAAAATTCTGCTTACCGTTATTAATATGGTGGTTTTCAAGAAACTGCAGTAGAAGTCCCATCAATGAAGAAGAAACTTCATTAGTTTCCAACAAGCTTTCACTCCAAAAATGAACTCACTGCAAATGCTCGTCTGTGTTGAGTAATGAAACTCAACTAAAGTTCCAAGATACAATGCTTACATTAATTACATTTGGGAAAATTGTCAGATGATGATTTCTGAACAAATTTGCTTGCATTATGAGGAAACATACAGCCTTCTCACAAACACAGAGGGCTAATTAAATTCAATCAAACATCACAAATGAATCATACTGAAGCACTATATATCTTTAATAACACTCTAAAACATTTTCTATATAATGAACATGCAATGAGCTATGATCATCATTCATGTCAAAAGCTGAGTGCAAAATCACATTATTTACATAAGAGGCTAGCAGTGTACCAATCGTTGGAGAAGGAGACGACGCGATGGCCTTTCTGCTATTGCTCGTCGTGTCTTTCTTCCTTCCTCAACAGCGTCCTATCTGTTTGAACACTGCTCTCGTATCCACTGCTGTCACCCGGTTCGTACAAGCGCTTCTCCATGGATACGTCCTTGGTGGAGACATCGCGATTTGATCTTCCGTGATCCTTCCCACCTCTGCGATCCTGCATTTCGAACATGAACATCAATCATCATGAGCCAAAACAAGCACATTTTGGTATGTAAATGAGATGATTCAAACTTACATCACGAAAAGGAAAATCATCTGCTTCGAGCATGTGTACCACATGACCCATCTTCGGCCTTTTCTGAGCGTTCGGGTCTACACATCTCAATGCGACCAAAAGGGTGCGCTTGAGTGCTCGCGAATAAGGCTTATCGGGTAATTTTGGGTCCAACACGCCCTCAGAGTTGCGATTGGAAACCATTGTTTTAAGCCAATCAACGAGGTTAACCTGAGGTAATTTTCAAAATATAATACACATTTACATGCAGAACTACAGCATGTCAAAGGCCTTACTAATTAAAGCACAAAGCAAGTACAAGAGCAAGAAAAACACACGAGAATTGGTTATCCTGTTCTGCTCTACCAAATTACTTCTGGAGGCGTTGCCAAGTCAGGGGTTTTTCACTATTATTTTTTGGATACAATTACAGGAATAAGGTGACTATTTATACTGGGAATAATAGCCCTACTCCAACACCTAATTAGGATTCTTCCGAATCTAACTTATACGCCCTTACTAAAACAGAGCCCAAAAAGGGCTAGTGTTTTCATTGCATATGCCTCCACAGTTATGCAAATATATCAAGTTGAGGCGACAAGTCGATAATAACTCGATAATACATAGCTATATACCTCTCCTGCAGGGCGACTGTAGTCCACCGGGTTCCTCCCTGTTATGATCTCCATTATGAGAATGCCAAAGCTATAGACGTCGCTCCTTTCATTCAACATCCCGGTGCTGGCATATTCAGGGGCGACGTAGCTGGAGACAAGACGAACAAAAATGGAGTGATTTGATGCATTTTCTGATCAATCTGAGAGAGAGAGAAGCTCACTCACCCAAATGTTCCCATAACTCGTGTGGTGATGTAACTCTTCTCCGAGCCTATGAGCTTTGCAAGCCCAAAATCGGACACCTTAGCGTGCCACTGCCGGTCCAACAGAATGTTGCTCGATTTTATGTCCCGGTGGACAACCTTAGGCTCGAGACACTCGTGCAGGTACGTCAAGCTGTTAGAAAGTAAACAAAAGGATTCAATAATCTTGTTGGATTAATTGGAATGTTAAATGATTAATGAGTTGGATTTTTCTATGAATTAAAGTTACCCTTTCGCAGTTCCAAGTATGATGTTCATTCGAATCTCCCATGTGAGAGGGCTGCAGGGCCCTACATCTCCATGAAGCCACTGCTCTAAGTTCCCATTGTTCACATACTCATAGACAAGCATCCTAGCATACCAACACAGAGCAATTACGAAAGCAAAGAAAGATACACAACATCAGGAGCCAGGGGTTTCACACTATTCTTTTCGGATACAATTACATTAAAAATAGGCGGCTAATTATAATGAGAAAACACAAAACACCATTACTAACAAATAACTCAACACAACGTTAAATTCACTACATGATCAAAGCATCCTAGTATAAATTCAACCATAAATTCACTACATAATCAAATCAAACACATCATTCTTGTAGATAATTCAAGAATTGAGGTTACCTATGAGTTCCTTCTGCACAATAACCAAGCAGCCTCACTAAATTCTTGTGGCGCACGCGCCCAATTGCTTCAACTTCAACCTTAAACTCTCTCTCTGCTTGACCCCTTCAACAACGTAAACCATCACAATTTCAAAATTCAAATCTTGAAGTTATGCAATAGAATCTAAACATTCAAATTTGAGAAAATGGGAACCTGTTGTTGAGCAAATTCTTAACAGCAACTTTATTATTCCCCTCCAAAACACCTTTGTAAACAATCCCATATCCACCTTCACCAATCACATTCTCATCAGAAAATTCATTGGTAGCTTCCTCAAGCTCCCTCAAAGTGTACCAATGGCCCCACCCCAGATGAGAAACCTCCGGCCCGCCGCCATCAGTACTGGACCGGGTCTCACCGCACCCGTGACCCGACCCGGGAACATGACCTGCCTTGTCCGCGTACGCAATCCGGTGGCCCTTCCCAATCTCAATGTGGACGGGCTCCGGATCCGGGTCCGACCCGGGTGTCGGCTTCGGATCGGCGTCGTGCTTCCGGGTCGGGTCGATCCGGATTTCCTGAATTTCTGGACACTGGGGGGATGGAGGAGTTCTTCTGGGCTGAAAGATGCGAGCTTTTCCTGTTTCTTCTTGAGATGAACCAGAGAGAGATGAGGAAGAGGAGGATGACGATGGCGGCACCGACGCAGATTCCGACGACGACCCACAAACGCAGCCCGAAAATGGTGGTCCGCATGGAGAGCTCGGTGTTGAGGAAGGCGGGCTTCCCATCCGACATTCTTGCTCGGCTTTTTTCTATGTTTTTCTAACACTCTTGGTCAGGTTTCAGACATTTGACTTTTCATGGCGAAAAGTGTGAGAGACAGAGAAATGATTGTGGGAAGTGGCAGAAGAAGACACTCGCGCCAGAGGAAGTGGGTGAGGCAAGCTGTAATGATGGAACATCTACGAATGGGGAAAGGGCCCATTGATGTGTGAATCGATGAAAAGGAATTTCGGGGGTGTGGGTGTGGTTGTGAATCTATTAATGGACTCAACCAGAATTGCTATATTATTGCTGGACTTCTGCTAATTACACTACTTAGTAGTATTAGTGGTGACTGGTGAGTAATTAGTTGGACAAGTTTGCCCAGTAGAGACCAAATTGTACATGGGTAAAATATTTTGGAGTGATTAGTGAAAGATGTGGAATAAGATTTTGCTTTCCAATTTGGTGTTTGACTTTTAAGCTTTATCCAGTGTGGGCAAGTCCGATCGGATACTGTTACTTCACAAAAAATTGGATCAATTTAATATTTGGATCCAGATTCGTATTTTATAAATTGTACCTAGATTTGTTCATTTCTTATAGTGTTTGAATTGGGAACGCGTCAAACTCTCAAATTGTATGTCGTAATTTTACGGTCCAAATTTATTACATCAGTTAAATATTTAGATTCAGATCAATATCTAATAGTAATATATATTTATAGATTTGCTGATATTTTTTATACTGTTTGGTTTCGGACCGTAACATTAGTTACGGATCAAGATTTGTTAGATTATCTTATTTAACACTCCGATACTTTAGAGTATGACTAAGATAAATTAATTATTGTAAAAACTTTTAAAATTGTGTTAATAACTCTCTGTGAAGTGTGATCTAATCCAGGAAACGACAAAAATATATGCTCCGCCTAACTCCATAAAAGACAAGCTCGCAATTATTTTCACTCATCTACGAATCATTATTAATACATTCAAAGCATTAAATTCTATCTATATTTTTGAATATACACCCTTTACATTTCTTTAGTTATTGCTGACTAATTCCAAGATCCAATAAGTGGGGCGAAATACTAATATTGGAAATATCAATATGAAAAATGGATAGAGAAAAACATATAAATCTGCCTTTATAGCAGAAACATATTTTAAAAATATACTGTTTTTGGAATAAGCCTAACCAAACCAGACTTAATTAGTTTAATCAAATTATGGGGTGAAAGATTCTCTTCTTTTTGTATGCTAACCTAATTATTGGATTTGTTTGTACAGATATGGAGTGGTAATGATGATTGCTTATGATGGTTGGTTGCCGTTGGTGTGGAATCATTTATTTTATTTTATTTTATTTTGGTTAATTTATATAGGTATAAGATACATATGTACATTATTTAATTAAAAGTTGGTAATGGGAAGATTTATGTGCGGATACGTACATAAATGACTAGTGCCACTGCAATAGGACAAACTTGTGTGATGTAGGCTGGTTGTATAGCTGAATATGCTTTGTTCAGTAGTCGAAATAATGACCAAAATAATTTCTTCATTTACAGCTATTTAATGTACTTTTCTTTTTTCCTTTTCTTTCGCGATTAAAATTACTATTATCTCAATATAAATAGTAAAATAGACGAAAATTTGGGTGCTGAGGTCCGCAATCTTAAACTAATTGTTAATTAATTATAAATTAGGAAGTAACTAATGTTTTGACTAAAGTTCAGTAATTCATAATTAGAATTTGATATTTACAATTAAATTTATTAATGTACGAAAACTTAATAAATCATAATTAGAATTTTATCAAATTTTAACTAGGATTAATTGAGTTGGCCGTACCATGCAGCCATCTCCACATAATTACGGTCCATAGAAATATAAGTTTGGAATAAGGTGCAAAAACATTTTTGAACGTTTTAAAAAAGATCAAATATATCTTTATCATTATGTTTGGTGTAACTTAGCTCCCAATGTATTAAAAAAGTATTGCAAAATGCTCTGACAGGATACATGAATTTAACTCTGTTAAAAACATTTTTTCTTATACGATGTCTTTTTATGTTTGTGTGTCGATTTGTATTCATTAATATCTCGATCAAAATCTTACCATTTTAGGGTGAGGAAGAAGTCTTGCAGCAAGTTTACTGAGATGGAGAGCTAAGTTCCGTGCGTCGGCATTTTGTCTTCAGCGTTGCTCCACGACTCTACGTCTTTGGTGCCCACTCCTCCAGAAAACGATGCATTACTTTCTTCGGCTGCTCCTTTGCCCTCTTCGCCATAGAGTAGTACCTCTCATGATGGTATTACCGGTAGCTCTAGAAGAAGAAGAAGAAGAAGAAGAAGAAGAAGAAGAAGAAGAAGAAGAAGAAGAAGAAGAAGAAGAAGAAGAAGAAGAAGAAGAAGAAGAAGAAGAAGAAGAAGAAGAAGAAGAAGAAGAAGAAGAAGAAGAAGAAGAAGAAGAAGATGTGCGCTTCGGTTGTGAAGGGGCGGCGACGGTGTTGTTGCCAAAGCGGCGATCAGTGACAGAATTTCCACAAGCTGTCTGGAACGGTTTTTGCCTCTGTGTATGTGTCTCTCGTAGTATTTGGAATCTAGATAGGCCTCTTTTGAGCATCTCCATTTCTTATCGTCGATTCTTTTGCAACGCTCGGGCTCCGAGTCGATCTTCCGCCTGAATCCCATGTGAAAGGTGTTCCATTCAATTGCACGAACTATCACCATTTTCAATCCAAAAAATGTATTACGAAAGGGAGCCTACTATTTCTTTCACTACCACTCATCATCTACACAACACAACACAATTTGTTCTTCTTCATGAGATAGAGAGATGGGGTCTTTGTTTTTAAGAGTGTTGAGAGTTAGATCAATTAGGGTAAATGCATAACAAAGTATGTATATTTATTTCAGATGAAAATGAAACTAAATAAAAAAAATGAAAAAAAAAATCATTTTTTGATTGAGTTAATCCTCATGTCTGCCGTCAGAGCATTTTGCATCATTTTTCAATACATTAGGGGTTAAGTTACACCAAGCATAACGATAAATGTATATTTGATTTTCGTTAAAACGTTCAATGGTTTATTTGCATCTTATCTCATATAAATTTTGTATACATTACCAAAAAAAGATTATTATGATGTCATCATATAAATAAAAGAGTTAAGTAAGAAAAATACCCTTAATGTTTACATAAAGAATCATTGATTTTCAATCGTTATGTTTTTTTGGGGGGTCTCCTGCGCGCGCGCACGGTGAGACCACCCCTAATTAACTAATTAAGTAATCTAAATCAATTAATTAATCCTAATTAACTAATTAATTAAATTAATTTTAATTAAAATTAATTCTAATTAAAATTAATTAGTTTAATAAAATTTAATTGTAAATTAATCAATAATAATTTTGAATTAATATATCTTAATTTTGAATTAATAAACTCTAATTGTGAATTAATAAAACCTAATTTTTAATAATAAACCCTAATTTTGAATTAATAAACCCTAATTGTGAATTAATAAACCCTATTTGGAATTAATAAACCCTAATTTTGAATAATAAACCCTAATTGAAAATAATAAACCCTAATTTTGAATAATAAACCCTAATTGTGAATTAATAAACCCTAACTTTGAATTAATAAACCTTAATTATGAATTAATAAATCTTAATTATGAATTAATAAATTCTAATTTTAAATTAAAAATTATAATTAAAAATTAATAAATTTAATTATAAATTAACAAAATCTAATTATCTTAACTCACCATAACTAATATATAAGATGGCATATTTTAAATTGTCTCACCCAAGATTAGACGCTTCCTTTTGAAATAATTATCTCTTCAAAGTTGTGACCTACCTACTTTTTATCACTTTATTCACTTTATACCATTCTCCAAATAATAACCAAAAAGAAAGGAACTGGGTGGGACGGAGGAGATATAATTATTTTAACAAAAACAAGCAATTTTTTTATCTTTTTTTAACTTGTCCCCTATAATTCATAAAAATAAGTAAATTGCCCAAATGAATCTTCCCAACTTAGTCAACAAAATTTTGAATTTTTTTATGGGGTCCATATATATCTCATCTTTCCTCTCATGAAGAAAAAATTATATAAAACATGTAGATATATTATATTCACTCGCCTATAATAATATTTTATTAATATAAATTAAATTAATAAAATATTATCATGTTAGAGATAATATAAAACCTACATTAGGGGTGAGCAAAACCAAACCAAACCCGAATAATTGAACCGAACCGAAATTAACGATTTGGTTCGATTTGTATAATAAAACGGTTCAATTTGGTTTAAAATTTTGAAACCGAAATTAATTCGTCTCGGTTTTGGTTTGGAAAAAAACAGTTTCAAATCGAACCACAAAATTTATTATTATTTTTATTATTATTATTATTATTATTATTATATATGTGTGTGTTATTTATATTATTAATATTTAAATTAGTTAATATTATATATATATATATATATTATAAATATTATAATATTTATATTAATTATAATTTAAATTCGATTATATCCAAACCGAACCGAACCGAAACTCATTTCGATTCAGTTTAGATATATAATATTGTTTGAATTTAAAAAAAATCGATTTTCAATTTTCGAATTCAATTCGATTTTGAACCGAAACGCTATTCTGTGGAAATACTTTTCTCATGACAGCTGCAATTCTACACCGAAATTGTATCTCCTTTTTCTCTGCCAACAATTCATCCCTTTTATGCATATTTCATATCTCTGTCTCTATGTCTGCATTGAGAGTCGCCATTAGACCACCACACAGTCCCCAAACATCCTGATTGACAACTACCGCTTCTTCCCCGACGCGACGGTGCAGATCTCTTCCCGAATCCACCTCAAAATCCAACAAAACGTCGATTCAATCCTCGCCTTCCTTGAAGACGCCGACTTTTCCGACCCCCAATTGAAACACTCTTCAAATCATCGCCCCAACTCCTCTTGGCATATCTCGAGGCCAACATCAAGCCCAAATTCGAGATCCACGTCAATCTGTTTTCACCCCATCGTCGAGATCGTCTCGAATCAGTCGAGGGTTCTACACTACACTGCACCTCAAGTCTCCTCTTCAATTGCCACGCTGAAGGGCGTTTTGGGATCTGAGATATTGACGCCACTTTGCTGCGCAATGTCGAATTCTTGAAAAACTATAAAGTTTCGATGGAGCAGATCACGAGGTTAATAAACCACATTCTTCGATTCTTCCCTCATAAGCCCGAAAATGTGAGGAGAGGCCAACGAAATAGGGTCGGATCGGGAATCCCCAAATGCACAAGATTTTATCTCACTTTTGTATGTTAGTTACATGTGGACCCCAACCAGGAAAAAGAATAAAGAAAATCGAAATTTTGTTGACGGAGTTAAAAAGATGGTTAGTAATTTATGGGGACGAATATAGAAGAGATCATCTCATCCTTATGAATGATAGAGTGCAACGATCGTGAGTTGATTGTTTTCATTGTACATCGTTAGGGATGTTTTGCTATTTAACTCTAAATAAAACAACTTACTAAATTGGAATTTGATAGATACTCACAATCCTAACATTATCTGTCACAAAAACATATCACAAGGTCACATTTATGATCTACACCCAATCCAATTATGTTCAATTGTTTTGCACTCCTCAAATATCCTCCAATGATCGATCTCTCACTCTTCAAATATGGTTTTTTGAAAGAAAGAAAAAAGTTAGGGAAACCTTTTTAAAGAATATTGACATGTAATACATGTACTTCATATGAATCTTCTTTTCAATGGATAAATTTTATCGAATATGTACAAATAATACATCTACCTTTTATATGTTTCTGATTGAGAAAGGTTTTCTGAATCTTTTTATATATATATATTTCTTTTAGAGACATCGAAAATAATTCAATAATCTCTTCTGTTGTAAAGTTTTGTTCTATTGGTGACATAATCTCTTTGGACCATTTTTTTCGGATTGAAATACATATTCCTGCACAATAATACTCCATATCTAAATCTCCTAATATATTTCTTTTTTATTTATACAATGTTCAAATAAAATACGAGATTATAACCCAATAAAATAAAATGTCATACTTCTAATATTACTACACCCGACCAAAATTCACATATTTAGCTCCTAAAACATCATCTTCAGCTCTTGCAACATCACATCATCAATTGTTTACAAAAGCAATCTAGACATCAAACACTAACCAAAAATCATCAACTATGGTACATTAGCTGAAAAGAGAGTTTAAATTATAAGCAGAGAAACAAGTGTGATCATAGTATTAATCGAGGTCTGTATTTCCAATATCCAGTACTTCTAAACAATTATTTTTTAACTTGACATCATTTCCATAACTAGAAACAACATCACCTCTCTCAAATTGGTATTCTTATTTTCTTTTGTTTATAACTACTATGAAGACACCCCCGGTGACAAATTGTTTCCCAAGCAGCTTATATCGAGCTGCAACCGAGACAATGTGTCGTCCCTGCAAATATCCTGCACAGGTGCAACAAGAGTTGGTCGTGGTGACGGAGCTATGATTGACTTAACTCAAAAAATGAGCAGTGGTACCTTCGTGGAGGCCATATGATTGAGCAGTCCATAACGGTTCTGCAGCGATGGTCCATAGCTTGGGAGCATTGCAGAATTGGTAGGGTTAAGTGTGCAGGACATGAGAGTTGGCAGAGTTGAGGGGCCGTGATTCGTGGGTGGAAGAGAGCTTTGCATAAAGACGTCTTGGTCCCTAGAGAGCGCCTCCGTGCCTCTGTTTGCATACAGCAGTGGATTGCCTTTGTCTAAGTCCAGGCTGGCTGAGGGTGCCAGCATAGACTGCAGTGACCCCAGGGAGTAACTGGGCTGTAAACTCAACCCATTTCTCATTGTCAACATCTGCAAACGTGATGCACATATAGAACTTTATCATAGTGTATACAAGATTGTGAAATGAAGTTTTAATCAGCCAGAAAACGAGATACATACTCCATTCTAACATGAGAAATTGTGAAAGAGTGTTTGGCCAACAAAATCACTTACCATGCAGGTACATAAGTTGTTCAACTAAAATCGAGCAAATACACATTGATGCTTATATCAATGTTGAACGTGAAGTTTGTATGGAAATGCATACACAGAATTGAAAATATCAGCAAGTGGTCTATATCTAATAGATACCTAAGTCACAATTATCATTGGAAGATATAAGTAGATCATTTGAGGCGAGATATAGGCTTCTGTGAGTAGGAAAGCTATTTATTTGAAAGTTTAGTGATAAGGTATTTCTGCAAATGAAATTAGATCGACAAGGTGAAGAGTTATGCTCCAAGTATAATTCTAACTAGTAAACACATGCAAATTATGAAGGAAGTGGCGAATAAGAAGCTTAAATTGCTATATAATCTCAATATGAAAGGAATTGGCAGCAGGCAATCATTTAGGTGGCTTCTCTATTGTCATCCGCATATGATAGGCACCAAAACTATATAGACCTTGCATATAACAAGAAGGAAAATAACAAATAACAAATAACAAATATTTGCAGGTAACCATTCTTTCTTACAAATAGTCATGTGATTTTTTTCTTACTATTCACAAACAAAATTCAACATACAAGGAATCTAAAGAATAGAATTTCAGAGATGGGGAATGGAATAGCATCAAGAGTAACGACTCAACTGAAAATATGGCCAAAAGTGGATCAAATAAGTGACAAGAAATGAAAGTGAACGAGTATGTAATGAGCGTGTCAATTTGAAATCGAGCAAGCATGTGTTTAAAGAGAAGATAAACGAAGACCTGAACTTGTAGTTGAAGCTGTTTCAAATATTCAATGGCTTCATCCAACATAGATGCCTTGTCAGTCTAGCATTAGGAAACAACAAAAATATTCACATTTTAGATCAGAACATTCTAGAAATGACAGAAAATTTTAGGAAATGTTGTGCTAAAACACCTTGTTAGAATTTGGAATCAGATTCTGAAGTGCTTTGAGTTTCTCGTTGATCCGACTTCGCCTCCTCTGTCCAAAATAGATAATGGTTTTAGACAAATTTGCAGTACAAAAATCTTCATAATCTACATATAAACTCAGATTATCACAGACCTTTTCTGATAAATTGTGGACTTCTGCAGCTCTACTTCTCTTTGAAGAACGAGGTGGAACCGGATTCACTGGTATATCACTAGCTTCACCTCCCTATAATTCATCAATTTCCACACACAAACACCAAAAGAAAAAAAACGAGGAAAGAAATTTCAAATTCAAAGTGATTCATTGATCACATATGGATCACAGGCAAAGTTGAAATTGCCATCTCAACCCTCAAATAAGATTTAGGTGCAATATTAGAACAACGGATAAACTTAATAAACTACCAAAAATGGAAAGATTGTTCACTAACTACAAGTGGGAAAGCTATTAATCAACAAGAAAATCTATAGAAGTCTCAAATTAATTTATCATATCTGGGAAAAGTGAGAAGAAATATGTTCTACCTCACAACTGGAAGCCAGATTCTTGCCTCTCGCCCCACCAGATTCTCTTGCGAAGAAGCAGCTGGGATCAGAGAAGCTGATGCTGGTGGAGGACTCCGCCACGGCCCCTCCGCCGCCGAATAACCTTCCGGCCGCCGCAGCGCTGTCGCTAGTGGCGGCAGAAGACGACGAGTTTTGGAGAAGAATTTGAAGGAAAGAAGACATGTCTTCAGATTCATTGCTCCCGTACAGATCCGACATTTTTTCAGACAACAAAATTCATCAAAAGATTAAAAAAAAGATCTTGAAAGAAAATAAAAAAGAAATCAAGATTCAAACTTTCCCTTAGCTATTTTCCTTTTATGATTCTACTTCAAAAACCGCACACACACACACATACACGCTCTCTCTCTCTCTCTCCAATATTCAAGCTTTCAAACTATTTTCCTTCTGTGCCTATTTTTCCTTCGAAGAAAAAAAGGGACAGATTTTCAAAATTTGTTAGAGATTAAAAACAACGGTAGTTCTGATGGAATTACGCAGACACTGAAGTAAAAATACCAAAGGAGTTTCGCTTAATATTGGTTATTTTGCTGCATCGTAGAAACCCATTTCAAGATTGCAGCTTTTTCATATTCCCATCAAGAAAATTTGCTGAAATCGATATTTTTAAATTCCTAAATTCGGAAAAGAGAACGGTTTCCTGTACTTTTCCTCTTCTGGAAAATGGTTTATGGTTATAGACTTTGTAGACAAGGTTTATCATATACGGAGTATCTTTTAATCTCTCATCATCCCGCCTTAATTCTGCTAATCTTTTGTTTATTTATAGAGAGGGGTCTCAACTTTCCACTAGTTTATATATGATCCTTCACTTTTCTAGAGATAATCACTTTATGGACGTTTAATTTGACTCATGAGATACATTTGATAAGTTTAAAATTAATCAATTATTCAAAGTATATGTTCATCATTTATTTTTTTCTTTCTATAAAAGTGCTAAAATTTATTACAAAAAGAAAAATAAAAAAAATGTTTTACTGTTTTAATTTAAGTAACAAAATTTAGGCACGTTTTAATTACATAAGTTTATCATATAATTACAGATTATAATATATTGAAAATCAATGTTTTTTATAAAAGAAATACATTATATCCATGATTTTGAACTAATTTCAGCTTTACCAATAAAATTAATCGAAAATACAAGATTTTTTTTTTATTTCTTTCTCGAGTTATTTAAGGCCAAGAGAGTCAGAGACCTAAAGATTGCAAATATTCGGGACACCAGATTTATTATCATCATCAATTTTTATTTCCTTTTTTCATTATTATTATCATCATTATTTCAGCTCAAAAGATCATAATATTTGAATCATCACCTACCCAAAAATATGTTCGATAATGCAGCAGTGTCATACATATGAATATGAATTGAGTATATATGTATATGTATTTGGCAAAGAATAATATGCTAATCATTTTTCGTGTGCATAATTCATATTTAGTTCATATTAGCATTATTTATTTTTATTTTATATTTTTCTTTATATTTTAATACATAAAAAATATTATTTGTATTATTAATTTTTAAAATTACATAAAAATCATAGATCGATTTGTTCATTTCCCTTTAACTTCAAAAAAATCAAAAATCTTTTACTTTTATATAATTTGTAAAATAAATGATGCTCCTAATATTTTTTTATGTATTGGAATATAAAAATAATAATATTAATATAGATTAAATATAATGGTGTTCACAGAAGATGACTGATATATTATTCCTCTATGTTAGGCTTAATTTGTCATTATCATATAACTCGTAAGCATAGTAATATGTCGATAATTAACTCATAATAATCTTTTCACTCTAATCTTTCTTCATGTTTTTTCTCTTTGGCCTTCTCATTTCCTTTTGACCAAACGATCCAAATTTAGTTTCACTTAAAGCCAAAAAGAGAAGGAAAATGAAGCAGTTGGAACAAATATTTATTACTGAAAATATTATAATAATAAGTGTGAGAAATTATAGAAATAATTTGATTGGATACCTAATACCTTATCCAACTGGATTCCATCTTACCCTAAAAACCGAGCTTGAGATTAGATTATACATTTTTCAAAGGCACCATTCCCTATGTGAGTCGCTCATTCCAAGTTGCGTGTGGGAAATTTGGAACCACCTTCCCCACCCGCATCTATTCAATTTATCACATTTCATAGAAAATTTCATTTGTAATACACTCATCTCTTATATAATAATATTTTTATTAATTTAATTTATATTAATAAAAATATTATTATATAAGAAAGAATGTAGTATACTAACATGTTTTCTTTAATTTCCTCACCTTTCACTGTATAGTACTTACTCCGTCAACCATATTTTTTCATTTAATTTAATTTCATTTTGATATGTCCATAAATTCGTTCACTTTCTTTTTATAGATATAGACTCTATCCAAAAGTCAATACTTTTATCTACACTCAATTCATTTATTTACAAAACAATCATCCATGGCTCATATTTTTCACTCAAATAACATATTTTATTATATGGTTTCCATTCTCCATTCACTTTATACTATTTATTAAAACTCGTGCCGATAAAAACTAAGACTATATATCAAGAACTGAGGGAGTATATATATGTATGTGTATGTATAGGATGGATAAAATGAGAACTCACATTTTTTTAAGAAATAAGAACTAATCATGTGCGTATATTTTGTTTGATTTGATGATTGAGATTTATACTTATTTTTGAATTATTTTTGTAGTTTTTTTCGAAAATTTTAATATAGTAAAATTGTTATTGATTGTAATTGACTTTTCCTGAAAATATGGGATTATATGTTATATTTATGGTAAGTATTTATTTGCAGAGATTTATATTTTTCATTTGTTTTTATTTTTCTTAAAAAATACAAAGATATAATTTCTTGAATATTGCATGATTTTTTTCGAACAAAATCATAGCAAATATTTATGGCATCATCGAGTCTGTAGATTCTTATGTGTTTTACTGATTTTTATGCACAATACTGAACTACCTATTCATATTTGAAACATGTTTGCATAATTACCTTTGAATATCATGCACATAAAAAACATATGTACGCCTAGTATGACATCATTGGGTTACATTCAATATTCGTACATTTTATAAGTTTGACTCTTAGTTACTGTTTTGTTTTGCATAATTACTTACATCCTTATGCACAATCATTACAATCATATGCATAATTACTATCTAGTTATGCATATTAGCCGAATTATGAAAATAATCATAGTTGTATATATCATTTTTTTCCACCCACGAATTGCGAGATTTTCAGTGCGAAATTCTTATTTGTGATCTTTATTTTAAGATAGAAAATATATTTTTACGCTAATTCTTATTCAATGTAGTTTTACTTTAAGTTAATTATTATTCAAATATGGATTCTAAATTTTATAAGTTTGATTCTTAGTTATTATTTTGTTTCGCATAACTATTTACAATTTTATGCATAACTATTATAATCATGTACACAACTATTTTAATCATATGTACAATTACTATTTTCATGAAAGATTAGTGAATTGAACAAAGACAAAAAATAGGATTTAGGCGAAAAATCAGATTTGGACGAATATTTAAATTTACTTTGATACCCCTAACACATTTAAAACCATAAAAATAGTTTAAAAATAGTCAAACCCATTTTTAAGAATGAATTAAACTTTATCAGTTATATGAAATCTAAGGTGATAATAAGTTCTTATTTCTTATCTTAGAGGAAGTTCTCCTTATAATCAACCCATATATATATATATATATATGACACATGGTATTTTATTTGGTTTTTCATTTTCAATAAAAATATATTATTAAGAATGAATATATTATTAAGCATGCAATGAAAAATAGTTAGGATTTTGTGGGAAAATGTCACTAGGGAAATTTTGAAAGTTAGGATTTTGTGGGAAAATGTCTTAAAACATTGGGACAATATAACTTATTTGTCCAACATGTTTGACATTTTAATACAATAACTAAAGCTCATAGTAAAATAGAATAGGAGACATACAATTGAGAATAATTATGATTAATTAGTAATAGATTGCATTGAATAAAATGCACCATCCACCCCCTTATAATCATCTATAGTCTTAGTCCCTGAAAGGGTATACATCATATAGAATTCATCTATTTGAACATCAACCAAAGTAATTTTAGTAGAAGCTTAACTTGTCTAAGGTGTATAACATATGAAATTTAAAATTGCATGTGAATATTTACAAATATATACATAAGTATATATATATATATATATTTAAGAAAAAACTATTCAGTCTTTTACTATTACAAAAGTAGTTTTACATATTTAGATTTTATTTATTTGATATAGAATAAGAATTATTTTGTACCTAAAATTCATCAAATTATGATGAGCTTAATCTCTTTTGATATATATTATGTTCACAACTTATGTGTGTTTAAAATGCCTATTAGTATGTGGAATTTGCACGATATAGAAAAATATATTAGGATATTTATGAATTATAAGCCTAAGTACGTTCAAACTAAATAGCTAGTACCTTAAAAAATAATTACTGCAATTTACTATCCTTCATTGAAGTTGCCTGTCCTATAATTTTAGTAGCAGGGCTACCAAATTGGCTCAAACATCATCACAATGACAATGATGATTATGATTTAACCACCACAAGCAAAGGAAATCGAAAAACAGACGACTTTTATGAATTATAATAAATGAAAACTTACTTAGACATATCGTTAATTAAAGAAACGGATGATTCGAAAACTATTGGCCAACTTTTCTAAAACCAAAATAATCGGATTAAAAATTTGAATATAGTCAATGACAAGTCTAAAATGGTTCCATCCACCATATTTATTCATTTAATTTCATTTGGTCCGTCAACTTTACAATTTTACAATAAACATACTCACTTATTTGAAGGGAAAAAAAAAACCCCCACTCATGACAAAACTCATGTCATCAAAATCAATGAACGAAAATGATAAATGGAGAGAATGATGCGTTTATCTTTCAACTAGTGAATTGAGGGCTCGAGTCATCTTATATACCTAAAGATAGATTGCGTATAAGTTGTAACTCTAAAAAAATTGGACTATAGACACCCATTCACTTATTTTGTAATGATTGAATTTATCCCCATCTTTAGTGTTATCAAATTTAATCCCATTTTTGGAGTAGATCCCGCATCCAACCAAGTCTTTGACCAGGGAACGGGAGAATTCCCACTACCACCGGCAGCCGGTCGGGCCGTGAGCTGGTGGGAACAGGCTTCCCAAAAGCCGGCCGGCCGGGTCAAGATAGTAGAATGAAGGGACGGTCGTTGTGTTGGCAAAGCCAACTTCTTGGGTTTCAGCGAGAAAAGCGGACGTGGGGACTCGGGTCAAGCGCAAGCAACTAAGAGAGCCATTCCATTTAGGGCGAGACAAAATGGGCCGCCATAAGGTAATATTTCATTCATCCATCAAATATGTTGATTTAATTTTATTTTAATCTGTGTACAAAAAACGTTTACTTTTCTTTTTTGATAACATAACTCCATATTTTTATTCTAAATCTATCATTTATTTACATAAAAATCACTGATGACCCATCTTTTTAATCTAACTATCTATAAATATATTCATTTATTATCTTCATAGTCCATCTTTTAATCTCATTACTCATTAATCTAATTCATCTATTATTTTCACTCACTTTACACTCATTACAATTTACTAAAACTCATGCCACCAAAATCAAAGAATGAATATAATGGACGGATGAAGTAATGCACTTCACACAAAATATTTTTTTCTTTCTTTCATATTAGCCATTTAGAAGTATATATCTTGCAGATACTATGTCGAACATAATAAATTGAGCATATTTCATCAAAATCTACCAAATTACCTTCCAAAATTTATGGTCAATCCTGAACCTAACCTGCAAGGAGTATCCCCAAGGAAAAAATAACATGAAACAACCCCTAAAAAGGCCATTTTCAAGTGCTTAAACAAGACAGAAATGCTTCCCAACAACTGTAAGAAACCACCACCAAACAAATAAAAACCAATAAAATATCATAAATCTATTGTCAAATGTAACATAGTAGATGAATGTAAAGAGTTCAATATTAAATAATCTTGTGCAATTGCTGACTAAAATATAAAGTTGAACAAGGTTCTCCAATTTTCTTTTCAAGAATAACTGTATCTTCCACAGATGAGCAAGATAATTTAGGGAGGTCCTGCAGGAGGCGAAAAATAGGAAGCGAAAGCCAAGGAAAATGACGAGCTTCTTATCATGTTGAGAGCAACGATGCCTTTGAGGACTCACATTGCCAACACAACTCTCCACATACCTGCTAGAACCGAGAAACAACGTGCCAAGAGCTGCTGGTGCCCACCTCAGGTAGTCAGCCCCGTTGTTTTACAAATTGGGCACAAGTTCTTGTGCATGAGCCATTGCTTGATGCAGTCTGCATGGAAATCGTGCCCACATTCCAAAGCTCCAAGATCCTCACCGTTTTTATATTCCTCCTGCATCACATAATACAAAAAATAGTGTTTTATATCCCCATTATATATTTAATTCAAGGGTAACACCTTATTCTAGTATAAAAGTGTGTGTTCTTACAAATTTTGGTTATACCTATAAAATCTTTACTTATTCTAAGTTTTAAGGATAACATAATAATTTAATGTGTGTATATATGTGAAGAGGATCAAATAGAAACACTGCTTATTCTAGTAACTACAAACCAACATAATTGTAATAATCAAAAAACATTATGTTATGCGTAAAAAGCATAAGAAATAGAGAAAGCATTATTTTATACGTGAACAATTATAGTACCGAGAAAGCATTATCTTATGCTTATATATATGTAAGGTAAGAATCCCTTCGTATCTAAAATTCTTGAAAATTATGATAAGATTCACCTATTTTCACATACATATTTATTATTTAATTCAATAGTTTTACATGTATTCCACGTCCATTCTGCTAGTACCTAAAAGGAACTTGAAAGGATCGGTTTTGCAGGGTTTAAGATGAACCGTGTGGAAGAATTATGGCCTTACCCGACATATACTGCAAGGCTCCATCTCAGCCTGATTATCGGCTTTACTGGCTAAGTATTTCTGTCGCTTCAAACGGCTCGTAACGGCTTCTTCACTCAGCCCCGTGCACACGTTTCCAATGCGCTCCTCCAGGGCCAATAGTTCCTGGAAATAAAACTTTGAAAAATCAAGCTGCTGCGCATTGTAATGCAATGATGTCGTAAATTATAAACAGTGCTGCCTCCTCACCTCATACGACATGTTATCAACATCTAGTCGCATATCCCGGTGCCGATCATGCATGTCGGCCATCCCAAAAAGGACCGAGTGATCGAGGATCATCACATCCTACCATACAAGAAAGCAACAGCCATTTAATATGGAAAGCATGATAGAAATATAAAGCAAGAAATACAAGATAGAAAGTTAAATGATATAAACTTTATCCAAACAATGTCTACTTCACAACAAGTCGATTGCCGTTACAGCACGACTGCATATAGTCGAGTAAGTTGGGATGGTTTTACTCCTTTACATAGAGTAGCATTGGCATTTAAAAAACCAAAAAGGAGAAGAAACGGACCTCAAACCTCAGGCCCTCCCCTCTTCGCATGAGGTCCAAGACTTGGCGAATCTGCTAAAAACAAAAGATTTAATCAGTCGCAAAGTTATACTAGGATTTACAAATAGAAAGGGAGAAAATATTCAGTGAACTAGATATCATGTTTGAAAAAACAGATAAATGATTTTGTATCAGATGAGAAACAGTAGTTATCTGGGAAGAAGTAAATATAAAGTGCATTTCAGTAAGACACGGCGAATGAATATAATCCGGCAATGTTTTTTACTAATAGAAGTGCTTAAAAGATTATATAACATCAGGAGAGAGAAAATGCAGTCATGATATTGATTGTCATAGAACTCTAATGGTCTTAGGAACGACGGAAGACAATGGGAGAGAAGGTGACAGAAGTAGAAGAAGAGAGAAAATAACAGAGAAGAGAGAGAACCACAGGTAAAACCAGTGCTGGGGTTTTCCCAACAGTGTTTCAACTTGTGGAGGTTGTTCTTATCCACTGGCCTAAACAGGCATCCTAATCTTGATTAACCAACAGTGTTTCAACTCATAGAGCCCGTTCTTATCCATTCAAATAATAGAAGTTCCTTTCCCATACTACATATTGGCTTCTTTTATAGAAGCTGCATGCTTGTTCCAGCTCAAAGGGCCAAATCAAAAATGTTCTAAGATATATGCAAGTCAATCTCATCATCATTGCTGATGTCATACCAAACGAGTGCCTAGCCATAAAATCAAAAAACTAAATATGTATCTATACAGAGCGTAATATAAAAATTAATTAGATAATTCCATTTCTTCATACCATGCCGACTCCCGAATAATTAAAACTATGAATTGCTTATTTCAATGTATGTGTGATGCTTTTAACCGCAGGGAAACATAACCTAGAGACCTTATTTGTATCCAAAATAAGATACAGCAGGGTGTGTAGTTAAAATAAGAAACCTTTCATCCAAAGTTATAGAGCAAAAAATGTATGATAAATTATCGAGAAGTGAAAATGTAAGAAAAATTTAGAGCGTGAAGGATTCAGAAATAAAAATGATATTCACAAATGTTACAACATAAAATAAAATATAAACTACTACATACAGCATCAGTAAAGATAGGAACGGTTAGTGGATCAAAAGCAAATCAAAGAAGGATGTGGAATACCTCGGACATTATACTGCCTCTTCCTTCACCTGCAGCGGCCAAAGTCCTCAGCGAATATGGCACTCCCAAAGCACCATCAAGATGCCTGTCCAGATATGCTGCTCTTGAGTTCAGCACACGATGACCATGACTATTGGATCCCGATGGAAGCACCATGTCCTGAGGTAGTGCGGAAGAACCCGATCTTGCAGCATGATTACTGCTCTGACCACCGGCTTCAGTACCTGAACTCGACAACAGAGATCTCCGTACAATCTCTGATAATCTCCGAGGATATTGGAGATGGCTCCGATGGGACCAACTAGGAGCAGAAGCATTGAGTCCGGTGCTGGTCCCCGCCCGAGAACTAGACACAACGTTTCCAGCCACGCTATTGTTCCCACCCGGAAAGCTCCAGTTCATAGGATTCTGAGATGAATTTCCTGTCTCACTGGCCGGAATGAACATAGGATGCTCAGAAATGCTTCGGGGAATATGTCTCGACGAAGGCTCTCCAAATGGCATCCTATCTTCGGAAACAGTGGCGGCGACGGCAGACGACCTGCTGCTTCTCGAGCTCGATGCTCCACTCCACCTAGATTGATGATGACGACGCACGGGAGGAACATGCAGAGCTGGCTGGCTGTTAAGGGTTGCATTTTCCAGCGCAGGAGCCGGGCTCATATCAAATAAATGGTTACAGAGTAATCTAGAAGAGTATCGAGAGGTTGATACGTCTACGTTTCCAGCATCAAGCTCAGTTGAAAACGGGTTGTTAGGTAAAGGATATTGTTGGTCTATGCCATTAATTCGCAAATGGAAATTTCTCCGGGGACTCTCTGCATTCCCTGAAGAAGTCAGAGAGAAAGGAGCTGCAGAGCCAGTTGCTCCAACACCGAGCCTCAGCCTCGGATTTGCCGGCTCCGAACCACTATTAACAATGACGGCATTGTCCGTTGACATCGGCATACTAGTGTTGCTTACAGCAACATGAGTGGCCGGCATAGTGTGCCATTGACTTCTCTCATTATGTTGAAAACAACTCGAGCTGCCGACTCCCGAAGATTGCCCCGTGTTGATTTCAAGCGCTTTTCGCTTGCATGACATACGTCGGCCATCCATGGAGCAACCCTGCCTGTCCTCTCTCTCGTCCATCACATAGTTGCCACGTGCAGAAGGCATGCCAAACGAACCAGAGGAAGTGCCAGGAGCTTGCATCTGCTCGTGAGATGGTCCAATGGATATGTAGGAGCTGGGATGCTCGTCTACCTGACAATCATGATCCTCTGAATCAACAAACCCCGAAATCATATTAAGATCCTGAGGAAGGGCATTGGAGCTAGACGTGCGCAAACCAAAGGCTCCTTGTGAATTCGCATTAATGTTGTTATCCAATGAAAGAATATCCGGTTGTTCGTATTGCCTCTCTTCTAAGGCGAGATTAGCCCTAGGGCCGAAAGTCCAAGTATGCTCCATTTTCCTCTCATTTTGATCGCCTAGGTGCTGTGACGAGCTGGAACTAGTTTCGCCTACACTCCACTCCACATTCGGCCCCTCACGCCTTACGTGTTGCAAATACTGATTATTGGTCTCGTTTGACGGCATTCTGTAGTCTGGTAGCCGATTTTGCACGGTCGTCTGCATACTACTCCACGGCATTTGGGACTCTATGCTAGAGTCACCCGACGCAGAGCCATGATCAAAACTTATGTTTTCTGGTAAAGTACTCACAGAGCTACTTGGCCCTTGCATTAGGGCTAAACTCGAATTTTATTCGACTAGATAAGAACCAAACAAATGAATGGGAGAAAAATGGCAATGCTGTCCTTCAGGAAATCTGCAACCATAAAATTCATCACTAAATTTCGTCTATCCAATAGTTTTTTAAAGCAAAAAAAAAAAGAGAGGAAAATAGTATACAATTTGGGAGGAACTTAAATTCAAGACATCAAATCATCAATCGCTACAACATTTTGCAGGAAGATAAAGATAACTATTTAGAATACATACAAGAAAAATGCCGTATAAACCAAAGATTAATACTTCATAAAGTTGAGAATTTTCTTGGGGATATGAAAACACAGATAACAAATTTAATTTGCAAATCACCTACAAAAAATATAAAACCATCTCCGAAAAAATCCTTAACGGAAAAACGTCACAGATTTGTCAAGCTTTAAACCCAGCCAAATTGTTCCTCCAAACAAATAAATAAACAAAACGGAAAAAATCCAAAACCCACCCTCGAAAATGCAAAAGTTTCAAAGCATAATCAAAGGGTGAGAGGTGAGGTGATAAATGATAGCTGGTAATCCAAAAAGGAAAAAAACAAGAAAAATATCAAATTTTGAAACAGAACCCAAAAAAAAAGGTGCAATCAAACATCAATATACAGATATGTAAGAATCTGGGAAGTTTTACCAGCCCAAAGAGCAGCAGATACAGCGATAGATCTAAAGTCAAGACCTGAAGATAGAAATGGAAAAACAAAAAAAAAATCAGATAAAAATCAAATCTTTAAGGCAAAAAAAATCTGTTGTAAATTACAAAAAAGTTTGAAACATAATCAGAAAACTCCTCCACCACACCTCTGTTTTCCCCCTTCTGAGAGGAAACAAAGCACAGAGCAGAGATGTGAAGCCCAAACCTTCCCAGACAGAAAGGAAAATTTAGAGAGAGAAAACAGAGTCTTCAAAATGGGGTGTGAGAGAGAGAGAGAGATGATGGAAATGAAATTGGTGGGTGGTGAGGCATGAAAAATTAAGGGAAAGGGTGGGGTGATTAATGAGGACAGTAATCTTTAATATATTGAAAAAACCTCACTAGTAATAAACCATAAGGCCACATTCATACCCCCTCTCTCTCTCTCTATATATGAGAAAGACAAAGAGAATTTCAACCAAAACCAAAAAAATGAAAAAATCAACTAATCTCATTCAATTCCCACAACCACATCCTACAAAAAAAAAGTCAATCAAATAGCATCCTCGTTAGTCATTCCCCACAGTAATTTCTTCTTCTTTTTTTTCGGTGAAAAAGGAATAAAAAGAAATGCTCCATAAAAAAGGAAAGTAAAAAAAATAAGGGGTCATGTTGGGGGTGGCTCACCAAAATGTCTCCTTTTTCTTGTCACAATTGCCAGATTTCAACTCTTTCTCCAAGAATTGGGAGGAAATTAGAAGGTATATTAATATATGAAAACGAATAAAATGAAAACATGAATATGAAAATTGAATTACCCTTTTTTTTCCTCTTTATCTTTTTCTTTAGGTATTTTTCCTCTCTGGCTATCAGAAACTTCACGCCAACCACCTGTCCCTTGTTTATGTGTCCATGCAATGCATCACATGGATTATTTTGTACTTTTTAGGCTAAATTATTTTCTATTAATAGTGGGTATTAAATTTTTTAACCCTTTCTGTATTAAGATGGGGACATTCATGTTTTTCTTTGCCTAATTACCTTGATTTGATTGTTTTTGTTGTGGTATATATACTTAGAATAATCTGATTGACATTTTTACAATTTGAAACTTGAAGGAGAATCAGTTTTTGAATTCACCGATATTGATGATTATATTTTGTTTTAATAACTTACGATCAAATGTTTGTAATGCACTTGTCGATTACAATTTTAGTTATCGAAAATAGAGTGTTTGTGATACATATAGTCACATGTAATGTCTGAGTATTTTAGTTGATCAATAAAGAATAGAAAATTTTTAAAAATTTACATACCAGTGACAGAGTTATACTTGTCGTTTCTTTAGAATAATCGAAAATTAGAAAGAAAATGGATACACTAGTTAATATGAGTTGTATGAGTATACATGTGACCGATATTGATTATTATATTTTTCGTTATTTTAAGTTATGAATGAATGTTTGTAAAGTATGTGTCCAGTACAGTTCTAATTATTGAAAATATGATGTTTGTGTGTGTGTGTGTTTGCCTAGTGGTAGAGTGGTTAATGCTCGAGGCCAAAGGTCTCGGGTTTGAGTCCACCGTGACGCAGCCTTTAAAATTTCTGTATTAATTGACCAAAAAAAAGAAAAAGAAAAGAAAATATGATGTTTGTGACATGTATACACTAAAACAAAAAACAGATATTGGGGCACTTATTTAGAGTCACTATTTATTAAATGCCTCTAAGATATATTATTGGGGCACTTAGATATATTAAATTTATAGGAAAATTTTAAAAAAATCTAAAAAAAATTAAAAAGTGCTTCCAAAGACACTTAAAAGTGCCCCAAACTCTTTTGGGACGCGATACTTAGCAACACTATGTAAGTGCCCCGAAAATCAAAAGTGCCCCCAAATACAATATAGTGGGGCACTTCTCAGTGTTTGAAAAAGACTTTTTTGTTGTAGTGATAGTACTAATGACATAACTATACTCGTCATTGATGATTACCTATAGTAACTGAAAACCAAGACGAAAATAGATACATTAGTGTGTGTTGCCCTAGTGGTAGAATGGTTAATATCCGAGGCCAAAGATCTCGGATTCAAATCCACCGTGATGCGACCTTTAAATTTCTGTATTAAATTGACCAATAGATACATTAGTTGATATTAGTTGTATAAATATACATTTTACATACAATCTAGTTACTTGATGGAATTTCACTGAAATTTAGATTAACTTACTTTGTCATTCAAAAATGCAGTCATTCTTACATTTAAGTTACAAATAATATTTGTAAAGCACAGGGCCGTTATAGTTCTAAATTTCTAATTACTGAAAATGTGGGTTTTGTGACATGTAGAGTTACAATGTTGGTTGGGTTACTTTGGTAGGATAAGAAAGAATAAAGAATTTTTAAACATTTACGTATCAATGACAGAATTATACTCGTCAGTAATAATTCTTTAATGTAATAAAAAACTAGTAAGAATATGGTAGATTGGTTTATATGATCTATATGAATATATGATATATATACACTACAAGAAAACAGCTAATTAGCGACGGAAAATTCCGTCGCTAATCCTTAAAAATCCGTTGTTAAACTGCTTAACGACGAATTACAACGAAACATTCGAATCAAAAATCGTGGTCGCTAAACAAGATCGACGGACTCAAGTCTGTTGCTAAATCAATGACGAACAACGACGGCAAATTCCGCTGCAAAAAGGGCGTTTCTTTCCGTTGTTAATTAACGACGGATTTACAACGAAAAATTCCGTCGCTACTAGCAACGGATTAATTTCCGTTGTTAATTAACAACGGATTTACAACGGAAAATTCCGTCGCTACTAGCAACGGATTAATTTCCGTTGTTGATTAACAACGGATTTACAACGAAAAATTCCGTTGCTAATAGCAACGGAATTAAAATCCGTCGCTAATCGCCCATGTAATTGAAACGATTTTTCATTGTTGTTTAACAACGGAGTTGTTTCCGTCGCTAGATTTAGTATTTTGGGTTTTAGTCGTTCCGTCAATCGTCTGTCGTTTTTTAATTTTTTTGGTTTTTTTAATAAAATGACCTTCTAAATTAATTATATCCTGCTCAAACTACAAATTCATAGATCTAAAAATTCAAAAAAATACGTACCAATTTCGAAACACAAACATAACATCAGATAATCTACGAACGTAATTCATAACACAACATAATCCACAAATACAATCCAAAAGTAAACATAACATAATCCAAAAGTAAACATAACATAATCTAAAAATAAACATAACATAATCCAATAACCAAATTCTAATATATTTAATATCCGAAGATGCTTCAAGTCAATGATATATCAACCAGTCAAGATAATGGGTATCATGTACCGCTAGTAGAACCCGAGCCGCCCGACATAAATCGCTGAAAAGCCTCCTGGTGATCACGTAATTGTTCAAGTGTCCGCTTGTGTCTCGCTTAGCCTTTATCCGATCCTCCATTTTCTCCTCATATTCCTGACGCTGAGCTTCATATTCTTTGCGTTGATGTCTCTCCTGTTGTAGCGTCTCCTCCACCTCTATCAATTTCTTATTGTACTCATGTATCACCACTGAATCGATTCGGGATGTCGCTGCAGAATCGACACTCGATCCACTAGGATTACTCATGAAGCTTTGTGCAAGAGAACCTGCACCAAACAATCTCTTCTTCTTGGAGGGGCCTCCTAGGACTTGCTTGAGGATCTCGGTCCCTATCTACCTCCCAAGACCGGAATGCATCGACTCAAAGTCTGAAAATTATCTTCAACTTGCATCTATAAAATAAACTCACTTAGATTATGTAGTTAATAATTCTAGCTAAGTCAAATGATTTGAAGGTACTTACCCCAATACTACGAGACTTCGGATCGATATATTCACCATCTTTGGTGACATGATACCTCTTGAATACATCCCACTGCACTTGAGATATTTCGACACCACGTTCTTTTGCCTGTGCATTCAATCAAAAGATCATTAAAAATATATGGACTATGAACATCATTAATTTGTTCCAATTAAGTATGAGATACTTACCATCTCCATTGCATATTCTAAAGCACTTTTTGAGCCACCTCTATGCTTAACAATGCCTGTTCCCTCGCCATCGGGCTCAATCATCCTATTATTCCGTGCTTTTATCGGGCTCAATCATCCTAAGATTAATAAACTAAGTACTTAATAGGAGAACACATTCAGGATGAGCAAGCTGGAGAAGTCCCAGTTGCTTTCTTGCAACTTTGACAAAGGTAGAAGCATTGAAGCTGTAAAACTTAAAAACTAATGTAGAAGCATATCATAGTTTAAAACTGTAAACTAAATTTTACTCATCTTCTGCAAGAGGAAGAAAAAAACAAGAGGAAAAAAGAAGCATGCGGCACACATATACATGAATTCATTTAACTACACCACTGTTCCATAGTCTAATGAGATATCATGACTTAGTTAAAGCTAATACTTATGTAAACAAACCAAAAAAATACACAAATTATATATATAGGTATATTTCACTTAAACCCCCTAGGTTTTATTTTGCATTTGATGTTCTAAAAAAATTTAGCATAATTATGCACAAAGATTTTCAAACCCAGAGCATCATTTGTTTAATATTTGGTGATTCCTATTATTTAATCTCAAAATTTAGCATAATTGTGCACAAAGCTTTCAAACCCAGCGCATCATTTGTTGAATATATTCGTGGTGCTAACATCTTTTGTGTGTGTTTTTACAGGAATATTTACTGCTCTTCAGCCATGCACAGCCAAGTACTTAGCATTTTTAATGAGGAAGCAGGAAAATTTAAGCCCAGCCAAACACCCTCTAAATAGAAGCAATACCTAGGCTTCTGAATGGATGACACTGGTTGTCCACTTAGCACGCTGTCTATCGCTAAGCTCAAGTCCCTACATTATGCATCGCATATATTTGTTAGGAACAGTTGACCAAGCACCAATTACATGATTCTGTCTCATCCTCATGTTTTTTAAATTGAGAAGTGCAATAACCTTCCAGTGATGCGCATGTTATTACTCGGCCGTGAATCATCAAACTGACCATGGTATACTAACTCAAATGGCCTACGACCGTCCTGTCACCATAACAGGGAATCAGATTATCACCACACCAAATTAGACCAAAAAAGATTTCAGAATATGTAGCAAAGCTCTAAGGATTGAGGAAATGATTAAGAGCTCCGAGCAGATGAGGTTGATGAGCCCAGTACCCGTCTTTATCAATCTAATAGTTACCTTTTTAAACAAGAAGAACTCTGGTGTACAAACAGCTCCAAAGCTTCTTGCGACATCTTGGGACTGCAAATTTATGTAGTGCTAATTCAATCATTAGTGTTTTTTGTGAAGCAATATCTTCAAATGGTCATCTAGGGCAATGCCAGACAATAACTAGTATAAGGAATTCTCCAACATCAAGCACCTCAATATAAATGGTAAGGTGTAGAAATATGTCTATACAAGAAAACTACCACAATCATATTTATACAAATGATGATATAAGAAAAACGGTGAACATCATTGGATAGCAGATTCACGTCAAACTAAAAGAAGCTAAGAAAAATGCTTACCTCATCAAAGAGATATGGAAAAGGATACTTAAATATCTTAGCTTCCTCGGCCATAAAATCTGGTTCATCCTGTGAGGAATAGGTTAAAGGTGGAGGAATCAACACTGCTCAATTTGAAGATACAAGGTCATCTGAACCTGTGGATGAGTAGTAACAGAGTTCGAAGAAATCGCAACCACCGCAAGTCCTTTCTGCCCCATAGACATTATACACATCAATAATGATTAACGAGTTTCTATTTGCACAAGTGTTGGTGGCAGTGCTATTCAAAACACGAATACTGACAGAAATTATCAAAATAGTAACTTACCTTCATATAGAAGTTTGAGAGCTTTACAATATCTTTCTTCAAGTGTTTGACAAAAGGGCAATGGTTGCAGATGAACATTACCTGCAAACAGAACAAAGTTTATATCCAGAAATAAGTCTTCCCATGGCAAGGACAGAGGCAAGTATGCATTCAATTTAAGAAATTAAGAACTGACCATTAAAAAAAAATTACCTCAGTTTAGGGGAGTTGAACTCCGGTAAGCCGCGCCGGAACGTCGAGGGCAATGACGGCGAGGTAGGGCAAGGTACGACGACGGGGAGGGACGGCGACGTCAGGAAGGGCAAGGTACGGCGACGGCTGAGTGATAGCGCGGTATGGCGAGGGAGGCGACGACGAGGAACGGCGAGGGACGACGAGGGGATGGCAAGGGACTGCGAGCGACTTAGGATGCGAGAGAGAGAGAGAGGGAATTAGGGCTAACATCTGAAATGGAGGAGAAAAGGAACGTTTGTATTAAAATTTTAACTACGGATCTACAACGGACTTAGTCCGTCGTTAATTTTAAAAAAAATGCAATCAGCTAATAAACTCTACAACGGATCTGCAACGGATTTAGTCCGTCGTTATTTTTTTTCAAAAAAAATTTAAAAAAGAAAATGTTAGCTACGGATACTGTCCGTCGTTGATATAACGACAACAGTTTCCGTTGTTAATCCGTCGTTATTTTTGGTACGAAATTTTTTTCGCTGCATTCCGTCGTTGTTCCATTGTAGGCATCGTAGTTAAACACAATTATTATATTAGTTGTTGTTCGTCAGAATCAAGCAAATCTGACTACTTTCCGTCGTAATTTCCGTCTCTATTTGGCTGTTTTCTTGTAGTGATATATATATATATTATGTTACGTACAACTAAGATACCAAGCAGAATAACTTGTTTTGTCATCCAAAATGCATTCATTTTTACCTTTTAAGTACGTGAACTTTTATCGTATTACCAATATAAATGAAGTATTATTTGGTATTTACATCTTGCAAATCGTAGAAGTCGAAATTTTATGCCAAAATCAGGAGGAGTATCTTTATGCTCCATGTTCAAAGGACAAATGTGTAAGTAAAATTAGGGTTCAAACTAATAAAACAAAATGAAAAATGCTAGCATCTTGTTTGTGAAAATCACAGAATGGATACAAAAGTGTGAAAAGATTCTCGATTTTAGTGCCACCCAACCGTCTTTAAAATTGATAGATAAAATTTTGAATTTTCCATTGATTAAATAAGTATTTTAGCTCTCTATTTTTCGAACAATTTTGTATTATTGGTGCAGTTGGGGGACGTATTTAAAAGACATAAAGACAATTAAAAATAAGTGTGAGGTAAAAAAAAACATTAAATGAGTGGAAATGTCTTCAATATAAAGGGTTTGATAAATATAAAATAATCAATAGCCTATATTTGATACATACATCCGAATCACCGTCACGAACACGTTACATGGACCTTTAGGAGTACTTTAAAAATAAATATATATTTATACTCGGATAAAAAGTTATTATCATACTTTTACATTAACTGATAAAATGATAAAAATCCAAAATAGTAATTACTATAATATTCCACACAGTGGTATATTTGTGGTAATTTGATGCTTTCTAAAGAATAACATTTAATCGAATAAATTTCCGACAAAAAAAAAGTTGGATAAATAATAATAAGTTGATAATTGGCACTTGCAAATGGGATGTCTAAACCCAATTAAGACACGCCAAAATTAAAAAATTAAATCTTAATCTACTCTTTCTCTCCAATCACGCATCTCCATATTTTATCCTCTCTTTATCTCTCATATTCTATTTCTCTCTCTACTTTATTAACATTAAATCTTGTGGGACCAACACCATTAAACCCCTTAACCTATTTTTTCTTAATCTTTGTGAAAAGTGTTGTCTTGCTAATTAAATTGGGCTGAGACGGAGGAGTATTATAAGTTATAACATCCGAATACATATGTTTAGTCAAATATACAATAAAAACTTGATCATAATTTTGAATGAAAAACGTTTTATGAGACCCAAATACATACGTTTCTTTAAATAGAAACTAAAATTAAATGGGAAAGTTATGCAAGTTGCGCAATTACTCTGAGTCAATTAAGAGATGGTCAAAGTTGTACAAACGACCATATAATTTTGTGAAGAAATATAATTGTTGGTATATAATTGTGGGTGTTGAGGATATGCAGTGATTAATGCTAAATGCCTCATGTGCATGGACCATATGATCATACGGTTTCTCTTTGTGGAAAATAAGTATTCTATTAGTTTAACCTAGGGATGTCAATGGGTGGGTTTCTGGGATCGATCCGAATCGCTCAAAACCCATTAAATTTTAAAGCGTGTTCGTTTCAGATCGCTTTAGACCCGAACCATTTAGATCCATAGTTTGATGGTTCGGTCCGGTCCGGATCGATTCGGGTTCGGTTACGATCCGGTAAAACCCATCTATTGACAAGCCTAAGTTTAAATAGAACATTAATGAATGGTTTTATCCATATCGATTCAAAATCACTCATAACACATTAAATTATAAAGCAACGATTTCGGTTCTAGTTCTGATTCTTGTGCGGTTACGGTTGAGACCTGTTCGCACCGGACCGCTTAAGACCCATAGTTAATGGTCCGAGTCCGGTCCGAATCCAGTGTCTAATGGGTCGGATCCAGAACTAGAACCATTACTTATTTATTGGTTCTGGTTCGGGTAAAATCCACCCATTGACATCCCTAGTTGAACCCTTTCTCAAATAAATAAAATATATGAAAATATATAAATAATGTAATGAACCATACTTTTTAATAATGTTTGGAGTCTCCGGACATGAACTTCTGTTGCATGAGGCCCTCAAACTTTTATTTTCCAGCTTCATCAGACTTTTTGTAGAAAAGCTTATAGCAATTATTATTTCACTTACTATAATTCATTAAAGTCGAATTAGAAAAGGAAGCTGATTATAGGCGAATAAAACTATATAATTTGTTGAGCTGTATGAGCTGAACTTTTGTTAAAAAGATTTTAGGGTTTAATTAAATAAATAAATATTCAATTAGTTCAATGCAAATTCAGATTTAAAAAAAATACAGGAAAAAGAATAAACGTCCAATTCACACATTAATAATATTAGATTAAAAGGTGAACAAAACATGTATGAATTGTATGAGCCGCAATATTGTTATAGATTTATTTAGGGCTAAATTTAATAAAAATAGGCTCTATGCTAAAGAAATCTGGTGGTGCATCCCTCCTTAGATATTATCAATATCTTTAATATAATTTCGTGTTTCTTTTTCATCTTTTACCTTAAAACATGCATTATGTTCGCGATCCTTTTTTAGGAAATTTGAGGTATTTTCTTAAAATAATAATTAGTGTTGTAATATGGCCTAGTCCACTAGGTGCGATTTGTCCAAGAAATAAAGTTTTGGTTCAACCAGTCCAAACATTATTGAGCCAATCAACGGTACGGTTTGTCAAAATTTTAAATTATTATATTTAAAAAGTCCAAACTTCTAAGCTTTTATTAAATTATATTCCATTGCCGTTGTTTTGTTTTTAAAAATATATTTTGTTGGAATAGATTATAATAATAACTAATTTAATATATTATAGCAAGAGGTGGATTGTGGTGAGAACATATTTATCGTGAAAATATGAGAATGTTGCACTGAATATACAAAGTTGTTACAATGTATGTATAAATTTATTACACTAGATTCAAAGCAACAACTTTATATTCAGTGCAATGTTATTGTTGTGCAACAACTTTATACGTTCAGTATAGCTTTCACACCTTTCGCATCCGATCACTAATTATTTAGCAATACAATGCCGCAACTAACAATATCTATTGTAGTCAGTCAACAAATAGAGTCATAAATATAATTTAAAGTATCAACTCTCAAAAGATAAGGAAATCATATATCCACAGTTCTTGTTCCATTTTCTCCAATTTCATCCATATATGCAAATAAAGTATCAACTCTCAAAAGATAAGGAAATCAAAACATAAATTTATTTCAAACATGATTTCCACTAACAAATAAGTCATAAATATAATTTAAAATTCATTTAAAATCCACGTTTATCAGCACCACATTTACATTTCTACATGGATCCAAATCCTTTATCGCATTATAAAATTAATTTCTTAGTGTGTATCACTTTCAAGGGCTAATTGGACTAATTGGAAATAAAAATGCTAGTGTAAATAAAATATCAAAACTCATATGATTAATTAATTATGGTTTGAGTATCAGTGTCCGGCAACAACATTCAATTTTATATCCCATTCTTTTTAATGTTGAATAGTGATTGGCTACACACGATTATTTTGGTGTAACAGTTAATGAAATCTTACTTTTTAAAATATAGAAATTCTGAATAAATGTATCATTTAAATAGACAATTTATATGCATATGCAAGTAAAAATATATTTTAACTCTGAAATTAGTGACTCAATTATCAACTCTTTAAATTTGAATTTTGAATTATACGTTGTAAAAAATAATAATCAGTGATTGTTATGCATTAATGGCAGTAACTATGGTTTGCTAAAGCTACCAAAGTCAATCACCATAATTTTTCTTACCAGGAAAGTCTCTTTATTTCATCTTACATTTTGTGAGTTTCTCATATCAGATTCATAATTTCAGTGAGCTATATTTTTATCAATGCTCAATAATATCATATGGAAACATTATTTCAAGGAAAGAATGAATTTATCACATTTGTAGACTTGACCCAAGCCCGTGAAAAGTCTACCCAGTAGGTATCCCTATTAAATAAACCATGCGCTCACCAAGTATATATTAATTATATATTATATATTAATTATATTGAGTAAGGATATTTAGATTTTATTAATTTTAATTATTTTTCTAGAATCGATTTTTTAATTATAATTTATTATTCAAAATTAGGGTTATTAATTCATAATTAGAGTTTATTAATTCAAAATTAAGGCTTATTATTCAATATTAAGGTTTATTAATTCATAATTAGGGTTTATTAATTCAAAATTAAGATTTATTAATTCACGTTTAGGGTCTATTAATTTATAACTAGGGTTTATTAATTCATAATTAGGGTTTATTAATTCCAATTAGGATTTAATAATTCAAAATTAAGATTTATCAATTCATGATTAGGGTTTATTAATTCCAAATTATTATATATTAATTCATAATTATGATTTATTAGTATATAATTAAAGTTTATTAAATTATTTTTTTAAATGAATTTAATTTAATAATAATTAATCAACTAAAAAACTAATCAATTAATTAAAAAATTAATTAGGATGGTCTCACTGTGCACGCAACGTCGCAACCTGCACAGGAGACCACCCTTAAATAAATGCAAATGCATGTAAATGCAGATTTTAATAATCTCTTGCTTGGGTTTGGTCAATTTAGTTTATTTTAGTTTATTTTAATAATATTCAAGAATTAAATTAATTTTTTTATATTTATTTTTTGAGATTTATGAATATATTTCATATAATCACATTATTAACATCTCTTCAGATATATTCAGTTTGAAGATAATGGTTTGTCCTATAAATAATTTTACATTATGAATATATGAAGGTAATATCAAACCGGAATGGATATAAAATCGTCACCGCTTAGAAAATAGTGATGTGGTTCAAATTCATAGCATTTTAATTATTTAGGCACACAATTAGGCCAACTGAAGAGGCTCACCTTGTAATTCCTGTTATATATTATAATATCAATATGTGAAATTTAAGAATATATTTTGTGATTGTCTACGAAGAAATGAAAAAAAAAACATATTATCTGTAAAGTATATGACATATACATAACTTATTTTTGCTTTTAAGAGATGTCAGGCATGATTAGTAATAGATGTGGTCTTTTGTGCGGACGTTTGTATGTACGGATAATGATAATTTTCTTCAATACAAATGATATTTTTCTTCAATATGAATAATATTTTCAAATTACAGTGTAAAAATAAATTATATTTTTCTTCAATGTAAATGATAATCTGTTAAGAACAAGTGATATTTTTGTTCGTTCGTACCGTGTATACGGATGTATAAGGGTTTTGTGTTAGTAATATTATAATGCTTTGATTGGGGCATCGTATAACATCTTCTAGGCTTTGATAAACATTAGTGAAATGAGACACCAAGAATATGGTAATTTATAGAAGCGAGGGCAACAATATATAATTGAGGTGGTCTCCTGTGGGCGCTGCACGCACAGTGAGACCACTTAATTAATTAATTAATTAATTCTAATTAAAATTAATTAATTTAATAAATTTTAATTGTAAATTAATAAAATCATAATTATGAATTAATAAATAATAATTTTGAATTAATAAATCTTAATTTTGAATAATAAACCCTAATTTGAATAATAAACCCTAATTGGAATTAATAAACCCTAATTGGAATTAATAAACTCTAATTTGATTAACAAGCCCTAATTGGAATTAATAAACCCTAATTTGATTAACAAGCCCTAATTGGAATTAATAAACCCTAATTTTGAATAATAAACCATAATTAAAATTAATAAACCCTAATTGGAATAATAAACCCTAATTTTGAATTAACAAACCCTAATTGGAATTAATAAACCCTAATTATGAATTAATAAACCCTAATTATGAATTAATAAACCCTAATTTGAATAATAAACTCTAATTATGAATTAATGAACTCTAATTATGAATTATTAAACCCTAATTTTAAATTAATAAACCCTAATTGAAATTATTAAATCCTAATTAGAATTAATAAACCGTGAATTAATAAAACCTAATTGAAAGTAATAAATTTTAATTAAAAACAATAATAATAATAATTGATAATTAATACATCATAATTAATAAAACTTAATTATCCTTAATTCTCTAATTAATACTTAATCATTATTGAATGCTAGTGAGCGCGCATGGTGAGCGCACGCTCACAGGAATTTTCGTCTATATAATTTGACCTTCCAACTTATTATATATGTTATTAACTTTTCATATTATTCGAGTATGTATCACATTGTTCACATAATAATAGTCTGCTTTTAGAATTCAACACCTATTTCAAATATTTCCATGTATGCAACAATTTGTGCATTTTTTAAAACTATTCACCGCTTTTGGAAAAATAGTCCGTTAGTCGTTGAAAAATAGTTAGTCCGATTAATAATATATGTTACCAATTTAGTACAGTGACCAAGTTTAGAAACAAATCAAGATCTACATAGCCACAAATGGAGCAATCGAGTCGCAAACGGATCCAACTGCTAAACAAATTCAGATGAAAATATATACATAAGAAAATACAATAACATCCGTACAGACATTCGCAGTCAGTAAATTAATTATAATTAACGGATGATTAAGAAGTTATATAGATAGATTAGGGTAATTAATTAGATTTTAATTAAACTTCATTCATAAAACTTAAATAAATTTAAATTATAGCCATTAAATTGTCTGCACTATGTGAATGTGCAAGGAAATCGGCTCAAAAAAGGAGAAAGAAAAACCTACACGGAAATAGACACCCGTAACCTAGGAGTTGGTAAAAACTATGATTTCAAGGGGTGGTCTCTCCGGGACGCGTACTATTCTAATTAATTAATTAATTAATTAATTAATTAATTAATTAATATTAAATTAATTTTAATTAAAATTAATTAGTTTAATAAACTTTAATTGTAAATTAATAAATAATAATTTGAAATTAATATATCTTAATTTTGAATTAATAAATTTTACTTGTGAATTAATAAATCCTAATCGTAAATTAATAAACCCTAATTTTGAATAATAAATCATAATTGTGAATTAATAAACACTATTTAGAATTAATAAACCCTAATTTTGAATTAATAAACCCTAATTTTGAATAATAAATCCTAATTGTGAATTAATAAACCTCAACTTTGAATTAATAAACCCTAATTATGAATTAATTAACTCTAATTATGAATTACTAAACCTTAATTATGAATTAAAAATTAATAAATTAACAAAATCTAATTATCCTTACTCATGATAATTAATATATAATTATTTTAACAAAAATGAGGCGTCACTTCATGGTGGTGGAACTACCAAAGTTTTTTTGATTTCAAAATACCTAGAAAATCTGAAAAGTTATTTCAAAAAAATAAGTGAGGATTTTTAAAATTTACCCTCCGATTACTAAAAGTTTACATTATTTTTGATGGTATGAATTTTAATAAATTATAACGAGTACAAAATGGATTCCACATTGTAAGTGTAAAAAGATGTACAAAAGAGAAAAATGGAAGCTTTTAATGGACGAATGAAAAAGAAATAAAATACAAATTTTTGGTGGACGGAAGAAGTATTAATTTTCTACTAAGATTTCAAGATACATTGAAACATATCTAAAAAGTTATTCCAAGAAAAGAAGTTATGATTTTTAAAAATTATTAAGAGGGTGTTTGACTAAACTTATTTTCAAGATTTTAAAAGTTCCAAGAGCTTATAAGATACTTCAAAAGTTTATAATATATAATATCTCAAGAGTTTATAAGTTGTAAATGTGTTTGGATAATAGAGTTTATAAGCTAGAGAAAGAAAATCATAGTTAGAGAGAGAAAATTGACGAGAGATAAACTCGATAGTATATATGTAGAAAATAACGAACCATAGTAAGATTATTTTGGTTAATTTATTGTTACTTATAAGCTTATGAAAAAATAAGCTGGGGTTGAACTACTTATTTTTATGGAGCTTATAAACTGTTGGAGCTTATTTTCACAACTTATAAGTTGTTTATGAGCTTATTTTGTTAAACAGTTCACATGAACTTATAAGTTATTTTGAAAAGCTTTCAAGTTTAACCATACACCCTCTATATTTAATCAATCTAGAATGCAGATGAAGATCTTATAAGATTTATAAAACAACTAATTATAATCTTTCTAAGTGGTGTTAGATTTGATGATTTAGATATGATTAGTCTTATGAAATATTGTTTGGTTGGATGGAGTTTGTCTTATACTCAGTATTAAAATAATATAAATTCAATTTTGGATAATCTCAAATCAATTGATCTCAAGTAACCTAACATCACTAGTGTACACAGTGGCAGTTCCGCACTTTTTCCTTCTTTTTTTTTTTTTTGCTTTTTTCTTCTTTTAATATCGTCAAATTATTAGTTTTTATGTGAATTGCAGAGCATATACCTCTTCCATCAAATCAATATAGCGTAAAAAAATATTTTTCTATAATCTGGAATTTGAAATATAGAAAGCATAGCCTCTTCCAATGATTTTTTCTAGCTACGCCCCTAAGTGTACACATCAATACTCCCTTCCCATTCAATTTGCAAGTCGTTTTGTATTTTCTTTATTTAAGTCTTAGTTGACGCTTTGGAATGTTATACCAAATGTGCCCTTATTTACTCTCCTATTTCATTAATCATTCCAAAGAGTCGAGAAGAAGAAAAAGAGTTTTTCTTCTTTCTTCCACCACGTAATGGTTTTCATTAACTATAAATTACAAATAATTAAGGCTAAGTTTGGCATATTAAAGTTTTTATTATTATTTGTGCAAATATACAAAAACGACATGCAAATTGAATGGGAGGGAGGGAATATTGTTTTCGGAGAACAAAGAGTTATAAGTCTATTACTGTACTAAGAACATTAAAAAATTGAGGGGAGCCAAATGCCCCTATGGTTTAATGTGGCGAGCATTTGGCTCGCCATAGTTGGAGGAGATTAATTATGAATTTCTCTTAAACAACCATAAAAGGAAAAATATCAGTTAAGATTTTAATGTTTGAGCGTTCTCCAATTATGTTTTAATATTTAATTATACTAGAAATATCAGATCGAAGCTTAATTATGAAAATATTAAAAGGTTAGATATCATTTCATAATTCATTAACTATTGGACGATTACTTAAAAATACTCAAAGTTTGAGATATAAAATAATATTTGCCATAAAATAATGTAGACTCCTTTCAAATAATAAATTATCAACTTATTACTCCTCCGTCTCAAATTTAATTAAGACAACACTTTTGCAATTAAGAAAAAATGGGTTAAGGGGTTTAATGGTGTTGGTCCCACAAGATTTAATGTTAATAAAGTAGGAGAGAGAAATAGAATATGGAGAGAGAAAGAGAGGATAGAATATGGAGATGCATGATTGGAGAGAGAAAGAGTAGATTAAGAGATTTAATTTTTCTATTTTGGCGTGTGCTAATGGGTTGGGACAACCCATTTAAGTAAAGTCTAATGATTAATTGGGACGGAGGGAGTAATATTTTCGGTGGAATAAGCAAATAGCGTAACATATGGAATCTTGAAAATCGATTTGTCAAATTGTGATAGTTTCCTATCTATATATGTACAATTTAGATACAATCTCTCTGTGGATTGGATTAGTTTAAAAATTATAACAATTTCCTAAAAAACAGAGCCAATTGTTTTCCAAGATAGTGATGGAAAAGTGGTGTGAAAACAAAAAGCAGAGCCAATTGTTTTCCAACATAATAAAAATGTGTAGCAAATGTTGTAATGGTCCAACAAACATTTTAATTGCAACCCCTCAACCTCAAGCATATCGTCTATGCTCACTGGGAGCATCTTATGTATACATTCTCTTTGCACAGGCTATGTACAAATCAATTCTCCACACACACACACACATATATATATGTAATAGAATGGACCACCTAAGAATAAAAATATTGGTAAGAAATAAAAGTAAATCGCAGTCATTGATAATACTAGATCGATGGATCAGATTAGATCTATACATGCTATGATTTATAACTATTTATGCATCGATTTTAATATGAAGGAAAATAAAGAGGGTATATTAGTAATTTATTTTTATACGTATCAATTATTTCTTAATTTCACGGGATTTAATATAATTTTTCTGCATTACTTAATTTGTAGCACAAGCTTACTAATATGTAGCACATATTAAATATATTCGTTGCACAAATATTTGAAGTGTTTATTCAATCATTATTGTATTTCAGTAGTTAATAGTTGTTTGTGATATTAATTTGTTGCACATACTTATTAATTTGTAGCACATATTTAACATATCTTATGCACAAAATAATTACATATTAGAGGATATCAAATCCCATAAATATAGGAATTAATTGATTCATATAATAATAATATTATGAAAATACCCTAATTTTCATGTATGTATAACACAACTAGTTACGAATGACAATACATACATAATTAATCTGGTCCATCGATCTAGCATTATGAAAGCTTATAATTTATTCCTATTTCTTACCAATATTTTCATTTGAGCGGGCAAAAAATTAAAGGCCATAAAAATTTGGCCTAAAAAGCCCGCTCGAAAAAAACTCAGGCTTACCGGGCTTCGGGCTAAAAAAGCTCGTCCGATATTCTATTTAGAGCCGACAAAATGAGCTGGCCCGAAAAGCCCGCTCGGGGTACCCGGGGTTTGGGCCGGTTTGGGCTTCAAAATTAAAGGCCCGAAAAAAACCGGGCCTAAAAAGCCCACCCGAAAAAAACCCCGGGCCTACCGGGCTTTGGGCCAAAAAAGCCCGGGGTTTTGGGCTAAAAAAGCCATTCCGATTTTTATTAAATATATATATTTATAATATTATTTAATATACATATCTATATTTTTTTAATAATATTAATTATATTTTATATAATTATTTATTTTTTATAGTAACAATTTTCTTATTAATTCACATACTGGTTAGAAAAATAAATTCTGGAAAAAATAATAACCTCATAAATCATTCAAAAATAATTCCTAAGAGAAATGATCTCCAAAAATATATACATTGATGATTAATGATCTTATAGTATGTAAAATCTACTTTGAATCATTGATCTTAAATATATACAATATAAT
Source organism: Salvia rosmarinus (assembly GCA_036937905.1). Lineage (NCBI taxonomy): Eukaryota > Viridiplantae > Streptophyta > Magnoliopsida > Lamiales > Lamiaceae > Salvia > Salvia rosmarinus. The sequence goes on from CM072813.1 coordinate 6,756,640, forward strand.
TAATTTATTTTATTCTATTATTTTATGAGTATAAGTCGGATTGACGTTTAATAATATCATTTGTGTTTTTTCTCCTTAAATTAAAGAATTAAAATCATCTACATTACAATATCATCGCATGAATACATAAATAGGTCAAGATATACAAGAAATATTATCATAAGAATAAGTAAGCTTAAAATATTCTCATCACTGATTTTTTATTTAAGTTAAGGAGTTATGAGATCTTAATTAAATAATTATTTTTTTAATTTAGAATATTAATTTTATATATTAAAAAAATTAAAAAATTATCTAAAAAAAGTCCGCCGGGGTTGGTTTGAGCTTCATATTTTAGGCTGAAAATTTGGGCCCACCCACCCGACCCGCCATAAAATTTAAAAGCCCGACGAGCCCGGGGTCGGCCCGGCCCGCCCCTACTTTGCCACCTCTAATTCTATTAAATATGCATAGTATAATATTATTTAATATACATATCTATAATTATTTAATAATATTAATTATATTGTAAATAATTATTTATTTGTTTATAATAAAATATATTTTTAATGATATAAAAAAAGCCCGCTCGCCCCGAGTTGGTTTGTGTTTCATATTTTTAGTCCCGAAAAAATTCTGGCGGGCCCGACCCGGTCCGAAAAGTATAAAAACCCGACGGATCCGGAGTCGGGTTGGCCTGACCCGTTACTTTGCCAGCATGAGGCACACTCCAGTGGCTCTAGATGTATGGCGTATCTGTTCGAATAAAATTCTAATTAATAATATCCTTATTAAAAATAATAAATTATAATTAAAGATCATAAAAGATTATTGAATCCTAATCCAAATTAATTAGGATACATACACCATGCGTCTAAATACACACAACCTAGCATTTTCAATTGAACATATAATATAAATAGCTCTACTGATTTTGTGTCTAGTTGAGGAAATTTAACGTTTTTTTTACTTATTTGATATATAATTTACCATCTTTTCAATCTTAAATATTCAATTCTTTGAGCAATACAAAATTTTACCATAACAAACTCCACTAACAAGCTCATCGTTCCTTCAACCTTGAAGCTAGAAAATCGAATCAAAGTATCAAAATTAAATTACAGCCATTATATTCAATAAATTAAGTTCCAACATCGTAACACTCAAAACCATTATTCAAACCCTAGCACCATGAGTTGGTATGGTGTCACGATCAAATCAAGAATTGGGCCTTCGACCAAAATTCAATTTCCTCATCAACATTAGACTTAAGGGGGAAAAAGATATAAAAAGAAAAGAAAAGAAAAAAAAAGATTCCGAGAGCACTAGCTAGGGAGGTGCGTAAGCAAGCAAACTATTGTTATTCTAAATTTTGTGAAAAGAATTCCAAACTTTATGAAGTCAGAATTGTGTAGCAAATTGAAGAAATCATAAATACTTGGCGTGACGTTGATTTTCATCTGCCGATACCACAAACAATGCACCTTGGCTTAGATGCTGTCACCGCTTGATTAATTTAATAATTATTTCATCTTCACATAAAGTCGAACCTTCTCGGCATCATACCATCCTTTTTATTTCTTACCTATCTTATATTTTTATTCTAGTTTTCCCATTTTGTTTCTTTAATATTACAAGCGATAATTATATTAGTGATGCACGTGTAATATACATAAAATGGTCCATTTAATAGCTACAATCAAATTTAGAATTGTTTTTCTGTGTATATATTAATGTTTTGACGACTGTATAGTTGGCGAAATCACCATTTTTTATTGTATATAGTATTTATAAAATAATTAAAGAGGTAACTGCATACAATAACATGATTTTTACTCATTTTTTGATTTGTAACACATCTTTTGAATTTCGACACTAGAAATAATATAGACATTTACAATTTTGTTGTTTACAACATCGATCGATCTGCAGTCAAATTAAAGATGAGATGACTTTCAAGAAAGCATGCATGGACTAGCCCTAGACATATAAAAGAGTTGCAACGGCATCTTTTAAGGTGGTTGACCGACTAGTCCACATGCACTTTTCTGACATACACATCAACTTTCAAAAGCCCAATTTCGATCGATGTTATAAACCTCACAAAATGAAACATGTTTTTGGTGTCATGAGTTGTAAACTATAAAAATAATAATAATAAAAGAAGTTATTATTGTATGTAATAAACAAAAAATTAATAAAGTAATGTTCCCCTAAATGATAGTGATGAATGATTGGAAAACCTTTTTTTTCAAGAAACAAATTTTCTAATGTAAAAGGGTACCCTAATTAGAAATAGCAAAGGACTATAGTAGAATAGTAAGATATCAATATTTTACTGCAGATCACTTTAGAGCTGGGCAAATTGTTTGGTGCAACGTCTTTTTGTGTTAGATGCCCTTACTCCTTAGCATGCTCTAATCTATGTAGGGAGGAAAATAAGGTTGGACATACTTACTTCGAAGCCACTCAGGGGTAAAATGGGTATATTCGATGTTCCCGTTTTACGATAGAGCATTATGACAATACCATCGCTAGAATAATATATATAGATCAGAATACGACAAAAGATGAAGAAATTTGTGTTGTTGATGTGATGATCTCAATTGAATCTCAATTTGGAATTCCATTCCTTGTTCCAAGAGGAAAACCCTCTCAGTAGGAGCCCTCACACCCTACCTCATGAGATGAGAATATAAGGAGAATTTTGCCTAGTATTCATAAGAAGTTACTTCAAAATGATGAAAATCTCACACTGCGGTTACTAAAATTTGATCATTGATTTTTGTTCAAAATCTATAAACTTTAAACAACTGAGCTCCTTTCCACTTGTTTGTTGTGGGGTATTCTATTCATAAGTAGGACTCAAAATATATAGGAATCATTTCCACGAAAGATGCATATGTTATGCAACAATGATATCCAAACTTTAGTAATACCTAAATTGGGGTCTATTCAGAGATGGATAAACATAGAAATTTCAGAATGTCCTGGTTAGTAGATTATAAGCTGACAATTATGTCTCAAATTGTAACTTTTATTGGCTAAAAAATAAATTTATAGTGTCTTGTTTCTAATTACTGACCAATAGATAGCGTGATGGACTAATGGGCCCAACGAGCTCATTCTCAGAAAAAAAAATACAAAAAGTAAAGTGAAATAGCTTGCCATTATGATTGAAATTGGAAATAGTTTAATGAACTTTTGGATTTAATTTAAAGTTAAATTTATATTTAAGGCCAGAAATTTCATGTGGCGCAAATGATATGCCCTACTAAAAGTCATCTAGAACTTGTAGGACAATAATAGAATTTTTCCAATTTCTAAAAATTAATTGAATAAGTACTGTTTTTGTTTATGAAATGTTTAAACCCAGTATTTAGCCTTTTTGTAATTATATTTATTTATAACTATTTTTCAGAGGATCTTTCAGAAATTACAACAGGACAAGTTCCACAATTTTTTTGTGTCGGATGATAATGGTTAAATCATCCTAAAATATTCAACAAGATTTTACTTTAATTTAATAGAATATTCAGTTTGAGTATATGCTCTTAATTATAAGTTACTTCTAGGGATATTTCGTGAAACTTCAATGACAAATTTCGTTGTCTAAACGAAAATTTGTTTGAACTATAATGCGATGTCCTGGTTAACACAATTCACTGAAAATGTAAATGTATAATTGAATTTTATGCAGAGAAAATTTGAGAAAGCAAAATACAATAAAGCCTTAAGAAGCTAATGATCGGCGGTCATAATTTATTTGGGGGTCTCAATATAAAAATACTTGGCTCACTAGAAGAATTATTCGACTTTTGTATATCTGAATTGTCAATCATAGTATAATTTTCAATTCTTCAGTATACATACCAAAAAGATTTCATGTGTATTAATTTAATCTTTCGGCTCGTTGCAATGCTGCATAACTAACAAAACAAAGCAGTACATTCCACACGGAAATGCACCTGAGCTAAATTCAATTCCAATTTGACAAGTGTCAACCAAAATTATTTAATACTAAGTTATGATATGATCCCAACCGAAAAGCAAAAGTTATGATATGATCCCACTTTTCGTGAGAGACGAGAAGCAGCAGAAAGTAGAATAAAATCAGAGCTGTAGCATAATTTTCTAGAGGGCGCAACAAAGCCAAAACTTAGCTACCGTCTTAGTGAAAAATTTAAGCTCTAAAAATGTGAGTTCTCACCAGCATTTACCAAAGGGTGAACTCCCAGGTTCAAGAACTAGTCGACTACATGGGAACGAGAAATACCTTAAGACGACGTGTGCAATACAGCCTTCAGTCGAGGTAAACAAAAAACCCAAGTATCTGTTCTGATGGCAGCACGCAAGAGAGCTCTATCAGCGATTGATTGGAGTTCTCATCCTTTCAACTATTCGGTTCACAGCATCACGTGACATTACTAGTGTATCGTGCAGAAGGATGCTGTAAACATTCAGACCCTGAAATTGTTGGAACAGTAAGGGCGACATAGAGTTAGGCACTGTTAGAAAAAACCAAAAACTAATATCATCAAAATATTTAAAGCTGAACCGGGGAAATGCAAATGGACTTAAGGGTATCAATGATTGACCATTATGAAAGGCTTAGTAAGATAACTGGAACAGTTTAATAGAAACTAATAACTACAAAATAATCTGCTATTAAGCAAGTAAGCAACTAACAAGCTTTATGCCTCATGATCGAGGTTCACTAGTATTGATCTTCAGAGTAAAAAGAAATTATAACTTCTCGTATTGGTAATTTTGGGAGCACATAGAACACACTTCATTTGTTTGGACACCAATAACAGGGTCTGCATATTTGTGCCAAAATAGTTTTACAAAGAGAGTGATCACTTGAAGATTTTTTTTATATCAATTCACCTTGCTTAAATGAAAATGACAAAAAGTTCACAAAAAGCTATATCCTGCATGAGCAACTATTCTATATGCAGAACCTCAAGGCAACAAAGAAATTTGAGACTTACAATGGAAGGCAATACGTTGACATAATGTAAATTCTGAGTAGCCAACTTCAGCTTCTCATTAATAGGACCGCCGTCAACCAGCAGAATTTTCTTAGCATTCTCCATTTGACTGACAAAGTTCACAATGTTCTTTGTCTTGTGCGAAGGGACATCTAAATCCTCAAAAACCATAAGCTGTACAAGGCATAGACATGTATAGAACATGAGGAATAGAATAATTATACAAGTTGAGAGCCAGAACTTTAATAGTGAGAAAATGTAAGATGACCAGATAGGTATATGATAAAATAAATTACGAGGTAACAACCCCAGGAATCATCATTGCTCAGTAGGCAGAAAACATGAAAACTATTGCACTGGAGAGCATGTTGACAGCAAAACACCAAACGATCAATAGAGAATGGAGAAGTTGTAAAAACGCAAATTAAAGGTGAGCACACAGCTTTTTTCAAAACTCTCGTTGCAGGTTGTTCCAGACTTAGTCACCAAACTTGAAGGAAAGTATTTATTTTATTTTCCTGTATACCTCTCAGTACATCCAAACAGCCAAAAGAAGCAAAGTTCAGCAACCTCACATAATGGGCTTTGTTACTCCTGAGCATACAAATTACAAACAAATTCTTGCAATCAATAAAATTAACAAGCTCCATTCAGAATCATGAAGGGATCAAAGGCAGACACCTTAAAACCCAACCTCCCACCCCCCCCACCCCACCCACGTACATTGTCTCAAATACAACAGCTTCAGCAAAAAATCAAACATAAAGAGAAAAGCTTGTTTCAAGGTAGCTATAAAGAAAAGAATCCAAAGGGTCTTGATGACATGGCATGCTAGAGTATTATGAGAGTATTTAAGAGAAAGTGTTGACACAACTAACATAGGCATGACAGTCAACTTAGTTGTGGCTATTGTGTCTTGAAATGGGTAAAGTCGTAAAGATGTGGAGCCTTTAAACAAGGCAAAGATAATGTACTAATAGCTAATACAATTAAAAGTTGCATTCTTCAAAGTCAGGTTCGTAAAAATGTATAAGCAATTGAAGCTTCACAAGCTTGCATTAGGTGAATATAAACTAAAGATCTGGACACCTAGTCAAAAGCAAGGTAGAGTGCATTCTTGCAAACTATTTCTCTTGAAGAACTAAACTTGCCTTCCCTTCAGCAGCACGAGCTGAAAGTGCAATCTTCAGTCCTAGTCGCCGGACCTTCTTGTTTAGCTTGATAGCATGACTTCGTGGCTTTGGACCGTGCATGGTAGCACCACCCCTGAACTGTACAACATGAAATATGTAAGGTAAACCCTTTTTAAGCCCTCTCAAGTCTCAATAAGAGAAAACTACTGAACAAGATAAAATATTAACCTGTGGACCACGCAGTGTTCCATGCCTTGCTCGACCAGTACCCTTCTGGGGCCAAGGCTTTCTGCCAGTCCCACTAACCTCGCTAATGGTTTTGGTTGAATGTGTCCCCTAAGAACATAGCACAAAAGAACTAAATCAAAAACCAAGAGTACGTTTATGAAAAAAAAAAAGTTTACAACTGGGGAGGGAAATAAAAGTCTAAATGTGCCCTGACACACCTTTACTATAAAAAAAAAGAACAAACATAAATTGGAAGAGTCAGCAAATTTTGGGAGGCTAGACACTGAAGTTCTCTCTTTACTGGGGATGAAACAGTAATGAAATCGAAGGTTATATCACGGAACAAAGTAGGAAGGCTCATTAACCAACAACAGCATCAAGAACTTATATTTTGCCTCCATTTGGCCATTCCACATACGAAAGAGAATTGTTGACATCATTTTCTTTAACTAAATTCATCAACAAGAATGAAAATGACGCACCTGCCGCCGCTTAGCTAGTTGCCACCTTACAACACGGTGAATAATATCCTTTCTAATAGGCACATCAAAAACATCACCACCCAATGTCATAAAGCCTTTATCTTCATTAAGAAAATTTGTAACAGGAAAAACCAGATCCTGACAGAGACCTACAGCATCAATAAAGAATATGAACAACACAGTTATATGGCTTATACAGATAAAATCTGTAAATAAATACTGCATGAGCAATTACAAAATGAATTACTTTCAAACTATTATTTTCTTTCATCTTCCTCGGGTGTTTTAAACAAGGAGCTACTAATTGAAAATAAATAAATCTGGTATCAACTGGGAGAATAAATGAACGTATTATTTGGGGGAAATATGATTTTTATTAGATTTTACTAGTCTATGAAAAAAAAATTGATCTTTGCAACTTGCTCCCCCTTTGGTGTTACCCTGATTCAACCACTGATTCTGATAATTTGTGTATCGAGGGGCTCAAGTCAAAGTAAGATGCAAAAAATGCATCATTAAGCCAATATTTGGAATCTTGAATCAGCATGGAGAAGCAACAGAACATAATTGTCATACAGTCATAGCTTCACATTTTTGCCTCACTGTTAAAAATGTGCATGCTACTACACTACCAGTGTTAAATAAAGGTGCCCATTAATATCGTTTTACTTTCCCACTAAATCATAAATAGTGAGACATCATAAACAAAGGAAATATCAAGTATTCTCCAAGATGCTACCAATTACAAAAAAGAATAAAACACAAGCAGACAACATGAAACAGAAAACATACCGCAAGGGGAATTCATAAACAAAAAATGAGCCACTGTACCTATTTCTCGATCAGGAATGAGCACATTTTTAGTTTTAGAGGACAACAAATCGGGGAAATGTTCCTTCACTTGAATTTGGGGTCAAAATAGTAGTAGAGTACCTCCGGCAAACATCCAAAGATGCCTGGCACGAATAAACTGTTAGTTAGGACTTACGATTCCATTAGAACATAAGAATGAAAAGCATAGCTAGAAACACTCAAAAGAATTTAGTCTAATCTTAAATTAATGCAATGCTGAAAAAAATCACTTTGGTGTACTCACGGTCTACCTTTCCAAGGACAGAAGATATCATAGAGTACGAGCTATCACCACAATCATGCCCACGAAATGCTGCACCAAATTTTCACAGCAAGCAAAAATATAAGCTTAGAAACCACATAGCAAAAGTTTCCGTATACTAAAAATTTACTCTTGATACCAAGCAACAAAGCTGAATGCAGCAAAGGAAAAAAGAAGAGAAAGAAATAAACAGGGAGAAAACTGAATATTGATTGTAAGCTAAGAACTAGATGAAATCAACAAGCTCGTAACTTTATTTCTTCTGTAACAAACAAAAGAAACTGAAAAAACACAAAATTAAACTAATTATTCGCAAGAAAAAAAAATGCAAGAAGGGGCTACCATTATATACAGAAAATGGAAGAGAAGAAACATCGCTGGAACCTATGACACGCAATACTCTTCTAGAGATCGACAACGCCATCTCAAAATCCAGGCAATAAAGGGCCTCAATAACCCAGAAATATTATTCCAGCTGCAACCAAAAGTAGGGTTACAAGATTTATTTCTCACATTCAAACCAACCTCATGAAGGGTGAAAAAAGAAAAAATAAAGTGACGAGGAAAATCAGGAAATCGACCAGATTCAACGAAGCACATTTACTGATTAAACTTATCAATAAATATATGTTGCTATCAAGAGCAAGTACGAAGAACATTACCGGCATAAGATTGCAGATGATAGAAATGGGAGCAGCGTCTTGGCGAAGGGGAGAGAGAGAGATGTGCCCTTCCAATTCCATAAACCCTTCTTCTTTCTGGGGTTTGACGGGGAGGCGGGCCGGGCTCGACATACAGGTACATCGTATGAAAAAAAGTGTAATTTTAAATTTAAATTAAAAATTAATAACAATTTTAGTAATACCATAATATCATTTGAGTTATATAACAATTTCCAAAAAATCAAAAGACAATCACCTTGTATAAGAAAAACAATGAAACATACTTAAATTTTAGATTAACTCTCAAGATATCCTATCCTAATAACTTTCTTGTATAAATAAAAGTAATTATTCATAATTAAATTTATTTCTTTACATTCCTTAATATTCATATGTCTTGCAAAATAATTTAATTTAATAATTAATAATCAAAAAATCAATTATAGCTACAAATATCAACATAATTCAATATAAAAATTGAATTATTATAAGTGTCAATGTAAATTATATCAATTATCTTATTTCAAATCTTGATTTTCTTGTATCCTAATGAATCTTAAATCTATATTCAATCATATGATAACCATAGGACGAGAAAGAAACATATAACCTAAAAAAAGAATTATTTGAAATTTATAATTTTTAAATTTGAACAATTATGATAAAAAAGAAGAAGAGGTGATCATTTAGAGTTGAAAATTGTGCTTTAGCAATTGTTTATTACTTTATTATTATGTGATTTACCTTCCTCCTCATTGTCCCCAATATGATAAGTTTTTTATTTTAATGATTTATTAAATATACATAAATTACCTATATATACCTAAAAATTTAAAATTTCAATTGGCAATGGTGTAAATTATGGTTGTTTGAGTAGTTTCCCTATTTGTTTGTTTAGCTCCTTGTTGTAGCTATTGTTGAAGCGAAGTGGAACCTTCATCTGAAGAGTTATTTGTTTGATTGGATTCTTGTTTGCCCAGGGTATAGCCATAAGGTAAGAGTGGGATCGAGTGAATGGGATCTCTCTCTCTCTCTCTCTCCCCCCGCACATTGCAAATTCGACGAAAAACTTAGTAGTTCTATTTTACACGAAATACGTATGTTACACAAATCATTATTTTAGTCGAAATCGTGTAACAGTTCAAAATAAAATATTGCACAATGTCGTAATTTGCTTTAACTCTGGACACTATTACACGATTACACTAATATTTGAATGTGTAATCCTATAAAATAGTTAATAATACTTTACACGGTTATACAATCAAATCTTATATCGTATAATTGCGTAACAATTCAAATAGAACTATTTCACTATTAATGGTATTATGATAAATGTTGCTACTATTTGCATATTTTTATAAGTGTGGGTTTTTCTTTTACAATAGGCTATATGTGGATCTGTCTCATATGTTATTGTATCTACTTTTTATGTCTACTGTACCAAAATCACTGCTTCTTAGAATAAATCTTAACTATCAATTTTTATACTAATAGCGCCCTTAATTCTTCAAATACTTACTCAACACAGCAATTAGTCCGTGGTTCAAAAATATCACAGAACATCAACTAGACAACTCTCATATGATGGAGTTCACATCTTTTCTTCTTCTACTACTAATTTACTATGCATCACTTTTTCATGCTTCCATCTTCTAACCTCGAACTTCCAGCGCCCGCGATCACCCAAGCACGCGCCGGGCCCTTACCCTTTCCGATCATCGGAAACATCCTCCAACTCGGCCCCCAACCCCACCAGTCCCTCACCAACCCTCTCCAAAATCCACGACCCTCTCATGCACCTCCTCAAGCTCGGCAGCATCCACACCGTTGTCGTATCCTCTCCCGAAATCGCCCGAGAAATACTACAGCTTGCATAATCTTTTCAGTAATTTTCGTCAATTTTTTAGTATAGCTAGTTATGTCTAGCTTCAATTTTTATGTGTTCGTTGTTTCGATTATGAGTTGTTAAATACTCATTTCATCCGATGAAAGTTTCTATTGTTTTTTTGCACGAATTTCAATAAATTAAATTTTATATTATTTTTTGGTGGCATGAGTTTCAATAAATCATAATAAATGTAAAGTGAATTGAGATAATAATAATGAACAAATTAATAAATAGTGAGATTAAAAATGGACCGTGAAGATAACAATTTCAAATTAATATATTAATAGGTAGTCGGAGTAAAAAGGTAGGACATATGTAAAGCTTTTTTAAATAAATATGTAGATTGAGGGTAAAATTATAGAGTTGATGTTTAAAATAAAATAAAAAAAATTGGGTGAACGGATCGAAAAAAAATGCAAACTTTTGGTTGACAGAAAGAGTACATTTTTACAAACTCTTGTATTTTTGTTTAATTTAAAAATTATTAATTAGGATTCATGCATCCAACTAATATTTATAATTAATTATTTTTATATTATATCTATAATCTTTAGTTAACATTTGATCATAGAGTTGATTAATCCATGATTAGGGTATATAATTTTTATTTTTTTTTATTTTTCAGGCTTCTTTATATAAGAATAAAATTTGCTAAAATACTGAAAATAATAATGAAACACGCTAATACAAAAAACTTGTGGGACAAAGAATCCAAACCGAGTTATTAATCTGCATGATAAAATAATTTTTGAGACGTATACACGATACGATATATGAAGATATAAAGAAAATAATCTGCGTGTGTTGGCCTAGTGGTAGAGTGATTAATGCCCGAGGTCAAAGGTCTCGGGTACGAGTCCACCGTGAGGTGGCCTTTAAATTTATGTATTTAATTAACCAAAAAAAAAATCCAGTTGAAATTCAAGGTTATAAATTGATACTATATTTTATTGGGAAGCTTTGTTTTAAAATGGGTTATTGATACATATAATGGGCTGATCCATTAGTCCCCTGCTTTGGATTTTAATGTGAATGGACAGTGGAAATAATACTTCGTAGCCCAACCCCCAAAAAACACTTTTTTCAAAAAATTTATTTTTGAATAACTAAACTTATTTAAAAAAGAAGAACAGAATATAATACAAAAATAAACTCAAGGAACTTGACTACTCACAAGCCAAAGAGTCAGAATTGGGCCCCTATAAAACCTCTTAAGATGAAAATCTATTGCATTAGAGGATGTCTATTTCCTGGAGAACTAAGGATATAGGAGTAGACATATAGCTCATATCGCTAAAATATAGACTTAGTATTTTTTTATTACATTAACAAAATATATTAATATATGTTATATTAAAAACATATTTTATTATTCTAATAAATGGCCATGGGTTGACATATCAGGCATGATATAGTATTTTTTAAGAGGCCTAAGCACGACGTATAAATTTATGTAAAAAGACTCATATTGGATAACCTGACCTATTTTCATTCGTAGTAGTTATCGATTATTTTTTTGTTCATAAGGGGAAAAAAAGCAGATTATTTCAGCTGAATCATTAATCATAGGTAAACATGAAAACCTGTATGGAGTGATGCATGAGCCTAAATTCTTATAGAGATCTAGAATGCCAATTTATTTTGGTAATTATATCTTAAAATATAAAATTTATCTCGGAAGATAATTGTATGCTATTTATCATTTTATATTAATTTGGTGAGTTATATGTACAATGTGAGTTATCGGTCGCAGAATTTGATCATCTGTATATTAACTATTAGAGATGTTTCAAGCACGAATGAACAGGCCCTAGCCCCTAGTATAGGGATGTCAATTGGTGAGTTTTATCCAGACCGATTCGGAACCGTTCAAAACCCATTAAATTTTAAAGCAGCGGTTCTGGTTCCGATTCTGGTTCCAGATCCGCTTTAGACCCGTACCGTTTAAATCCATAGTTTGATGGTCCGGTCCGATCCGGATCTGGTTCTGGTTCCAGAACCAGAACCAATACGTATTTATTGGTTCCGGTCCGAGTAAAACCCGTCTATTGACAAGCCTAAGTTTAAATAGGCTTGTTAATGAGATAGTTTTATCCATATCGATTCAAAATCACTCATAACACATTAAATTATAAAGCAACGGTTTCGGTTCTAGTTCTGGTTCTTGTCTGGTTCAGATTCCAGACCCGCTCAGACCCGAACCGCTTAAGACCCATAGTTAATGGTTCGGGTCCGGTCCGGATCCAGTGTCTAATGAGTCGGATCCAGAACCAGAATCATTACTTATTTATTGGTTCTGGTCCGGATAAAATTCATCTATTGACATCCCTACCCTGGATAAAAATCCTAAAGTCAATATGGCCCCTGTTTCACTTCACTAATTAACATCTATTTTCACATTCTTAGTACTATTAATCCTGAAAGTTAACAGTGTCAGTCTGTACTTAAAAGCTACACTTGCAGATTACACAACAAAGATAAATCATAAATTGATTCAGCACAAAGAGGAATTCCCGTCCATCATCATATTCTTCCTTCTGGAAGAAAATCAGGAAAAGGAGGCTACAAGAAACACCATCAGAACTGGACTTGAAGATTAATTGATTAAAAGCAAGTTACAAAAGAAGAAGATTATTAAAGTTAAATTAACACTGCACTAATTAATCCCAACAATAATCCCTCAAAGAAGATCTCCCTTCAGGGTGCAAAGGGAAAAGCTTCAATGTCCTATCTTGTCCTTCCTCTTCTCTACAATATTTGCTCACTTCATCAAAAACGCACTTCCTCTTGTACCGATTATTCTCCTCTTCCTGCACCAGTTAATTTTTATCATTAATTAATATTTCCTTTCATTGATACACATATGTGAAAGAATCAACACACCGATCAACGTACCTTATTGGGCGATGATAGGAGGAGAGAAGAAGCGTGATCAGGGAAGGGAGGCGAGGGCGGCGTTCGGGTAGAGTGAGAGAGGCCGAGGCTAGTGCGCTTTTGCTTCTGCCGCTCGCGCGCTTTGTGGTTTTGAAACCAGTAAAACACGTTTTTGCCCTCGATTTTGCCGTATTTGCCAAGTTGAGCTGTGATTTGCTCGATTTGTTGGGCGTTGGGAGTTCGCATGCCGCTTCTGTAGAGCATCTCGAGTATTCCGATTTGCTCCTGCGTCGGATTCCACCGCGTGCCGCCCGGCTGCGCCGCCTCTACCTATACATACACAATATATATGCTCAATTTTCAACATATATGCTTTTGAAATAATGCCAGGTTTTGTTTTTTTTAATATTTTGTCAAATAAGGTGGCTCGTGAGTTGTGATCATCAAGGGCGGAGTTATGATTAAAAAAATGGAACTGTGAAATTACATTTATTTGTTTAGTAACAAATTGGGAATGTACATTTTTATTTATGTATTTAAAAAGTGGGACAAAAAAAATACAAAATGCAACTTAAGCATATGGAAAAACATAAATTGCCGGGACGGTCACCGACACACTCCAAGGCCTGGCTCTGGTGATCATGAGTTACATATTGATTTTTCATCTCATGTTTTATTATATTATGATTCATTTATCATATTGTTTATTTCGTATACGTTGGTTACAGAATACACGAGATGAAACATCATTTCGAGCGAAGTCATGCATAAGGTGTTGAGTTCTTAATTTATTTATTCAAATTGTGGTACATACCAATCATGGAAGATTTTGCCATGCATGGAGTGACATAACTAGACTTTTAATTAATTAACTGATTTATGCAGTGACAATTGTTACCTGAGACGATTCTTTCTTTTGAACGTCTGCGTTTCTTGGACTACATTGATCGGGTTTGATGAAGCTCTTAAGATCGAAGGTGGCGGCGGTGGTGGTGGAGAGTGTGTCGGCGGCAGCAGAGCCCGCCGACACCTTGGGGGCGAGGGGGCGGAAACGCTTGCATCCGAGGGTGAGGGAAGGGGGGTCTTGATCCCAGATTAGTCCACGTGGCAAGTGATGCACCTTCATGGCTTGAATTCCCATGGAATATTGGGTACCGAATTAAGGTATGAATTGTGATGGTTATATAGAAAAAGGTGATGTGAGAGAAGGAGAGGGGGGAAAAGGGGCAAAAAACAAAGGTTAGCAAGAAAAGAAAGTAGAGTAATGACAGTAGATAGATTATTAACCAAGACCAAATGATGGGGTGAGGTTGACTTAGGATGTCCATGTTTAAAAAGATAAATGAAAAGTTGGGGTCTAGAGATATAAAGGGGTTGATCCGAAATCAATTCTTTTTTTAAAAAGTTACATATAGTGTGCGTAATTTATTTTGTAATAATAAGATATAAAACTTTAATGTAGCAAACTAAGTGAAAAGTAGATTGATAATTCAATCGATTTAATAATAGGTCCAAGTTGTGCAAATTCTTAGATACAATGGATATATGAGTGTAAATAGTGGTCACATACTTGTATATGTATGTGAATATAATAATTATTTTTATCGTGAGAATAAAAAATGATGAATTCATTATGAGAGTTGATGAATTAATTGAAAAGTTATTGAATATAAAAAAAAAAACCACTCTTCATGGGATTCGAACTAGGATCAAAATTTTTGAATTTTTGAATTCGATAACTTTCCCAACGGATTCATCAACTTTCATAACGAGTTCATTGGTTCTTAATTTTTAGGATAAAAATTGTTCTCATTTGAACCTAACCCCCCACCCTCTCTCTCTATATATATATATATGTATATATATATATATAGGAATTGATTCATGTACATACAATCCTTAACATATATAAATGAGAACGAATCATGTCGGTTAGATTTGAAAATCTAATGGTTATTTTTAAGTATGCATCTGAATTAGTTATATATATATTTCTGCATATTATCATGTATTTGCGCATCTGCATCATAATTTATGAATTGAATCTGAAGCGTCTATATTGATTTATTAAGAGGTTGATATTTGTCCTTATATTTACATTATAAGGAGTGTCCACACAATAACCTCTCTCACTATATATATAAATATATATGCTCGCGCTATAATAACATTATTCGAGACATATGGAATCTTGATTATCATCCACCTATGCATCAAAGATTTCGTGCATTTTAGATGTTGCATGCAAGGTCATGTGATGCCAATGGCAGGTGAAAAAACATTCGACAAAAAAAAAGTAAGAAAACTTATATACTGAAGTAAAAGTATTTCCCAACCAAAAGATATGTGAAACACATATAATTGAATTTTAAATAAAGCTGACTCATCTTGGTTCATTACTTGCGTTATATATATCTTGCACCTTCGGATACTTCTTTAAAAAGCTATTTATTTTCTTTGATACCAAAAGGTACAATACTAGCTGGGTTAAATTAAATATGTCTTAAATGAATGACAATTTAGTACTAGAAAAGTATTTCAGTGGATTCAGCATATATTAGTTTACAAATCATAAGACGAACCCGTCGTTTAAAACTCTAATATAATACTTGTAGTTCACAATTATATACATAGAGCATAGTATACTATGGTAGATCTTCTTAGACACCATATTTGTTAACAAAGTAGACAAATTTGAAAATTGGACTTGTAAAAAAGATTTAAAATATAGATAGCTAACTCATAAGTTATTCGATATACACCTCCATGAAGCTATCAATCTTATGGGATATTAATTTTACTAATAGTTAAGTAAGATATGGTATCTACGTACTCTTTTATAATTATAAATGATAGGATATGGCCCAACCTCTCAGGCCCAACAGCAGGGATATGGCCCAACCTCTCAGGCCCAACAATGAGGCCCCAAACAGTGGGCCTAACCTAATGTTGCCCTACTCTTCGACGCTAAATGACGATCCCCAAACCCTAATTATGGGTAACGGTAATGAGGTAACGGTAGTAATCATGGGTAATAATGGTGGAGATCATGGTCAGTTATAGGAGAATGATGGCCCGCAAATCAAGGGATTCGTGGCAAGGTTTACGTTTGTGTATAAATAGGAGTTAGATTGAAGGTAAAGGGTTAGCAAATTCTTGAATACTAGAGCCCTTTGAGATACTTGCATCAGAATCGAATTATAGTAAACATCTTGAGGATCATCTCCTCCGTGGACGTAGATCTTATTCTTGATCGAACCACGTAAAAGTCTCTTGTGTTCTTTACTGTTTTCATAAATCTCGCATACTAGATTTATCAATAAACATATAAACACTCTAATTTCAACTAGTATAATCAATTAGATCAATAATTTTCTTTATTAATCCACAATAAATAATTACTAAATAAATACATTTAATTGTTTTTGTCTATATTTAATAAGCTTTTGTAAGCTCGATCATGAAAATGGGTCAATCGTGAATTTTCTGACATACTATACTCCAAATGGATCAACTTAAAATCTTGAATTTTATGATACTCGACTCGACTCGATTGATTTACGAGTCAAGAAATACACATATTTGAATACACTCTTCTACTCACACATTAAACTATTTGTTGTCGTGGGGTGGGGTTGGGGGAGGATTCATTATTGAAGAGGCGTGCGTGTGGGTGAATGAAAGGGTTGATGTGCGTGTGGTTGGATAGTCCAATCCAAGTTTAATTTTTGGTGCTTTCATCATGATGAGGTGGTGCCCTATGCTTTTCGGTGCCCTCTCTACTCGCTTCTCTTTTCTTTTCCTTTTTCCTTTTTTTCAAACTTTTATCAGTGTAAAGTTGGAGGGAATGTGCAAAAGTTATTCCCACAATCCCAATAACTTGAAAATGCAAACGCCTTTCTTCATTTCTTTTCTTTTTTTACCAATGTGTGTGTGTGTGTGCTTGAACAGTTGAATGCCGTCTTTCTAGTGTTGAAATTTGAAATTTATTTACTTCAAATTCATTTTGGCTCTACAAACAATATATCAATGGTGATATCTATATATGTATATAACTCTAGGAGAAATGACCAATAATTATATACTACATCTACTTCTACTAACTTGCTAAATTAATGCCTTCTTCCTTTTCCAAGTTGATTAAGAAAATATAATTATGTTCCTAGAAAATATACATGGACACACAAATTTTCAAACTTACATATTTATTAATCTAAAGGGAGAGATGTTCATTTCAAAGACCACTAAGAGGGTGTTTGGCTGAGCTTATAAGCTCTTTAAAACAGTTTATAAGTTGTTTAAGAACTTATAAGTCATTGCAAAGTGTTTGGCAAAATAAGCTCCTAAGCGAACATAATTTGTGAAAATAAGCTCCAACGAATTATAAGATTCCCTAAAATAAGTTGGTCAACCCTAACTTATTTTTTCATAAACTTATAAACAATCATGAATTTACCAAAATAACTATATTATAGTTCGTTATTTCCTACACATACACTATCAATTTCGCCGCTCGTCAATTTTATCTCTCTAACTCACGATTCTTTCTCTAGCTTATAAGATCAATTATCCAAACATTTTAACAACTTATAAGCACTTGAGACATTACCTCTTATAAGCTCTTGAAACATCTTATAAGCTCTCTAAAATAAGCTTAGCCAAACACCCCCTAAGTAGGGATATCTTAAAGAAAATGAAAATGAATATTCCATAATAAGAAAAATGACTGTGGTCTGAGAGAGATAAATTAAAAGAATCTGAAGACTATCTTACCAAATGTCGATCATTTCATTTTTACTAATTAATTAATTAATGTATATATCTTATGGAGAGAAACGGACCTTTTTATAAAAATTAAAAAGGAAGTATGACTGGATGTCTCTTTTAAGTTTTTATTAAGATAATTATACATCGATATGATTAGACAGTATTGTTGAAAAATGACAATAATGCGATCGTGTATATATATATATATATATAGGAGATGGATCGGTAGGAATAGATAATTTGGTAGGAAATAGGAATGAATCGGTTGAGATTTAATTTTAAATGTGTGCGTGTTTTGTGTGCTACACGGATTATTGTGCAACACTATAACTCTTCTTGTCTATATGTCTAAACTAATATATTTAGATATGTGCTACGAATGGATGAAATATGTGCTAAACTTTCATGTGCAATACATTAATTACGATTGTGCTACACAATATGAAAGATATGCTACTATTCGATTTCGTATTAAGGAGCTTTTCTCATAATCAACCCCTATATATATATATATATATATATATATATATATATATATATATGGTGTGTATAGTCTTACATAAGTTCAGTGAAATATTTTTGAATTTAAAATAACTGGATTACAGAAAATAAAATGATGAAGGTATAAGGGACTATAGTATTATAATATATTGCGCATGCACAAACAACCATACGTATCTAAAATAAATTTTACACATATATCTTTCATCTGTCTTTTTATTATTGGGAACTGTTACTTTCCAAATAGTTTAAATCCACAAACTCACTTTCAGAAAATAATAATAATATATAATAGTAATATAATCATGTTTTTTTATTAGAGAACAAGATCGCATGATTTGGGACATCTAGGCTCAACATTTATGTACTACAGAGTCAAACATAAATCATTTGATAATTAAAGTAGTTCGTAGTGGATGATAGCAATTAGCAAGTATCAAGTATATAATTTCTCACCAAAATAGTCGATTATAATATCACAAAACCGAACTAGGGTAACCAAAACCATTTTGTTTCAATACGTACCAATCTAAGGTTTTTTCTGCAAATAGAAACAGTTCAAAGACTCTTTATAAGGAAAAGATAATATACAACATGTATTTTGTAGGGGTGAGCAAAAACCGAACCGGATCGAAAAATCGAACCGAACCGAATCGAAATTAGCGGTTTGGTTCGGTTTGTCTGATAATTCGGTTCGGTTCGGTTTCAAAATTTGAAAACCGAAATTAATTCGGTTCGGTTTCGATTTGGGGAAAAATTCGGTTTCAAACCGAACCGCTCAATTTTTATTTTATTTTATATATATATATGTTATTTATATTATTAATACTTAAATTAGTTAATATTATATACATATATATAATTATATATATATAATATTATATTATAAATATTATAATATTAAATTCGATTAAAACCGAACCGAACATTTCGATTCGGTTTCCGTTCGATTTGGATATAAAAACAGTTCGATTCGGTTTGGGTTTTCAAAAAAATTCGGTTTTTCGGGTTCAGTTCGGTTTTGAACCGAACCGCCCGAATGCTCATCAACTTTAAAGTGAAAAAATATAATACACACACACACACACACACACATATATATATATATATATATATATATATATATATATATAGAGAGATCATATGAGAATAGTTAATTGTGTGAGAAATAAGAATGAATTTCAGCCTTTTAATTAATTAGATCTATGGTCTAGATTAGATCATGTAAATGTTGTAATTTTTCATTTCATATGCTATGATTTAAGCTTTAATCGATTTTAATGAGGATAGTTTTGTAATTTTAGGTGATATAAAAATGGTAGTTACTAAAATTATGGGATTAGATATTTAATGGGTTTGATATGGTCAGTTTTTATTTCTCGTTTAGTATCTTTATACCTTTTCTCGTTTAGCTATATATTTCAACTTGTTACATTTGTGCAATATTGTATAAACGTTATGCTACAAATAATAGACATTGGGCAACAAATCCACACAACACATATTACGGCTTCAAATAATTTACAAATTAGTTGTATTACGTGTGCAACATATAATATGAAAATATGCTATGCATGCAAAACATATATGCTAAGAATGATATATCATGTGACATTTCAGAATTCATTACAGAAGACAATGAAGGATTTATAAATGTTTTAAGCTTACTATTATATGCTACATATATACAATCATATGCTATAATTATATCAAGATATGATATATAATTTTTATATGTTGTATAGGACCAATATTGTGTGCTACATATATAAATAATATGCTATAACTAAAATAAGATATGATATACAAATTTGTTAGTTGTATATATAATTTTTGTGTGCTACATATATATAATTATATGCTATAACTAAAACAAGATATGATATACAATTAAAAACGATTCATCTTTTCGGGAAGATGGAAAGATTTACAACATATCTTCTCATAGATTGTGTGTTATATTTATTTTGCAATTCACATTTTTACCCTTGCACGATTTTTTCAAGATGAAATTGTGAATCAGTTTTTTAGCAACTATTATTATGGACGAAATTTGGAGCGTTGATTGTATTAGAATCAATGGATGAGATTTATTCTTATTTCTTTTTCACACTTAATACCTTAGATGGTACTCACCTTCATAACCTCCGTAATCCGTTAATTTATATAAGGATGACCTTTGCGTCTTGTGATATTAGAGTTGGAATTCTTTATTGCAAAATGATTACTTATTTTATGTCGATTATATACATTGACCTAAAAAATGCAGTTAGCGTATCTTGATTTCGGTGGTCCACATGTATGTATCATTATACACACACATATATCATATCCATGAAAACCAATATGCCTTCACTATTTGTGAGCACCTTCCTAGAACACCGTTGGGAATTAAGTCACCGTTAGCTTTTTTTCTTTTTCCTATTCTAATACATCATAAATATTCTTGAGATCATCAAATTACAAATTACATATAAATCACATCTCGATTTTATCCCTTTTATTTTAACTTCAAAGAGATGAACAAAGAATAAATAAGACTTCGATTTTATAAAATTCGTTGATTTGATGACCACGATAACAATTTTCGAGGTATTAGAATACAAAATAATATTAGAAAAGAAAACAAAAAAGAAAAATACTGACGTGGACTAAATTCGATGGTGCTCAATGAAGGTGTTCATAAATGATGAGCTAGCGACATATTGGTAATCTCAAATCCATTTATACTAGATGAATGTTATCTTAATTTCAATACTTCAGTGAACACATCTTAGTTTACATATCACATAATTTTTTTTTTTTTTGATATCATGAGAGCCGCAGTATTCACCTTAGGTCTTGACTTTGTAAACCCCACGTTCGCATGCGGTGGTGCGCAAACCACACAGACAGGTAAACCACACTTGGAAAACCAAGTGTGATGAGCTCAAACCCATAGAGGCGTTTGGTGGGGTTGAACACATGACTCTCGGCCACGAACCCACCTAACCATTGGGGTTCTGTGCAATAGCACAAATCACACAGACATGTAAACCACACTTGGAAACCAGGTGTGAGACTCAAACCCATAGGGCGTTTGGTGGGGTTCGAACTTGTGACCTCTCGTGCGTGAACTCACCTTAATCATTGGGCTGTCCCTAGGGGACACATAAATTTTTATTTTGACGTGAGATAATCTTAAGGATACAGAGTTTAATATTAAATATAAAATATGTTATTTCATAAGAACAACATCCACTTATAATTTGCTAATGCCATCATCCCTACCCCCATAATTTGACATATTCACATTAATTTTATAATTAAATCAAACTTAATTTTCCTTACCTTTTTTTCCAATTCAAGAATTACTATGAATGCGCAAACGAAGCTTACTTTTTCTTAATCATATATGTATTATGCAAAAGCTTTATGCTCATCTTGCCGACTACCCAAAATGTGATGTTCATTTGATGTTTTCTTTTTCCCGTCAATAACCATTTGACAATAAATTAAAATTGCTAAAATTGTATGAAAGAATCTACTTTTTCTTAATCATATATGTCACTCCAAAAGGTCTTTGCTCATCAAACCGACTATTCAAATCGTGATGTTCATTTGATGTTTTCCCCGTCAACCAAGACCATGTACTATTGTGTAGAAGCTACTTTAATCAGAATTTAATTTTGCAAAAAGGTTTAAAAAATATTCCAACTTCTAAAGATTTTTAGTGCATAATTCATTAAAATGTTAATTATAATTTAACACTAAATCTTCAGGATCATTAATAATTTAGATCCAATCTTTAAAATTTAGCAGTAAAGACATAACTTTGACATTCTTTACAATTAGACATATCCAATTTTTTGCGCAAAAATTAGAGTTGAGATATAGACATTTATGTTACGTTGAAATTTTAAATTGATTGAGAGTTTTAAACCTTGAACTATCCTCACGTGTCATCAATTTCATAGCAGGATGTCCGATGATTGGATAATTAAGTTAAGATTTGTTGCAATATAGTTAAAACTTTGTCACAGTATGAGCTGTAATTCTAAACGTTTGATGATTAAATTGACAACACAATAATATAATCCAAATAATGGGCTTCGAAATTAAAACCCTCAATTAGTTTCGAGTTTAGATGCCATATAGATATTTAAATCTCAACTTTTAATCTCACGCAAAAATTGGATAGGCCTAAATTACAAAAAAATGTTAATATTGAGTATTATGCTGAATTTCGAAAATTAAATGTTTACCGCAAATGACTACAAGGATTAGCTATTGAATTGCAAATAAACATTTACTATTATAACAAGAATGAAGCTTGATATTTAGCTAGTGGGATTACATGTGTAAATAAGACACTCTAAAAACTATGATTTAGAGGAATAATAATGGGTCAAAGATAAAGTGGGGTTGGAAGTTGGATTGCATGATAAATGGGCCCATTCAGTGGAAAAAACGGTGGGAATCCATCATTGAAAAAACAAACACATTTCGCCATCATTTGCTTCTGTCCTTTGCTTCTACTCGCTATTTCTATTTTCTATAAAGAAATTTGTATTGTATTTTCTACATATATATATTAAAAATTTATTATTTCGTTCGAAGTCTCGATTAGGGATTATTCATCTAAATTAGTGTGACGCGGGCGGAAGTGCGGAGTGATCGCGGTGCGCGAGGCATGGACAAGGCGGCTCGATTAAAACTGGCGAAGAATGCATGAATGAACCAAAGCACTTGGAATGAGAGGATTTCGAGAATATGCGGTGTGAGGCTGCGTATTCGGGAGAAACAAAAGATTTGATATGTCTTCTGCATACCAACAAGATCATCTTCTTTCTGAGTCCATCTCATAAAAACTACAAAGTTAAGCGTCTTGGCTTGGAGCGATTGTGGGATGGGTGACCCCAGGAAGTTTTCCGGGGTGTGTGAGTGAGGACAAATCGCTGAAAAGGCTCGTGTTGATGCGTAGAATTCGGCGTCAATCCGGAAGCGGGTCGTGACAATTAGTCGGATAAATGAGCGGTAAATTATATTACTATTTATATGGGCTATGGGAAATGGGATAAAAAGCAGGAAAAAGATAATGATACAAGTATCTGCACTGAGGGATAAAAGCATGCATGTGAATTCACGAACTTTGAACATTTTTTAATTTTGTATACGAACCTTTCTGCTTTTAATTTAAATACAACAACTTTTGATTTATCCAACTCCACCACCATGTTGACGATGCTCTCTCTCTACAACAACTTCATCACTGGAGAAGCCCGTGGATGGTCGCCGCTCGCGCCCCTGAGATGTCCGAGATACGGACAGGCTGTCCGACGGAATGTGCATGAAAAGCTCAACTGTTTCGTGTAGAGAGAGAGAGAGAGAGAGATTTTTAGTGTCCCATAATTTATGGTGTACCACCGTGTGCCACTATTATATTTATTGTTTTAATAATATTTTTTATAAAATAAAATATATTATAATACTATGAATTGTACTTAACTTTTATTTCAAAAAATTAAAGTTAAAAAGGTTATTTAACCTATTCTTGGATTTATGAACCCTATAATGAATTATTAACTAA